>JAYKAV010002910.1:1689831-1915041 GCA_035582835.1 Phoebastria nigripes | reverse complement strand
ATAACAGACTCCCAGCAGGATATCTGCCTTGTTGGCCTTCCCCCTCATCCTCACCCATAAGCGCTCTAAGCAAAGGCTTGGGCACTTTATAAACACCATAACATTTTGAGATGGTTCTTTCGTAATTTTTCACTACTAACAGAAATGGAATGATGAGAAAAAACAGTTCTCAGTCTCTGAAAATTGCAGAGCAGAGGTTGGATTGAGTGGGCTCAAAAATTGCAGGTAACCTCTCGCAAATGCTAATTAAAGTATCTCCTTAGTTTCCTTTACTATGTATAATTACAAAAAGGTATATGTCCTTCTCGGCTTCCTGGTCAACTGGGTGGAGTAGCACCACTGGCCACTTCTTGCCATTAACACCAGCTCCAGGGCTGCCGAGTGCCCTGTTCCCAGCTGCAGTGGCATCTCTCCGTCCTGGACCAGTAGCCCTGCTCTCCTGTGGCACTTCCTCAGGAACCCCATGTGATCCGCGGGTTAGCTGTGTGCTCAGGGCAGGTTCGGTCTGGCCCCATGCATGTTCCACCTGCTAGTGTGCCTGGTGTGCCTCCACATTTTACATGTTTCTGCACGCTGTTATAGTCAGTGAAATGAAATCTTAAATCTGTTTTCACTGAGCACTTGAAGATTCGTTACACTTTTCAGTGCAAAGTCAAGAAGTGAGTGTAAGTAACAGATGATCCTGGGGACGAGAAGTGCTTACAGTCTCCTGTGGAGACAGTGACCAAGAAATGAGTGGTGGAAAGAAGATTCCTAAACTGTTCCTCAGGTGGAACTGGTTGCATCAGTGCCTCCTTTATTCCTTCCAGCATAAATTCAGTAATTCTCCACCAGAAAGGACTAGGATTATTCACTAGATCAGTTAAGGCTGATTTGCAAACCAAACTGCATCTGAGAGTGTGCATTTCCTATGCCACAAGAAGTGCGTTCAAGAGGCTTCGTGAAAAGGGAATTTCAAAAGTAGCTCGGCCTTTCTCAGAGGTACTTGTACCGATCAGCTTTGTGACGGCTCCTGTTATTTTGAAAATTACTCCTCCTCCTCCAGAAGAACTTCTCTTTTGAATTATTTGTACATTTTTTTACTAGCAGCCTGGTCTTCAAAAATGTAGCCACTGCTTCACCAGAGATGATAATTTCTGGTTCAGTACAACTCCCTCACATATGCCATTAGCTCAACATAAACTATTCCCAAAGGCTTCCGTTAGTCGTGTAAGAGAAGTAACCCCCATGTAAAACATGCTTTTCCGTAACTATTCCTGGTAGTCATAAATAATGGACGAAGGCTTTGTCTCCACTGCAGTGCCAGCTCAGGCTGTAATTCAGGTTTTGCCCTTGCCTTCAACCCAACACACACAAGTCACTGATTCAGATTAAACAGTGCTTTATATTTAAGGTTTTGGGGCCTGTCAGAAGTTTGTCCATGCTGCCTGCTTTAAATAATAAAGCAGCAGGGATTTGGGTGCAGACCAGTATTGGGTGCATGTGCATGATCATTTCCATTTGGATTAGGGTTATGCTGTTGAAGCTGTGGTTTGATTCGTMCTTCAGAGTGGTGTTGGAGCCTGTGAATAGCAGACCTTTGGGGTGAAACTGAAGATGTTTCAGGATATTGCCTAATACACTCAAAGAGCTAATAAGTATTCACTCCACGGGATCAGACTAATGTAGGTTAGTCCAAAAGAAATCCCCCTGGAAAGTGTGCAGGTGGATGCCAGGTCCTCCGCACCGACCCTTTCACTGTACAGATCCACTGTCATTGTGGCACGCTGCTTGGTAATGTAACTACAACCTTTAGCACGCTGCCTGGGCTGTTAATCTACTTGCAATCGTTTTGTGTGCTTGAATGCCGTTTCCTGTTTTTTACAGTTTCCCTTGTAACTGCTCTCAATTGAGATTAGCTAGCTTAAGCAGAATAACTCCAGCTAATGGTGGAGAAGGATAGCATCAGTTTACCTTTTTTCTTGCATGAAATAAATGTGTGGAATCTTCCCTCAAGGTTTTCCTGACTTCTTGAGTTGTTAAATCACTTATTTCCATATTTGATTTTTTGTAACGTGCCTGCTTTAATCAATGCAGTGGGACTTTCTGACAGCACTGGGACATATTTCACATTCACATCAGAGGAGAGCAAAGCCCAGCAGGATAACATCTATTTTTTTTTAAGCATAAGACATTTGGTTTTGCTAAACAGATTGGATGTTCTGATTTGAAATTATGAGTGGTTAGACGGCATCCTATCTTTAATTAGGTTGCACAGTCTGAGTCATTTTGCAAGCTAGACATTTTAATTTACAATCTACTGCACTGCAGCACTCTTCAAGGCCTTCTGCTATGTAATAAGGTATTCAACTTGCAGCACAGGCTTTAAAAATACTGGAGTACTCTCTGTGACTTCACTTGTTTATTTTATATTTTCAATTTTAGTTGCAAATCAAACATGCAGTTACAGAAGCTGAAATTCAGAAGCTGAAGACGAAGGTAAGAATCAATATACGTTTAATACACGCTGTTTTTTTCCTCTCATGCAAAATCAGATCTGAAGACATGTATCTTTATGTGGGTGGAGAAGTCAACATCCTTATCAAAGGCTGATTAAGAAGCACAGTGGCTCAGCTAAATCTTCTCTTGGTGTATATTCTCTATTCAAAGTTTCAAGTAAAATCTTAAGTGCTGCTATTAAGAGAAACTGCCAACTTGTGTAGCTTCAATTAAACATTTTAAGGGGTATCATAATGACTAAATGGCAGAGTTCTAGTTTTACAATTCTGATGCATTTTCTCAGGTTTTTAAATTATATTTGGATTGAATATTCAAGTCTAAGTTAGCAGGGTTTTTATTTACCGGTGATGTTCAAGTATCCTGTTTATGTTAGTTCCTTTTTTTGACATTTTTTGTAAAAAAACTCATTTATTTAAAGGTGTTTAGTAAAAACTACTTTTTTATATACAGAAGAAAAAGAGCTGTTTATATTGCTGCAGTTCTTTTTAAAAGATAATCTAGAAAGGAAAAAGCTTACCAGTTTAACAGAAAACATTATCTCACAATCAGTTGCTATTTGTTAGGTTGAATTTGCTGTAGCAATAAACAGAAATTGTATCTTTTGTACTAGGGTAACCTTTATGAGAAGTCAACTAATAATTCAGTTGTTGAGTAATACTAGGTTTTATAATGACATCCTTCTCTTTGAGTACATTATAAAGGAAATAAAAAGAAGACGAAGAGAAAATTGTACTTCAGAAAAAGATTTTAGATTATTATTTCTTTCTAGCAACTATTTGCACTCACCAGGTATTTTGCATAGTGTTTATCGAATCTGCATAAATTATTGTTAAAAACAAATTCAGAGTGCAACTATTTTCTGTAAGGACAATTTCTGTTGTACTGTTTCAGTTCAGAAAGTCAGAAATCTTTTCTTCCTCTGCTTTCCAGTTCCAATCTAGCAATCGGAGCCACACGGTCAATCCCTTGGGATTGTGCCGAGCCCCGTTGACTTCATGGCAATGATGCGTGGGTGTAAACATCATCTGTGCAAATCCATTTGCAAGATTAGGGTTGATGTGCCTTTTTGTGTTGGACTTCTTTACCTAGTGTTTTGAATAGAGCCGAAGAAAATGTGGCTAGTTTATATTACTAATAAAACTGCAAACAAGTTATTTTCTTTTTGTGTGCATCATCCTTGATGCTAGCAGAACTGCCTAGAGCAAATTAAACAGTCTTGATAAGTAAACAAGGATGTTAAGGCATTTTTTTGTTTTCCATAAATTCTGGGAGCTAAAATATACAAGCTGCTGAGCAACCCTACCCTTATCCGGCACCAAACATTCAAACCTGCAACTAGCTTCAGCTGGGAAGTGAGAAGCCTAACACAAAAAAAAATCCAACAAGAAAACTAGCAAAGGAGCTAATGTTTATTATAAACTCAGCAGTAAAATTTGGACTTCTCTAAGGTCACTTGGAAAAAGTCATTGGACTTCATTGGTGCCAAATAGTGGAACTCGCAGTGGAACTGCACTGGTCATAGAGTTAAGCAGTGCTGATGTGTGTGGCAGAATTAGCACCTGAAGTCTTCAACAGCAAGGGCATATTTTTCTTTTCATATTAGCTCCTTACAACTTGGTAAGCAAGTTTAAAGAAAACCAGAGTGATATATTTGTAACAGGTTCTCTTTGTTCTCCTAATAGTTCTGGCATAGTTTCAGTATTGGAGGCAAAACTCTGTGCTTGCTTAAATGAAAAAAGATTCTAGGTTATGACCCGATGTTAAATTTTGAATTATGCTCCAACCTCTTTTGTTTGGCTTTCTAGATTAAGCAAGATTATGACATGAAAACAGACGTTGTAAGAATTCAGTAGATTTTCTGATTTGGGTAAAAAAGCAGATAGTTAGATTAGATGCAATTGTTTTTTTTCCTATTGTTTTCTAAATTGTTCTTAAATCAAATATAGAACTTGGAAATCAGATTCCCCCCAAAATAAGAAATTTCTCATTTTATGAGAGTGTGTGAATGCTTTCTAACACGTGAACCAGATGCACAGAGCAAAATGCATCCCCAGGGCTGAATGCAGTTTGCCTGAATACTCCACCATTGACATTTTTAAAGCGTGTTGGTATATCCCAGAGAAGCACAAAGGCTGCACTGGCTGCACAGAGGAAAGGTTCTACTTCATTTTATGAGGAATAATAATGTATGTATCAGCCTGTGTTCTTTGTCTTTGAATGCTCTTTTCCCTGCTAGCATATTACTTTTATAGCTATTAATTCACTGATTTTCACTAATCATGTTGTTTGAATTCATCCTAAACGATTAGGCTGCACTTTGCACCTTTTTACTGACTAGCATCTCACTCTCTTGTTCAGCTGCAGGCTGCTGAGAATGAGAAGGTGAGGTGGGAATTGGAGAAGACCCAACTCCAGCAGAACATTGAGGAGAATAAGGAAAGGATGATGAAATTAGAGAGTTATTGGATTGAGGCACAAACCCTGTGTCACACAGTGAATGAGCACCTCAAGGAGACGCAAAGCCAGTATCAGGCTCTGGAGAAGAAATATAACAAGGCAAAGAAATTAATCAAGGATTTTCAGCAAAAGTAAGCAGCTACGCCAGGCTCAGCAAATGACTTAGTGGCCAGATAGGAAATATGTATGTGATATATTTTGAAATACGAAACCCACTATTAAACACCTGTAAGGTAAACACTATTTTTCACTTTTTTTTCCATGAAAAACATGGGCTCTTTATTATGGAAAAACATTAGTAGTATTCAAGTATTAGTTTAGTATTGTTGAAAAATAATACTATAACTAAATAAAGACTTAGTCTGTTGTATTCCAGGTTGGAATGTTTCAGAACAACTAGATTACTCAATGTGATTGCAAACAACCAAAAGTAATCATAGTAAAGCATTTGATTAGCAAGGTTTACAGCAATGTATATTGGTATTGTGTCAGCTGGATTCACTCCTGCTGTGTACTAATGTAACATCAAAAAGAAAATTGTTTTGTTACATTTTACATTTTATTTTTCTTCTTCTCGTAGATACCAAGAATGTTTGAGCTGAGTTGAGCTAACTGATGATTACCTGGCCCCCTCTGTTTCATGTGGTCCCCTCTCCCTGATGGCTAGCAAGAATAATAACATCTTACATTTCTAGAACAGCTTGTATTCCCCCAAATTTTTTTTTTGCAGCAACTTTTTCATTTTCTGCTGAAATATACTCATTTAAAGAAGAAAACTCAAAAACATACAGCAATGTCAAGAGACAACTGGGAGTGCAGAAGTGAATATCCTGTCCCATTAAAAAGGGGTTTAGATAGTCAAAATGTCATTACCCATCTTGGAATTTCGTTCCAGAACTAGCTGGCATCTTGTGTGCTTTCTATCACAAACATCTTAGATTTTCAAAATAAAAAGAAATAGGGAAAATAGCTAGAATGAGCTTGGATAGCCTTTCTGTGTTATTCTGCTTTATATTAGTAAAAGCTCTAGTCAGTTGTTTTTAACTACCTCAGACTCCTAAAATCACCTAACAGATATCCATATAGCTTACTAGAAAATTAGATTTGTACCTGGCAACTTATGGATGTCCTTTCTGTGAAGGAGTGCAGTCATACTCTAATAAAACAGTGATTTTGCTCCATTTCCTACAACAGAACACAGCATAAACTAAGCTGACGTTGTTTTCATTGTAAATACAGATTATGAAAAAACTAGTTTGATTTAACTGTTTTGATTATCAATTAGAACAACTGAGATTTTTTTTTTTCCAGATAAATTCCTCTTACCATTTTTATATCTTCACCTAGCGTATTCACTTAGATTAAGTAATTGTTTAGGGTTTTGTCCTAATTGCAGTTTCATACTTCTTACTAGGTTAGTAATAAAGTATTTGTTAAGGACAGATTTTTCTGATGCATAGCTTAAGATATATTGGAACATTTTATTTTCTGTTTGAATCTGATTGCTTTGATGACAGCAAATACATCTTTTTTTCCCTAAGAGAACTTGACTTCATCAAACGCCAGGAAGCTGAACGAAAGAAAATAGAAGATTTGGAGAAAGCACACCTTGCAGAGGTTCAAGGCTTACAAGCTCGTGTGAGTAGTATTTACTCATATTTGGAGAATATTGACAATTCTGTCTGATATTCTGGAAAAAAACCATATCTTATAGATGTGTGTGTGTGTGTTATGGGTAACGCTGTATTTCTTTCAGATACGAGACTTGGAAGCAGAAGTTTTCAGGCTAATGAAGCAAAACGGGAGCCAGGTTAACAACAACAACAACATTTTTGAAAGGCAGACATCTTTTGGAGAAGTTTCTAGAGGAGATCCAGTGGAAAATCTAGATACTAAGCAAGTGTCCTGCCTGGATGGCTTAAGTCAAGGTTTGTTTGAACCAAACCATAACTCCTATTAATATGTATGTAAATAGCATGGTTATCGTTTAGGATTTAAAAGAAACAACTAGTAATGCAGAGATGTTATTTTTCCGAAATTCAGTATCTAATGACAGCTCTATCAGGGTTATACCAAATAATGCCAATATAGAGTCCCAGAATAGTTGTACAATGTATATTCTTAAAGAAATGGAAGTGAGTGCTAATAAAGCAAAGATCATTATTGATTTCTGAAAGGTTTCAGTGGGATGCCATCAACATTTAGGTTTAATTCGATGCTTCTGTTATGTTAATGAAGTAGGAGAAAATTTTGTTTCTCCTGTGTTCCTAAATCTGTCCTTCATTACCCAACCACCAAAGATCAAACAAGAACAAAGTTACTAGAATGAGAAAAACAATGTTAAATCTACCATTTCGAATGGATCTCTGCAGGTTCTGATCCCACCTTGGTACAGACATCAAAAGGAACCATGTAGGTGGCACTCACCATTTCTCAGGATGGAGCCTTTTGTGAATAAAATGCAAATTCTTTACTAGCACATTAATTAAAAAACGTATTCAGCTATAGCACAGCCTGATTTATAATATAAGACATGTAAGATTTTGTTCTACATTACCAAAGAGCCAAATCAATTGGTGGCAACGCTGAGATCTGGATAGATGCTGTCAGCATGGTGACCATAGCCTTTACTTGTTTTGCATAGAAAAGATAATTCCCATTTTTCAGGCTGTGCCAGTGAAAATATACAGATAACTTCCACGGCTTTAGTTAAAGTTCTGTAATTGCAAGTGGCTCCTCACTGTTGAAGTGTATGCAGAATTAAAGGCAATTTTAGGTCCACAGCCTTGGAACAAAATTGTTTGGCGCAGGAGCAATACTTACTGTGTATTTAGTAACATTTGTGAAATCAGGTGTCAGAGGTGTTGGGATTCTGACAAGGGAGCACCAGACTCTGTTCCTATATAGATTTTCATTTTAAATAAACTATAATATTATTTATTTCTCTGGTGAAAAAAAATGCATTACATTACCAAATAAATTAATTTCTAGCAAGCACAGAGAAAAAAATTTTAAAATTTTAAAAAAATTTTAAAATTTAAAATTTAAATTTAAATTTTTAAAATTTTAACTTTTTTTAATTAAAATTGATATTTTAGCAGTTATTTCATGTGTGGACCCAAACTGAATATTGCTCTACAAACAAATCAATATGAATTATATTTTTAACAAAGTATGTGTATAAAAAAGTCCTGCTGAAACGGTATTTGGGTGATCTGCAGACCTTGTGGAATTGCTTTCCACGAATCTTCACAGAGCTGTTTCTTTCTAGCAAGTGTTGATTATACTGAAATCTGTGAAGTTCAGAAAAGCACTCAGGATGACAAGAAAGTCTGTATTTCTGCCATAGAGACTCAGTAAGTGTTACAAAATATTTAATACTTAGCAACACCATTAACAGAAACCCTTTCAGTATGCATCAGGAGAGGAAAGTGTGTTTCCTTTACCTGACTCACAAAAATCATATTTACACTTACTGTTGTAACAATGTCAACACACATCCATGGCTCAAGAGCTGAAATCCAGGAACTTCTACATGTAAAAAAAAAATTCTTTGTAAAATTCTTTCTAAAAAATTGAAGATTCTTTGTAAAGCATTAAAACTCTGCATGTCAGTATTTCCAAATTATATTTTTCAATTTATATATTTGCATGAAAATTTTCATTTTTCAAGAGCTGCCATTTTTCATTGCAAAAATGTTCCCCTGGAGAAATGTTACCAGTGTTCAGTATTTCTGACAGTTAGAATAGACGATCTGTGAATTTAAATGCCCAAGTTTAAGCACCTGAATACAAACACAAATTATTTGCTAGGGAAAATAGACAATCAGCAGTGATTTTTTGAAAGCAGAAAAAGCATAGTTAGACCTTAGATTCCAGGCTGGATTTGTGTTTTTAACAAGAGAAAAAGAAAAGCCCTTTTTTAAAATAAAGAGATACCTAAACATGCTGCAGCACTCTGACTTCCATATACCTTTGCCAGTAAATTCCGTATCAAAGTCTCTGAATTCTGTCTCGGACAGTAATGTAGTGATACTTGCTCTGCAGAGAAAGAGCCTATGTCTCCGTATCACCCTTGTGTAAACCTTTTAAGAAAAGGACTTGCCATTGTCTAGTAATACTAATCACTAATAATTAGTGTATTTACTAATCGCCCCGTGGATGTTTGCAGAGGAGCTATAAAGGGCAGGGGAGATGTCCACGATGTCTTTGGAGGGTGAGCAGACTTCCTCTGGGTGCAGTGTGTTGTGCACGCTGTCTCTGTGACGTTTGTGGAAGTGCTCCTGTCTCTTTTCTGGATTTTATTTGGTGAATATAACACATGCTTCTTCTTGAGCCTCAGCATTAGGTTTGTGGGGTGGGACTGCGTGTATGCAGCCACATCCCGTAATTTTTTTTCTGAAGTTTGCAGGTCTGTCTTCCCTCAAATCAAACCTCCATCAGGTTATGTAAAAATATATATTTTAATTAAAATGATGCTAAGTATGTTTTTTGCTTCAATGTGATCTGAGGTGTTTATTACATTCTTGCATGGCAATAGATTTGGGAAGAACTAACGGATGGACTTGACGGTCACGTGCATACGAGCATAGCTGTCCATGCCGCTGCTGGTGCTCCGGCCGTGTTTAGCATCATGCCAGACTGTACGACTCCTCAGGCGGTAACATAACCTCATACTGAGTTTGAGGGGCTGCCAGTAACATCAGTGGAAGAGACAATCAAAACCAGTATGACCCACAGAGTTCTTCCTTTGCTTTGCTGGGGAATACTAGAAGCCTGAGGATTGTGTTTCTTTTACAAATCTATGACTTATTCTGAGTCCAAAAAATAGATAAAGTGCATTGTAGCTTTCTGGTTTAGTGGTCACGAGCTGTGTCTGCAGTAGAGAATCAAACTATTTACTGGAAGGAGTCAGTCGTTTGAAATCTAAACAGTTCGGTGCTTATGCCGACTTTGACAGTATTTACTCATGTCTGTGCAAATGCCCGTTGAAGACGCTTTGATGGCTGTACTTCCCGGGTGCCTTGGGATATCCAGGGATGCATCGGTTCACAGAAGGAGATTTTGAAATCTATCATCCTGTATAATGGAAAAACAGTGGGAGGACAGGCGAACTTTTTCCTGCTCCACAGTGGTACTGAAATAATTCAGATGGAAGCCCACTGGAGTCAAGTGGTTCAACGCCTGCTGAAAGAAAGTCTAATTACATCATCTCTGAGAGCAAAATAAAACCTGTTATGAGTTTTATGTGAGAGATTTATCAGGCCCCCCAGTGGGTTGGAAGATTCCTAGACAAACACGTGGGGTGCATGTTTGTGCTGGGGAGCGGCGAGGGCTGGCGGCTCTCTGTAGAAGAGGGAGCTGGGACTGAGAGGGACAGCATGTTGTGGCCAGGGCAGAGACCACCCGACAGCAGCCCGGTACTGCTGCAACCAAGTGTGGCGAGCAGGGCAAGTCCAGTGATGGAAACCGGGGTCAGCTGGGAACCCGGGCAAGTTCATGGTGGTGAGGCAGGTCTGAGGGCAAGCCGGGAGGACCGTTCATGGGCTGTAGCTCAGGTCCGGATCCACAGGATGCATGGCCTGAGGGCAAGAGTCCAGCTTAAATGCAGCCTCTGATGAGGAAGGACCCCTTACTGATGCTGTGTGAGCTCTTTCTTTGCAGCAGGCTGAACCACGGTTAGGTACCTGCAGCACAACAGAGAGCTGCCATTGAGTGCAAGCAGCCCAGCTCTGGGGTGGAGGGAGCAGTAAGCTCCAGGCCCAGGTGGTATTTTGCTTAAACAAGGCCAATATGACCACTTAAGTGAAGAAGTGTTTGCAGTGCTATGTCAATAGTTTGCATAACTTCAGCAGTGAAAGGAAGGGATGTATGGAAGTGCTTACACCTGAAAGAACAAATATAAGCAGTTGAAGTCATGGCAATGTGCAGTTATCCTATCGAGTACTTACAGTGGAGACAAGTCAGACAATGCTAATGATTCTGTAGTGTCATCTGTATGTAGAGTTTAACTCCTAACAAAGAAGAAAAACAAACTGAAAGTCTCTGTGGTGCTTTAAGACAACATAGATCTGCAAAAATAAAAATGAGTTTGAATGAGTCTTACCCTTCAGTTATTTACTGGCATACTAACTCAACATGGGGCTCTGATTTCAAGAGGCAGTTTGAGCTGAACTGACAGATCATTACTGTTGAAATGGGAGACTCTGTGCCATCCCTGCCTTTGTCCAGGCACCTGGTTCTGCCTCTTCCATTGTCCTGTTCCAGCACTTACATACTTCTGTGCACACACTGATTCACTGAAACAACAGAAAACTAAGAGGGAGAGAGGTTGGAGTATCAGACTAAAATTGGATAGTTTCTGCTGGGTCAATAATTTGAATCAGCAAGCTGCAGTCCAAATCCTGGGGCAGGGGTGGGAGGGTGTCACTCAGAGCCAGGGGCTGGGGCAGCAGGAGGGAGAGCAAGAGGTCTCCATTTTGGTGGTGGTGGTAAGTCACCGAGTCGGTTCCACCCTTGGTGAAATCACGTTCTCTGAGACTGAAGGTCAGCATGCCGTGGAAAGCAATGGGAAAAACTTAGCTTTGCTCAAGTTGGTCAGAATTTCTTCACTGGCTTCAGTGAGGCTAAGATGTCTCCGTTTATATTTGTTTAAAGCAAAAATGTCTATAAGATCAGCTTCTAATTAATTAGAGTGTTATGAATGCAGTACTTAGACAAGTAAATAAATCTAATGGATTCTGGTTTGATTTGTACTATGAGGATTGCAAAAAAAAAAAAAAAAGTTAAAACCATAAAGAATCTATTCTTTGTCTGGTGTAAAATGTGAAAACACCTTTTAAAATGTGTTTTGTCTTACTGCAGCTTTGTAAAATGTTAAATTTGCTGAAATACTCCATTTTCATTTGAGTGGATGATTGATAGCTAAGAAAAGTGCAGTTATGTTAGCTCTATTTGTAGAGGCAAGCTATATATGAGCTGTTTAGTATACTTTGCTCACAAGACATTCAGGAATCGGGTGGCTTTGAACCTAGGCATGTAAGGTGGTTTCATTGTTCCATTTTTTATATGAAATATTTCTCCAGTTTTCATGTATCATGTAACAGTGTTTGGGCAGTAGGTGAAAGGGGAAGGATCTGAAACTGCTTTCCCTTCAAAACCAAAGAAATAGGTTTTCATGATTTTTCCAGCAGAAAGTTATATGAACAAATACAGCAGTGAGTAAGCATGAGAGTGACAGTGTCCAGCTCTTTTCTGATGGTATATGAAAACAATGCAGCACAGGAGGTTTGGGTTTTTTTCCATTTTGTTATTTTAAAGTACATATGGTAGAAGACAACATCTGCACAAACCCCAGATGTTCAGAAAATACAGCAACTTTGTAGAGTTAAGAAGTGGGAGAGTAGAGTACATCTCCCGGCTTTCACCCAGATCTTCTGGTGACCCTTCATTGGGTTTTGTTGGGATAATTACTGCTGCCTTACTGCAAATCTCTCAGAGAGTTTTGGAGCTATTAGATCAGGATAATGACAGATCTAACAGTCCGTGTCCTGCTCCGTGCAATATAGTTGTTTTTCTAATCAGGGAGAACCAGAGTCCCTTTGCTCTTGTACAGATCATGGCCTTCCCATTCCTGCCTTGAACAGCTGTGATTCAGGGTGCCTTTCATGGACCTTCTGGATTGGATTAATTCCATTTAATTTTCACTGTCATGATAAACTTTATGCAACATCACTGACGGCTCGTTGCAGTGAAAATTTATTTCAGCACTTGCGGCTTCTTCCTGCAAAGCTGTAACACTGCCTTGCTAATGATTTTGCCAAAACATGTTGCTGTTGGAAAGCTGAAACCAGACAACTGCAGTAGATGGTGATAATCACAGTAATGATCACATCCTCTAGACTCCTGCTTAAGGAAGGGGGCTTGGCAGGGTGTCTTCTGATGTGATCCAAGTGTAAGTGAGGCAAGGCTGTATTTGTGTTAGGTCACTCACATCAATCTGTTTGTATGAGGGGCCACGATGGTTGGTGCCAAGAGAGATGTTTTACTTAAGTTTACCTGAGTTTATGTAAATTTTAAGAGTTTGAAGGAACTCTGAATAAAAGAGAGAAGAATCTACAAGAGCAGATAATGGTTCTGAGGACAGTGCAGCAAGGGAGGAAGTAACAAATGAGACTACCAGGTGCTAATAAAAAGATGCTTTTACTTGCAGAAGGATTGGGGTGAACAATTGGGGCACCTTATTTGTATTGTCACATAGAACTTTGAACAACAGATGACCTCAGAATCCGGAGGAGGATTGGGATTCCTCTCTGCTGTCCCCTCCTGAGAGAGACAGTGTGATAGAGTAAGCAACTTGTTTCACTGTAGGTCCAAAGGAATGAGTTTAATGCTTGTTCATAATCCTGTGAAAGGCTGCCTGTAAAGCAATCCAGTCACAAATGATTATCTGATTATTTGGATACTACCTGTATCACTCTCTGTGCGCTACTGACTGCAGACATCCCTTGCTCATAATTTGCACATATTGTACAAGTTTATTTTGGGGGACATTCAGTACAGGAGAGAACAAGTCATGTTCTTTAAATTTGTAAGCCATTCTGATTATGATAAAATGTAAAGCAGCCTGAGGACTGCTCTAGATATTTCTTCTGTAATTTGACAAGCAGCCTGCAAAACTGGTGAAGTTATAAGGGAAATGCTTAGTGGGGCAGCTGTGGGAAAAATGGCAGTCCAGTCCCTCCTCTTCAAGTGGCTTAAAAGGGCAGGATTGGGGATAAATGAATTGGTCCCCTGGGTCTAAATTGGTATATTCATCCAGATGCTGGGAAATGTCTGTTAAAGAGCAGTGAGATGAGGATTCCTTTGCTTTATGCCCTGATGGAGGAGAACTCTGTGCAGGCCAAGCACAGGCAAGTCCCTCTGAGGGAGTCTAAGTGAACCTGCTTTCTGGGCTAGTACAGCTGGTTTTGTGTGGTCCTTCACGTAACAGTTGGAATCATTTGTTGAATTTTTAAATATTTGCAGTTGAGTCTTTGCTATGCACTTATTGGATCTGTATAGATAAACTTGTTAATTGTTTATGCAAATAACCTTTTTTGTTGCATGTGTACTTTAACAGTTATGAAGATACAGGTACAAGTAAAACGCATGCAAAGTGCATGTACTCGCAGGTCCTGTCTTAGGAAAAAGTAGTGAAAGATTCTTCTGTTAAATAGCTTCAAATCATGTTTCCATACAGATTTCAATGAAGCAGTGCCAGAAACGGAGAGACTGGACTCCAAAGCTCTGAAGACTCGAGCTCAGCTTTCAGTGAAGAACAAGCGGCAGAGGCCTTCTAGAGCAAGGCTGTATGACAGCATCAGTTCGACTGATGGAGAGGACAGCCTTGAACGAAAGGTGAGAAGGACTCTACCCTCTCTTTCAGGCTTCCTATGGAGTGCTAGATTGCCCCTGTAAGTCATTTCATCCTCTGTCTTTGTCCTTTCATTGTAGCACAGGCAGTATTTATTCCTCTGTGGCCAGCATGCTATGAATGTCCTTGAGTGATGTGTGAGTCCAATCTCCTTTGAGTCAGCGCACCTGGTTTTCTGGTTTTGTTGTGATTTTTTTTAACAGGAATCCTGGGCTTTCTGATTTATGTGTGCTTTGTAATGCAGAGTGGGTCCTTTCATTTATGCAGGAGGTGAAAGGAACTTGAATTGTGCATTTCTCTATTTGTTAATTTGTTAACACAATTGATATGATATTCACTCGTCGTTTTGTCCTATTCTGACTTCCATCTGAAAGCAAATACCAATAAACAACACTGTGTGTGGTATCAAAAGGTAATGGCATGAATCGCTAAAGCGTTTCATACAAATAGAAGGCTAAATAATGAATAAAAGAATTGCATGTTCAAAGTAAACCTTGCTCTGATTGGTTACTAAATGGTATAACCTGCTTTATAATCTCTTATACCAACAGCCGTCAAACAGTTACAGTAGTCCCATGCACATTTCAAAATCACCACTGCCCTTATGCATGAGAGCATCCTCACCAGCATCAGACTCTGGTGCTTCCTCCCTCTCCCCCGTGGCTAGCAGTGCAGCAATCTCACTTGACAACCTAACTGAAAACCAAGAAGAAGGACAGCACCACAAAGGAGGTGTCCTTTCCCCACACTCTGCTGGGGGAGACACTCCACTTTCCTCTCCTTCAAAATCTGGGCACAGCTCTGAAGCATCTCCTTTGCATCACTCAGCTGGCAGGAATATTTTACAGGATAAAGGTATTACTATTTTTTACAATAAATTGATGCATCGTTTTGCTCACTTACATCTACTTTATGAACTTTTGTTGTGTAGTAGGACCTTAGCAACTAGAAGGCCATCAGCTCGTAATTTTGTCTACCTGGAAGTCAAAAAATTACAAATGACCTTGTATGATGGTATAAGAAAATGACAAAGTTTAAAATGAGATTGGGAACGGCTTCCTTTCTTTTTTTTTGTTTCTTAGAACTCACTGAAAAAGCTAGGGGGAAGTTGCCTTTAAGAAAATCTTGTATTTTGTTTTAAAAAAAAACAAAATTATTGGACATTGGGACATTTCTGTATTAGAAACATGCTTAACACAGTGTACTTACTCGAATTATGTGATTTTGGCACTGCTAGATGCTTTTTTTGGAGGGTGGGGAAGGGAGCGTAAAGCAAGAATAACAGATTGTAGCTTTTAATTCCTGAGAGGCGGCATAGTCTAGATTAAACAAGAGGTTAGTGTCTGGAGACTCTTCATTTACAGAAAAAAAAAGTCACGTAATTTGTTGGGGAGATTGGCCGCAGTGTTATTTATTTAATTCAGATTCTTTAAATGTAAGCTGGATAAAACATGATGCAATCATACCTAGCCCAGGTACATGTCTCAGATACCAGTTTATTAAATGCACTAACAATATGATACGGCACAGAATACTGAGCCCTCCTTTTCAGGTGCCTTGTGAAGTCAAAATTAGCATTTTACACAACTTCAGCATTCTTAGCTTGCATTCTCTACCTGTCACATAAGCTAAAATACGTGATAAAAATTGTTTATAAATGAGGACTGTGGGAATAGGTCTGGATAGGTTCATAACAGATTTTGGCTTACTTAAATTAACTGAAAAGAACAATTTGCTGAGGATTTTTGTTTGTCTGTGTGTCTGAAAAGACTTGCCACTGATTTACAACCTATCTTTTCCCCATCTTCATACAGGGCTTTCACACAGATTCCTAAAAGACAGATTAATGAAGTTTTGTTGAATTTAGGATAGTTCAATATACGCTTGCATTTTCACATGGGTTCTGAAATTGCTAGTCTAACGGTATAGTTTCTCATTGTATAATTGCTAATGAATCAAAGCTAAATTCAATATTTGAGTTTTGCAAGTAAAAATAAGGGTGTGAAATGTGACTTTCCAAACTTATACTTCAGCTTGAGTGTATGATTGGTTTATCAGTGAAGTCGTAAATCCTGCATTTCCAACTGATGCATGAAAAATATCTTGATAAAAATTTAGTGGAGACTAGCCTTGTAGTGTAAGGAACAAGGTATTATATTCCACCCACTGTGTCACTCTTTCCAATGTAGGTTTGAAAAATAATCTCTGTCTAAATATTGGTGTCATGCTTTCCCCACTGTGACCACTAAGTAAACAACCAGTGCTTTCGGGTGTATCCAGATTCTGATGAATACATGAAAATTAAACCAGAGCAATTTAGTTTCAAATGAAAAATTTGCATTTAATAAGTCCTACAAAAAAGAAATATCCTAAAGCAGTTGTTTGGCAACAGGTGTGGTAGCGATACTATTTTAATTGATTATTAATTTGGCTGTCAAACTTTTACAGGTCAGAAAATAAAAAGGGCCATTATATTTGTTCTGTGTGTTCAGGTAGGGCTTTTTAGAAATGGAAAGAGAACAGATCTGTGGACACGTGTGTGTCCGTTGATTAATCTCTCATTAGCAAAAGTGAGCCTTAGCAAGCTGACACTTGTCTTTTCTTTTTTTCTTATGAGATCCTGCAGTGTTGTGGGAAGAGCTGAAGTGGCATGAGATCAGTTTCATTGCAAAATGATTAGGAATTTTGCTTGTTCATCTTTTAAGCACAACTTTTTCATGTATGTGTAGGATTAATTTATTTTCTTCAGTTCTGCCTGTTTTGTGCAACGGCATCCTTTGACAAGGCAGCCGAGGTGACCCCTATGGGCAATACTCTGCTGATGCGAGGCTGGCTGCAACTGTTTTGTGACCTTGGGGAAGAAGGTTAGGTCTAGTCTCCTTTCACATCCATCAGCCACAGATTACTTACACCAGCTCCTTGAGGCTGAAAGTGATGGATTAAACAGCTTCTGTGTGATTTATTCTGAGGAACCAGCTCTCCCTCACCCTCTCTGAAGAACTACAAGGAGTCAGGGAAGATGTACCCATCCAGGGTGGTCAAAATCCTCTCCTGCCCAGGCAGGGCACCTGCAGCCCTGGTTCGTGGCCACTGCCGTGTGCCAAGCATTGTGTACCTCCATGTGTGCGAGACCCTGTAGATTCAAATCTACTCTGCCACTGAAGCTGGTTTTGGGACCTAGCCCATCCATCTTCCACTGTATGCCGTAGCCCGCATGAATGTTTTCCCCAGCAAATCATCATTATTCAGAGGGCCCTGGCTGGGCCAAGCTGCATGTGAGTGGGAGCATAGTGATACAAGAGCCCGAACAGAAATTTGCCATACCAGGTAGCTGCTACATGTCCCTGCTGAGCTCTCAACATTATTTCTTTTACTACAGCAGCAAAACCTCCAGCTACTAAATGCTTTCATTATTTGCCCACCACAAAAGTAGTGTATCTTATAGTTTCATTTACTTTCATTAAGAAGTTTCTCAGAAAAGCCCACTGCCCCCTGGCCCCCAAACCCCACTTGCCTGTGAATASCTAGTGTGAAAATAAACATTATGACTTTTATCTTGAAAGTGGCAATTTTGACAGTGGTTAAAAGAGAAGTACGCATTAAAGGTGAAAGAGGAACCATAAGAGGACACAGGAGAGGAGTGTGCACAGTGTAGGGTTGATGCAGTGTGCATTGCCTAAAGTCCTCCTCGGCCTCCCTGGGGAATGGATTTTTTCTCAGGAGATTTTGCCTTGCTTTTGTCATTCTTCATATTACTTTTTTTTTGTTTGCTTTTTTGGCTTGAGGTTACTTGTCAGTTGTTCTTGAATGTTTTTTTTAACATAAGGACTTGTGTTGGTAGAAATAGTATGGTTTTTAGAGTGTGGGTATTGCAAGAGGCTTATTTTCCTGCTTTTTCCAGGATTTATGAAACAGTTGCACGTTGAATTTTTTACTTGAATGAAAACTTGGCCAAATATTATCCACAAAGCAATGTACAAAGTTCTGTACACATAGTTGACTGTCCTGTGATAGTGCTGTGGTATTTTGGGTTAATTCTGAGGGCTTAATTTATGTCAGCTACAGTAGGAGAAATCCACAAACCCAGCAATGCTTTCAGTTAAAAGTCACTGTACATCTGAGGTCACATTGTAAAAGTCACCAAACTGCAAGTGACATGAATGACTGACCTTCATTTGCTTCCTCTAGAGTATTTGGGGACACTCTTTATGTTTAAGAATCACAGAAACTGTGTCTGAATTTTTCAGCTGCTGTGTGTTTTCTTTTAGCTTCCATATAGATTTCACAGGATGTTTTGCAGACTCAGATTCATTGTTTTGGCTTTATAGGTACTGCAGGCTGTTTCCTCTTTAGGTTTTAACAGTATTTGTAGAAGAGATCAAAAATTGGTAGGCGTCTCAGGGCAATTTATTAACTAACCTACTTTTAATTCTTTTTTTTTTTAATTCAGGATGGTTGGGTTTCAAGTTAAATGTTTATTTTAACGAAGATGTTCAAGCTAAACAGATAACTATTACCTAGCATGTCCATCATAAAAGGTACCCTTGGCTCCAAAGTTCAAGAAAGTATTTCAGGAGTCATTTTGGAAGTAAAGCATACATACCAAATGAATTCTGTAAAAGGAAACCTAAGCGGCTACTGCTGAGTTTAAAAATGGATTCATTGTAATGTCTACCTGTAAATCTTCTGTGTTGTTCGACTTACTACATATTCATTAGAACTCAACCAAAATTAACTTTTCATTTTCGTCAATTAAAATAAGATTTCTTCATGTGTATTTTCAAATTCTGGAAGTATTTATTTATTTTTACTCCTCTTCACACTGTCTTCTTAAAAATGAGAAGAATTCACCTAATTAAATTCTGTACTCACACACATGTACAGGTATGCGTGTCTAATTATGAAAAGATACACAAACTGTTCTGGGTGGAAAGTGGAACAGCTATCAGTAGCAATTAAAAATAATAATGTACGTTCTTCCGTGTACAAATGTATCCTAGATGGTGCCACATGTGCTCAGGCAGCAAGAACAACTAGCCCTACTATAGGGCATACAGAAAAACTAAAGCGAAAACTTGCAGATCTTGGGTAAGCATTTTGTTATTTAAAATACTTATTTTTTTCATTAAAAGGATTGAAAGTAAAATTTCACAGATGTTTCCTGATGTTTTCTAATATTTTTATAGGGCTCCCTTGAGAAGGAGTTCGAACAAGGGCAAGAAGCGGAAAGAGAAAGAAGCTATTAGGGTGACCTATGGCAGTAGGTATGGGTAAAAGATTGAGGATGCAAGAAATGATATGCCAGAAACATTGGGAAAACCTAGTCATTCTAGCAGATGGGAACATTAACAGTCCCACTGACTTCATATAAATAAGTGTTAAGCTTTGAGATAACCTTCTGAGCTTACAAACCTAGATTTCTTAACTAATGAAAGACTAACATGTAATCTAAAAATACTTGGAGGCTTATAATATCGTGGCATCACTACTACTGTTGCATCCACTAATGGGATTTGCAGAAATAGGTTATCAGAGCTGGCCTCCAAGATATGCATACAGTCAGGTAATAATACCCGTGAACCAGAAATCTTGACACAATTCCACATGTTTTTTTGAAAAAGCCCCCAGAGCGAGGATAGGCAGCAGCTGTTCACTGCAGCTTCACAGCACCCACATCAGGAATGCTTTCAGAAAGGTTTGTTTCTGAAGATGAACATCATAAGTTGAAAATAGGTAGGAAAAATGCTGACTGCATTTGTCACATCACCAACTCTCAGGGAAGGAATTGTGAATTCCTTGTGAGATCTGATGAGACCACATCACCAGCATCTGGACTCTGAATAAATAAATGAATGTTCAAAATGGCAGGAAGCAATCTTCCCTGCAAAAGCTAGTGTAGATTTTTACTGAAGGTCTCTCCTCATGTACTGATGAGTCTGACAAGATCACAGCTACAGGGGGTGATACCTGGTTCCAGGTATGAAAGACAAGTTAATGTCAGGAGTGCTAAGCAAACTTAATACGTTCCAAAAGTCTAGAAAGGATATAGCAACTCAAAAACTCTCTGCACATAAAACAATGCAAAAGAAAACCTACATGATAAAAGAGCTATCGGAAGAAAGCAAACTTTTGATGCTACTCAGAAAATCATTGTGGTGGAAAACCAGTACGTAGCCGTTTGTGGAGTTTTTCTGACAGTCTAATATATGGAGACCCAGTGACAAGTATATTGTGTAGCTCTGTAAAATCAGAAAAGCAAAAGAAACCTTAGACTTCTGACTTACTCCCTCAGGCACACTGTACTGAAGTGCAATGTGCTGTCTCAGCATATGTTTGTACATTTGTATCCTGCAAATATCTGGCAGGATCTTCAGTGATCTTAGGCAGCAGTCGTCACCTCTGCGCTGGTGTCAGAAAACCTGTTCCAGTTGGTTCCACTGGTGTGTCTGCTTGCAGTGTGGCCTGCAGTTAGTGATATTCACTGCTGGATTTCCCTAGTGACAGGGAGAGATTTGTCAAAGCAGATTCTCTGCACCTCTGTGTAGCTGTAAGGCAGCTAGTCCCTTAGCAGGGTATTAAATATCATGTAGCATTTAAATACCAAGCCACAGGGTGGGGGAAACGAATGTATACTTGTTTGTAAGAACTTGATATGTTCCTTATACCAACATAATATGTTACAGACTATGTACAGACAGACAGTTTGTGAGATCCCGTAGGTATCTTCCTTAGAGAAAGCAGATCTCGGCGTAGAGAGATCAGTTGCTTATTAGACCATTTGATAAATCAGTTATTTGTATTGTTTGTTAATATTTCTGAGTTTGGATACAGTTACTAAAAGCAAAGTTTAATACTGCTTTCAAAGTAAAAATTCATAAGCATTTGTAATTCTCGCTGTGCCTCTGTAAACTGGAATGTTACTGTTTCAGTATAACTTTTTAAACACCCATTGTCACTTCCTTTGTTACTAACTCCAAAGAATTTGCCTCAGAAGAAATGTGAGGATGTTTTCTCTACAGTCCAAAACTCTTTGAAAGAAGGAAGATGATGATCAAAAGACAACATCCTGTTATAATTATGTCCATTACAGCAACTGATTGATGTAGAATTAATCACACTGTCAGATGGACGTTGTATGCATTATTTTGCTGTTGCCAAAAAATAGCACTCAGGATGTGTAAATAAAATCCTGAATTATTTCCTAAGACTACCACTAATGTTACATATATAAAAAATTCCCCATTTAAGTAAGCATATATTCCCCTGCCTAGGTGGAAGCTAGGTGACTGGGGCAACATAATTTGTTTTTTCTTTCTACTTTCAAGCAAGATTAGAGGATGAGGGAGGCGTACAGGACTGGGACAGATACATCTACCTTTCTTTACGTAGCTAAAGGGAGGGAGGATTCTTCTTCTGCTTCCATGGGTGAGGGCCCTTTGACAACCTCAGTGTCATCCATACAGAAAAGAGGCTTCACAATATACAAAGCGCTAGTGATTATGATTTAGAAGCTGTCCAGAAGGTAGAAGTTGAGGGGAGATTTACATACGTGCAATTCACTGGTGGCTGCTAAGAGCAGTAGAAGTTTAATGCTCTGAAACAGTAATGTGTATGTTGATATAAATAATAGGAGAATATGACATATGCATAAGTTCTTTGAGGCAGACACTTCGCGTAGTTATTTTTAATTTACATACCGTACTGTTGACATGATATATTTAGCGAATAATTCAGGCATTTTATTTTATAAGTGTTACCTTTGCTTTGATCACATTATCCACTGCAATCGTTGTTACTACAGAGAGGCTGATAATGTCACATAGGTGTTTATTTCATTTTTCTATATGAATATTTTTAATATTTAATAATGTTAAAATCAAGATAATAATACTCTATCAGTATTTAGCTGTTGTAACAAAGGCACATCTCCATAGATGGATACAGACACACCTGATTCATTCTGTGTGCTCGAAATCCAGGCCAGACCTTCTCTGGGAACCAGAGCCTGCTTGGGTCAGTGCTGAGTCTAATCTATTTAATCATGCTGAGATACCACTGGGGCTCAGAAATGCACCAACACAACATGTGGCTTCTTGTCTGGAGCTGGTTCACATCCGAACGGCAGGAGTACGGGCATTTTCAGCTGGTGTCTCTCTCTGTTTGCTGGGTGTATGTTGTCTAAGAGAGCTTGAGTTAGAAAAAGAATCAAAAGAACCCACTCTTTTCTTCTTTTGCTCAAAGAGAGGTTTCAGGCATGCCCCTACCAGCTGCGTGCCACTCAGTTCTTTAGTCACAGTTACAGGGGATGTAACTCTTTTTACAATTAACTGCCTCTGTAGCATTTTGTTTTCTCTTATTTTATAATCTAACACGTACTCCCGCTCCTTTCTCTTAAACAGGACCGCCAGAGAGATGCTGCAGAAATCAGCAAACACTAAATCTTTAGCAGGGCGATCCTCCTCTCTCTCACACTGTGTACCATTCACATGGTATGGAGAGAGTGGCAAGGGATCCAATTCTTCTAGCAACCTGCCATCGCCTACCAGCTCAACTGAACCTTCCTCTGAAAATATAAGTCCAGCTAAAAAAGGGTCAAAGGTAGAAAATAAAAACTACCTTATTCCCACTGTGTTGAGTGGCATAATTGGCTTCATGTTTCTGGAAAAAGAACAAGCCAATATGTGACTACTACAATAAACAGTGCATGGTGTTCATTGTACGGTAAAAGCTCATCCGAACAGAACATCTCTGTCATTGTACCATTCCACATTCTACCTTTTAACTCTGTCTTAATGTACATTAATTCATTAAACTAACTGTCGTGTGCCGTACTGTAACAAAACCAAGTGGTGCCAGTGGAAATTAGCATTTGGATCCACTGAACAAATGCTAGATTTGTGTATTCAATTATAGATATTTTCTGCATTCTTCAGGACTGATTGTGGGATACCTACCCATGTTCAAATGAGGTGTTTGCAAGTGAAGAAATGCTGTATGCTGTCAGTCATCTGCCTTTTTTCCCCCAATAATGAAATCTGTTTGTCATGCATGCTGGATGTTGGATTTAATTCTCTCTATGAAGATGCTTGAACTGTAAATATGAACTATTGCAATTTAATACATCTGTGTGATTCCTTACTATGTGCATGAATGTTTCAGCATGATAACTCCTTAAATAACCCTTAGTTATAGTAATATACTTAGCTTTTTCATGTTTATTTACACTTCTGGAAAATATTTCTCTGCCTGTATCTTCTTATAACTTGTAGCAGTTGACTTTTTATATTGGTCTGGTAAAAACAAACAGATATGGTTCTCAACTTTATGTACAGGAATATGAATCAGAAGTCTAATTTCTCTGTCTTCTACAAACACATGCATGTACATAATAGCAGTTTCCATAGGCATTTCTTACTCTTTTGGTGCCACAAGCTGGTGATACCTTACTTCTGCTGTGCACCAAGGTCATAGCTGTGCTTGTGTTACCTGGTAGGGAGAGCAACACAAGGCTGACCAGTCCAAATCAGATTGATAGAGAAGACCACAGATGCAATCTCTGAAGATTAAGGAGAAACTAATTGGTTACCCGACTTCTTTTGAAAAAGAAAGATGAGGATTAGACTTGTAAATCCTATTTGTGCCTTTAAACAAACATTGTATAAAAATAATTTTCAAATGGGGAAAAAAGCACCCTCTTTTACAGTTAGTATTAGGTTGAGGTTTTGGGGGGGAGCGGTGTCCTGCTATCAAGGGGGGTGTCCTGCTATCATAATTATTAGCAGGCCTTGGCTATCTTGTGCTTTTCCTATAGAAAATTCAGTTTTAAAGACTTAAATTCATCGTAAGGCTGAAGCTTGCACAAAATAGAGGTGAAAGAAAAATCAGAGTACTTAAAAAAGAAAAAGATGTTCTTCACACAACAGGAGGTAAAGCTGTTGAACTCCTGGCCTAAGAACGCTGTGGGGGCTAGAAGTTTGCATATTAAGGAAGCTGCCTGGATTTTCTTCTCTTCTATAAAGAGTTGGGAAAAGCAGAACAGGAATTCTAAGCGTAGGTGTGAGAAAACTGATCACAAAAACATTTTGATGTTCTCTGTAAAATTTGCAAGGTCTTAAATTAGCAGTTCCTATACTGCTATTCAGGTTTTTAAAGCACAGCGTGATACCAATATTTAATTGGATTTCCAACAAAACTAAGAGGACCAACACTTGATATTTTTGGAAGACTTCTTGTTTCCAGGAAAAATAGGTCAAATATCTTTGGGGGGGATAAAAGGATAACTTTTTTAGTGTTGTTTTTGGTTTTGATGTTTGGATCAATTTTTTTAAATTGAATGTCAAAGGTGAATTGAATTTGGTACTTATTTAGATGTTAGAATAGAGATTAGAGGTCTCTGTATCATCAACTGTATATTCAAGTTAAATGGAATATTGTGGTGTCCTTAATTTTGTGTAGATTTTCTTTTTTTATGGTTCTCAGTCTAATGTGAAATACTTGTTAATTTTTGTCTTCTTCTGATGGTAATTTTGCTGTATTCCTGGAAAATATGTGAGCGATTTTGCTGTTCTTTGCTGTAAGGTGTGATGTCTGTCATTGCGTTGTTAAGAAAAAACAGAGTTTGTTTTATGGTTATTAGTTCAGTAAATAACATTCAATATCCAAAGGTCTCTTTTACTTTCCATTTCAGTTTTTTCTAAAGGTATAGGCAAAGAGGGAGGATCCTTTCACTTTTCTAGGAGAGTATTTGGGACTCAGAAATGGATTCACAGGATATTCTCCTTGCTCTTTCAATAGCAGTTTTCACTTCTCTCTGCTAATTAATCATCTGTCCTATTCCTTGTGCTACTGCCTGTGCTATGCTTGTCCTAAATATTTGGAGGACAGTAAAGTGCTAGTGATTAACCCGCGGAAGCAGTAATTTAGCTCCAGGATGAGAGCCAGCATCTTAAGAGTGAATCTGGAAATTGCATTTGGACCCCTTTGCTATTCATTGAGGCATTAAGCTGGCAAAGGTGTCTCTTGAAGTACGCAGTGGTAAAAATACTGTGTATTCTATAAATATTAACAATACTAAAAAGTAGACTTCCTCATGTGTATTGTAATGGGTTTGGTAAATGATTGAAATAACTCCTGAACTATGCCAACCTGGAAGACAGAAAGCGAATTTCCCTTTCAGATGCACGTATGAGATCGTTTGTTTATTCTAACTCATCTTTTTCTCCACAGAATTTCACGTTCAATGATGATTTCAGTCCCAGCAGCACAAGTTCAGCTGATTTGAGTGGTTTAGGAGCAGAACCTAAAACCCCAGGTTTCTCGCACTCCTTAGCACTGTCATCAGATGAGGTATGCTGATGAAATTGTTTAAGGTGGGAAATAGTTGTTTTCTTTCTCCCATGGAATTTTGCTTCATAATTACTCAAATAATAAAGGGATATTTTTTAGGCAATAGAATGGGAGAATAAAATTAACCTTGGTTTCTAGATTATGATTTTTATTGTTCATATAATAATGACTTGAAATAAAGGTCCTATGGTATTATCGTAGGAAAGTAGAACGCAGTTGGTTTCCTAAGAAATGCTATATCCTCACACATTTGAATACATTTTTCCTACATTCTAAATATGTATATGTGGACCCATAGATATATATACACACATACACTAAACTAGACATAATTGAGATAATTTTGAGATAATAAACATACGGTATAGTTTGGTAAATATAGTTGAGATGTAAGGCACCTTCACCTAGACTAATTTTCACCCTGATACATTAAAATAATAATGACCTGTACATGCAGTAATTGTGTGTTACTGTACCTGAATGTATGTGTATTGATTAGAACAAATATGTGTTAATCCACTTTGCATTCTTTTCCTTGTTTTGCACAGTGGATTTGAATTCAGTTACTTCAAACCAGAGTTTTTTTGAACAATGATAATGTGAAAAAGCATTCCTAACCCTGTAAATTGGTGATGTAATTGAGCTGAATATAATACATTGAAAATACTTTTCTTAAGATACTGGCTTTGTAAGTCAGGTGTCAGTGAAGTTGCACAATTTGACAGTAGCTGACAACATGTCCTGTGGACTCAGGAAACCTGTGCCTTTGTTCTTTTACAAACACTACATAAGAACTTCACATTTTTCATGTGAGGTTTGAGCCAGGATTTTTTTCTAGACAGGAGGAACTTGAAGTATCTATGTCTTTTTTTTTTTTATGATAGTTAGGTTTGTTCTATTACTGCCTGCATGCTTTGCATGGGTTTAAAGAATGAGAGCTGTTCCGTGCAACCCATTTGCCAAAATGCAAGTCTACAAACCCAGCCATTCTTTAGAGGTTACTAACTGCAGGTAATAAAGGGCAAACATTTATAAGAATCATAGGAGAGTGCAGACAGGTCTGTATATTCTATAAATTATTGAAAAAAACAAATTCATCATTATTTATTTAGTTTTAGTACTATCTTGATAATACATTTCATTCTCTTACCATGTTTCATTCCCCTTATATTATGTATTTTATTGTGACAATGCCCTGTTCCCAGTGGTATTGAATTAAAAGCTTGGAAATGCTTTCATTTTGCTTGTTCAGCTCTCTACTTCATCACTTCTAAAATACCAAGCCTGAACAGGTCTATAAAAATGAATGTGTTTTCTCCATCCTCTGCTGTGTGCCAAACTGCAGCCTCCAAATCAGGCAGCGTGTTCAGCAAGAGCTGCAGCGGAAGCCTCCACAACCACCCTGGCAGGGGATTAGGCCAGCATTGCTCTTCAGCCTTTCATAGTGTACTGTTGCAAGCACTCCTTCGCTCAGGCTTCTCTGGCAGATCTGACATGATTATTTGAAGATGAAAAAAATGAAAGGGTGGGGAGGGAACCCAGTTCTTGCAGGTTGTTCTCCTCTAATTAAGGAGCTTTTGTGCTTGCAATTGGAGCCATCGGGAAGGTTCCCACTGGTTCTAGGGTGTCAAGACCAGTAACTCCAAGGGGGTTTCGTTGACACAGTCTCAGGTTTAGCTGCCAAATCATGTGTGTGCTGAGCTTTCAACATAACCTCTCTGCTTCTGGAAATAATTTTTTTTAAAGAAATCTCCTTGGTTTTGAGTAGCCATATCTGTTTGCAAATCTTGGTGCTGCCCTTGCCTGAACTTTTACATGCTGTTACATGTTCTGTATTTTGTTTCTATAATGCTTTTCTTTCCCATTTCTTTGTTGCTCCCTCACTCAGAGCCTGGATATGATTGATGATGAGGTGAGATACTAGTGTGCTGTTGTGGTGAATCGTGTGACCATCGCGTGGCAACGTATTGTCTCATTTGCAGATTCACATTTCTTGTTTTACGGTGTTGTGTGGCAAACCCCCTTGTTCAAGCAGAACACGCAGATGTCACTGGCTCCTCTCTCCTTGTCTTGAGTTCCCCTCTCCTTTCTGCTAAGAGTTTTCAAGGCCATAGCAAATTGCAGTTTTTGCAGTATGCTGGAAGGGGGAGGAGGGTCAGTGTCAGAGCAAATCCACCAGGCCAAGCATCAGCTGCACTGAGCTCCTGCTGGCGATAGGAGAAGGAAAAGATAGTGCGTAAACCATCTCCTCCCCAGCCCTGAGAACTGGACAGCCAGAAGCTGAGAGAGCTCCCAGCATCATCTAACCCAGTGTAAAAGCTGCTCTAACAGCAGACAGCTGCTGCAGGCTGTAGCAGCTGCTTTGCTGACCATGGCTGGGACAGATTAGCTTTTGTTTCAGGCCCCACTGGCATATCCCTGGGTGGAATAAAGTGGCAGAGCAGGGACACGGGGCTGCTCCAGCACCTGACGCCCCACCTGCCCCTCCTGGTGCTGTGTTTGTGCTCTCCGCAGCAGCAGCGCAACATGATGAGAGCAGGGCCAGGGCTGTGGGATCGCTTTGTGTTCCTTACCGCTCCTCTGTGTCATCTCATAGTCTTCCATAGATAGTATCAGTCTCACTGGCTGTTTGATGTCATGACTTTGAACTTTAGAGTGGTTTTCTGAGGGTTTTTTCCCCCCAGATTTCTTGCTTTATATCTTAAACACCTCATAAAGATCTGTGAATGAGCCCGGGAAGTGGAATGCAGAATTCATTGCATCCTTTAGAAACGCTCTAATTTGAAGGATAAAAATCTTGTGAGGGAATGGGAGCATACCTGTTTTGAATTGTGCCACGTGGCCATTTCAGTTCCTGTTTGGGTTAACGGGAATGCCAGTTCCTTTTTCTTCTTCTATTTATAGATAGAAGACTTTTTGGGTACCTTGTACCAATTCTTAGATACCTGGTTAGATACAGATGTAATATAGCGGTGTGAAATTGTTATTATTGTAGTGTAAAGATAGTACAGATACCTCTGCTCTGATGCTGGCGGTTTGTACAGAAAAATGTTGTTACTCATCCGTGTTACCCTTTTAATAATAATGCAGCATGTTTTTGTCACAGATCCTTGACGATGGACAGTCTCCTAAGCACAGTCAGTGTCAGAGTCGTGCTGTTCAGGAGTGGAGCGTGCAGCAGGTTTCTCACTGGTTAACGAGCCTGAACCTTGAACAGTATGTTTCCGAATTCAGTGCCCAAAACATTAACGGGGAACAACTCCTTCAGCTAGATGGGAGTAAGCTCAAGGTAATTGACTGACTGGACTTCAAGGCTAACTGTAGTATTTGTTGTCACTTCAGGTAATCTTAAAGGAAGTAAGAATTTGGCCAGAAAGCAGTGAATCCCTGTGTGTGGAGTGGTGGTAGACTAGAATAATAAACGCAGAGTATAAAGCCACAGCAACACTTTGAGAAATTCCCATATGCGCTTGCATTCAGAAGCTTCGGAAATAGAGGGCATTTGCTTTGTGAAAACTCTGGGTGTATATAATGTACCCATATTTGCATGCATAAATCATATAGCAGCATGTGTAAGTGGTATTTGCATGCATGTATTTCTCATCCAGCTCTGTTTTACGAAAGGGTGATTCAGAGAAGATAGTAAATAGACATACATCAGAAGTAGCAACTGAAAAATGGATTACTGGGATACTGGAGGCATAAGCTGATACCAATTGTACTATGTTAGAAGTAAATACAGTTTTGATGTATGAAGTATGCATTGTTTCTTGTAGTGAAAATATGAGCCTACTTTTGTCAAAAATAATTACAGGAAGGAGTTGTGGGAGTCTCAGCAGATCTGAAAGACCAAGTCCTTCCTTTCTGAATTTTTCTGCTGGCGTTTCACTGATTCTAGGGGTTTTAGAAGAGAGCAAGTGAACTTTTGTCTAAGGCGTAGCAGTGAGAATTGGGAAATCTTGTTCTATGTAGACTTAGATGACTTCAGGCAAATAGTTTAATCTTTATTTGCCTCATTTGATCAATGAAATCAACATTGGTGGTGGCAATGAGATCTAATTCTTTTAATATTCTAGAAGTGGAAGGCATGGAAAGTAGTACAGAAGTGTATTACTTACACATCAGTAATGTCTCAAATTTGCTTAGTTGTTGTAGTCTTTTACCTAAGAAAAGTTATTACTAGAATATGAAAAAATTTGTGATAGATTAAACCGTATGAAATTCTTTTTCTTTTTTAATTTTGTTTTCCCCACCTCAGGCTCTTGGTATGACATCTTCCCAGGACAGAGCAATCATTAAAAAAAAGCTAAAGGAAATGAAAACATCTTTGGAGAAAGCTCGCAAAGCTCAAGAGAAAATGGAAAAGCAAAGGGAAAAGCTTCGGAAGAAGGAACAAGAGCAACTGCAGAGGAAATCGAAGAAAACAGACAAGTCTTCATCAGATGCAACAGAGGGCACTAATGAGCAGTGATAAGCAGAAGTGCTGCTGTATTAGGAAAGTGGAGGCACTTCAAGGGAAGAGAAACTCATATCCACTCTGGTGCCCCTTCAGCTTTCTTGTATTCATTACACAAGAGTGTGTACAGAGAAATGGGGCTATACATAGAATGACTAGGGAAATTTATATTGTGTAGTTTTATTTTCCTGCATATCCAGTTCACGCTCGTTGCTGTTGCCATGTGAAAAACCCTCAGTTTGTTTTGTTGTTGTTGACAGCTAACAGATTTCATATTTGTGTGGCGGTGTTTCCTTTCAAACTACTCTTCTCTATTGAGCTCTATGTGTTTGGTCACTTCAGTAACCAGCATGATGCCGAGGAGCATGGTCCACTGCTTCACCTCTTCTGAATAGGATGGCCAGTCAAAACGATTGGTGAACGTTTCTTCAGCTGGGTAAAAGGAGTTGTGCTCTGTCTGATAAGAGTTGACTTAACTTTCTAACTGGAAGTTCAGCTTCTTTACAGTGTTTGGATACTTGGTTCCGACTACTGGAGTAAGTTTCATCTTGCGTCAGTACCTTGAGGCGACGCTGCTCTGGAAACACAACTGTTCAGTGACTTCTTATTATACACTGGAGATAAAGACAGGAGAGTTCCCCCTGGGTAAAAGACAGGGGGTGAAACTCTTTCTGTTAACTGTACAATAGTTAATCCAGGAAGGAGGCAAAGCCTTAAATGATTATGTGGGTTTACACAGAAATCTGAGGATAACATTTATCCTTTAGATATCTGAGCAAGGATGAATTTCTAACTAGAGCACAGCATATAAATTTCATTGTGCTCCCAGTGTGTAGGCAACTTTCTTATAGCACACTCTGCTTTCTTTTTCATGTGTTTTGAACAGGAAACGGGGCTTATTTTGTTTGTTTTTTTTTTTTTTCCAAGAAAAACACCACATCTTCAGATTCATTCTCCAATAAACACTGGGAGAATAAGCTTTGTGCTGTGCTGTTATGAAGCTGTTGTTGGAAATGATTATCAAACTTGAGTCTGCTGAAGATTTTCAGTTTTTACGGAAGTGCACTTTAAGAAGAGGAAGACGAGGGATTCTGGTTAAAATTAAATTCAGTACATTGCTGTTAAGATCAATGCTGCCATGGAGGTGACGGTTACTAAATCCAAAGCTGCCATATATTAACTGTTTTGATCGATGTGTTTAAAGAATATCCCCACCAAAACCTGAATTTTTGGGCATAGGCTGCAGAATATTTTGATGGCTTAGCAGTGGTCGTATTACATGCTTCAGAGATTTCAGAGATTTCTGTTTTCCTGGTATATGAAGCCATCGGAAAAGCCTGCTGTGTAGTTTTGACTATGACAGAAGCAGTGTGTAGCTCACACTGCACAGTGTTACTGCCTCTTAAGAGCGGTATGAAAATATTCAGTATTTCTTCAAAAGAATGGACAGACAACAGGCAAATATCCGCAATGAGAAGCTAGAGGTATTGGCTTACTGCTTTATAGTCAAAGCTAACTACGTAGCAGCATTTATAGTTGAGAAGCGTCACTTCCCTTTCATGCATCCTGGAAGTTGCAGTCTTCATCTAGTCATGCCAACCCATAAATTGTTTAAGATGTTGATGCAAAGTTAGAATTTTGAACTTAAAAATTTACCAGCCTAAAAAACGCAAATATTGAATTCTTTTGAAGAAAATGTTTGGTTTAGTTTGGCTTGATTTCTCTTCTGCTCTGTACTTTATGGCATTCAGATTTGTGTCTGTAAAGTTCTCTGAAGCTCAGATTTGAAACAGTTGGGGTGCAATGTTTATAGTTAAATTTCTTTTGATCCTAATAATTTCTTTGACATGTAAAATGGTCTGTAAACTGAGAGAGCCTAGTTCATTCAAAATTAATACACAACAGATCTACTTAGCATTAGCTTTATTTTTCCTTCCAAATCCAATTTCTACAAGTTTCTGATGTATATTTTATTCAGATCTAAAAATGAAATTGCTGTAAAAGGTACTTCCTGATATTTCTAAAGGCTTGTGGTATTTTTCTTGAGATAGACCACCGGCAAAAAAATACACCTGCTAAGAAGAATTCCACATTGCAGTGAATCTTTCTGCGGTCTTTGTAGGAGAAAAATTATACAAATGTTTAACAGCCTAGTAAAACTAGCATCCTGTTATTTTAGGAGGTTATCAATTTATATTTGAGTAAGAGAAATTATCTGGAAGAAACTGGAAATTTAATATTTTAAATACAATGTTGATAAATGCATTCGATGATGATTTTCTTTTTAAATTATGTTTACATTGTAGTAATGTTTAAGTGGTTGTATATAGTAATCTAAGGTGGTGTCCCTGTTTTATGTTCTTTGTTTTCTTAGAAACCTGAGCAGACTGCTTGGCGTTATACATTGAGTTTTCATTCTCGCTGCCTAGAACAGTGCCTAGTTAATCTCTTCATAAATCAGATTCTTATTCTGCAGAATAACTAATTCGACTTAAGTCCTTTAAGTATTCAGGGGGGTTTTATTGCTTTGTGGTAATGTTATTTTGTTATTCTTGGACTTAAAAAAAAAAAAAAAAAATTAACTGTAAAAAAACCTAGTAGCTTAAATTTAAAATAAAACCATAAAATGCATTTTGATCAACACATAAAAACTAAGCAAACCGAGCAATGTCAAGAGTTTTGCTCTTCTTTCTGTGATAAAAGAGATTTATGTGGTTCCTTTTATTAAGTATGGTAACTCAGTGTTGGGATGTGCAGAAATGTCACTGGATAACAGATGTAAAGCACAGTTTGAAACTTCTGTTACTGTTCTATAGGACCTTTAAAGTTGTGTTGCATTTTTCCCCTTGTATTGTGTAATGACATATATGAAACAAAAGATGTGAATGTCTCATCATTCTTAAATTTCCTGTAAACCAATGCTAAGTCAGACTAACGTGGGGTTTTGATGTAATAAGAAGAAACAAATATTCCATGCTAAATGGCTGGAAAGACTTTCTCTTTTGGCTCACCTGCAAATGTAACTGTCGCCTACTTTTGCATATTTATTTGTGGAGCTAAAGCAATTTTCGCTACGCTGACTTGCCTGGCCGCCTTTAAACTGCAGTGCAGGCAGTGTGGTGTTTCCACGCCTCTAGCCGTGCATCTGTGTCATCTTTACACCTAGGTGACCACAGCAGGCTTGTGAAGTTAACTTCTCCCTGGTTATGATGGTAGGCCAGTTCTGTAAACTCTAGTTCTGCTCATTGCTGCGGTATTGACAGGTTGTGAATATATCAAGCCTCTGAAACAGTGAAGAAAAGAGAGTTAGCAAAAAATGGAACTCTGAAAAATAGGAAATAAAAGATACGACACTGCAGGTTACTTTAGTCCTGAAAAACCTAGTGTTTATACTGAGATTGTGGAGAGAGCGGTGGCTCCTTGCTCTGTCCAAATCAGCCAAACATAGTGACATTACTTGCTTCCAGCTCACATTTTCCCATGTGGTGGGGTGCTGCACCCGTGCGACTTCCGTGTTAAAACTCCCAATTCGGTTTCAATCTGCCCGGGCAGATCAGGACCAGGGCATGAGGAAGGACTCTTCATTGTAATGCACAGAGTATTGCCCACTGCTGTTTGTATTTCACCCACCGCTCTGAGCAGGTCTGGTGGGGATCACTGTAAGTGGAGCCTGTTCTAGATCATACGTTAGAATTGCACAGTGGAGCAGAAGCCAGTAATAAAAAGCTGAACAGAGTTAAGTGATGTTTGTATCTCAGTGTATACAAATGCTTTTGCATTTTTTTAACTTTATAAATTTTTTTGCAGGGGCGTCTATTGTGCCATGACTCTAGTCTGCTGCAGGGATACCACAAGAATCAAGCTTTTACTAGAATTACTGAGCAGCTTTCCTCTGAAGCTTGCCAGTTCTCAGCTGTCATTGACATTCAGAGGTGCTTGACGCCGAGCATGGGGGTTCCTCATACTTCATTGCTTCCATCAAAGCCCCTGTCCTCCTGAGCTGCTCCACCTTCACCTCCTGGCTTACATGCTGGCGAGTAAGAGGTGGGCAATGTTGTGTCATTTTTGAGAATGAATTGTGTTCCACTTTTAAGTCAGAGAAAGAAATGCCACTCTTGTTAATAGTGCAGAATCCAGTTCTGCAGTAGGAAGGAAGAGGATCATCATTTAGTTGGGTACAGCCAAGAAGTAGTATTCCAGGTACCAACACAACACTGAAAATCAAAAGGAAAGGTTTGCACAGCTGTAGTTCTTCCAGCATCTGCACTGCAGTCTGTACTGTTTCTCGGTGCTGAAATTTAGGGGAAGTTTGCAAGAATTAAGTCGTGTGTTGATTTCTTAGCTATGTGTTTACAGAGAGAAAATACTTTCAAGGCAAAAGTAAAACCTGATCTTGCTTGTTTTAGGTGTGGCCTCGTCCCCTGCACTGTCATCAAACTAAGTGATAGAGGGGCTGGACCCTTTTAATAGCACTTCCCTCATTCTGTGCTCTCCCTCGCTTTAAAACCTCAGGAAACCTATGTCGTGGTCCAAAACACTGAAAAAACAGACATTTGGAAAAAGCAGCACATATTTAATTAAGTTGTAAGTCTTTAACAATCGAAACAGGCAGAGTGCACAGAGCAGTTAGATGGTTTTGGTTTAGTTTTGTTAAATTAATGATTGAAAATAATGAAATCAATTAGTCTTTCTAGAAATGTTTAAGTGAGTTGTGGCTTGATTCCCTCTTTAAATAAATATGTATGGGTTTGTGTGTGTACATACATATGTACATACGTGGATATTCATACAGATTTACACTGCACTAGTAGCAGTTAGCACGTAGGTAGCTGTGCGTTACAGGGCTGTAGGCACACGGTCTGCGCGGTAGGCGGAGGGGCCCAGGACTGTCTGCAAGGTCGGGGGAGCAAAGCGCTACCCCTTGGTGTCACCAGCGTGCTCACCCCTGTCTGTGCTGGTAGTTTTGCTCACTTTTTTCTTGCAGGGTTTTATGTATTTTGCAGATCAGAAGATTTTAAAGTTTTGTTAAAATATACAGAATGCTCCTCTGCAGGGCCTTCTGCATGTTGTCCTCGGGTTGGTTTTTTGGGGTGGGAGGTTGGCAGGATTGATGTATTGGAGTGTCAGTATTCTAGGAAGGAAACCCTTTTTTATATTTTTAACCCTAACTTCGATTTCTATTGGAGCGCTTTCAGCAGCTCGTTTTTGAGCAGGATTATGAGTGACATCCGAGGTGACTTTTACCCACTCACAACAGTGGAGCGTGGGTCATCTGCAGATTGCACAGTCCCTTTTGTTAACCTCCCGTATGGATTTTACTGTACTTTTTCCACCTGTAAAACTGATTTTTCAAAGCTGTGACACCTTAGTCATGACATTGAGCCCTCCAATCCCTCATTATAAAATGAGCTTTCTGTTACTAACCGGCAGTACTAACTGGTACTTTTGCTGTCGGCATTAAGTCATGATTTAAAAAATGTGCGTCTTACTGGAAGGTTTGGCGGTGGTGCCTTGAGCTGCCTGTTTCTTTGGGAAGTCTGGACTGTGTTAAGAACGAGCCGTAGGGTTTGTGAAACCTGGTCTGCTGAGTTAGGCAGGTTTCTGGTTCCAGAGCGGGGAGAGGTGAGGAGGGCTCACAGCTCAGGAGATCGGGTCCAACCCACATAACCCAGGAGCCTGAGCCTCCTGCCGGGTTTTCAGTGGGAGCTTTGTCACTGACACCAATGGAAGCGGGTTCAGGCCCCAGTGCAGAAGCATCTGAAGGAAAGGGGGGTCCCAGGGCACCAGATGTAAGGAGTAACCAGCCCATTTGGAAGTGGGGGGTGCACAGTGAACCTCTGCTGACTCTATACTTTCCCGTACACATTTACTGTCTGAACAACTGCTTTTGTATTTTCCAGTCATGTTGCAATGGTAACTCACTGGCCACTGACAAATGTTAGACGTATTGCTAGAAGACCAGGCAGCTAAAAGACTAAAATGCACTGTGCTCACTGTAAAAATTGGCTTCTTACATTGTTTCTTTTTATATGGTTGAAGAGGTGGTTGCGCTTCAGATTTTTTCCGTTTTCTTTTCTTTTTTTAAAGAGGTCAAATGTATATGAGGTGCATGTTATCCTGAACTTTTTGTTTGTACATCTTGGTGTCTGATCATCTGCATGAAAGACACAGTAGTGCCATGTCTGAGCTTGTTCTCTTGTGCTTGGTTGATATGAACTTCTCTAGATTGTTGAGTTTTCCCCAAAATAACTTCGGTTAATATTTAGTTATTGGGAGACATCAAAACAAAACATCATGGTGGCCCTTTGTTTTCTTACAGTTTAAATACAAACAACAAAGCCTTGTGGTTTAAAGTTAATTTGTTAGTGTAAATAAATTTCTTGCCAATGAGTATTATTGTTGTTAGACAACGAATGCAATAAAATGAGAAATCCTGAATCTTTATTAGAATTTGTATCGAGTCCTCACTTTCCTGCCCATTTGTTGGTCATTCCAGAAGAAGTAATAAATGGTGAGCACGACTGGACAGCTGTTGCTGCATGGGTCAGACTGGGCGGGGGGCATGGACCTTGCCCTGCTTGTTCTTTCCTTCCTTCTGCTCAGTGCTGAAGATTATTTTAATTCCAGCTCTTGGTCAAATTGGCATGACTCAGAGGCCTCTGAGTAGATCTCGTTTACAATCTGTAATTATGTAAAAAGAAGTAAAAAAAAAAAAAAGAGTAAGGAAAGAGAATGGCCTTTTTTCTTCCTATGCAGATGAAATGTAGCGTGCAGTCTTCTGCTGCTGGTTGATGTAAAAATAGGCTGCCTTCACGCTGATGCTGGTCAATGTTGGTCTGTTTAAAAGACCTGGATTACTTTTGGTATATAAAAACATTTTACCATTTTACACTCAAGTGTGGGTTAGTTATATGGGCGTTTTATACATTCAAAGTACAGCAGTTCTTCTGCTGAACATGTTTAATATGTCTCTATTTTTACTTACTTGATTTTAGTAAAGCATTAAATTAGGGAAAAGCGGAGGGCACAGACTGTCCAATTTGTGTAGTCATTTCAGTGGATTTACATCTGGCAGAATCTAGGCCAAATACTCTGCACTTAATCTGTCTAACCCAGTCTGTGTTTCCCAGCAGCTGAATCATAGATCTTACTTTCTGCTAATATGGCCACCACCTGCAAGAAGATAAAAGAATCCTCGATCCATAAAATTATTACCTTAATTAAAATAGGTATATTAAGAGGCTTTAAGTCCACGAGTGACATGTAAAATGTGTCTGCTCAGCAGCTTCCTAAGCCTGGAGCCATCTATACGTATGTCTGTGTTGTTTGTGCAAGTTGCCTCAGATACCTGCAGTTTGGCTTCTGAAACGCCCAGAACGGCTCCAGACTCTACAGCTTGTAAAAGATGATGGGTTATGCCCTCCTCAGGGTTGCAAGCTCGGATTTTCCCTGTGCAAGTTACCTTGTAATTGGGAGGCCAGGCTTGAGGTGCATCTTCCTCCACTGCTGTTTCTGCACTGAGGCTGTCGGTGAGTTTTATCAAGCGGTGATTTCATGCTGCGGGGTACCCCAGCATTGCTTTTGCTGCAAAACACGTGCGTGCTGTCTCTGTCCTGCCCAGCACCGCTTTAATGCACGGTGGCCCAGCTTCAATTCCTACCTCTGCACTGCGAGGCTGGGACACCCTTAGAGGAGGTTGGCAACGGGCTTCCAACCCTCCTTGCCTCAGGTTAAAATTCAAAACTTTGCTATTAGTAATAGCAGGTACTAAGTCCTACCTACGATCCCTCTCTTCTCAAACGCTTTAGGAAAAGAGAAGGCCCGTCGCTTGCACGTGCTTCTGTCTGCAGGCGGACAGCTGGGAAAACCTTCAGTACAGGAATAGTTTAAAAAAGAGAAAAAGAAGCCAGTGACAAGTGAACACATTCTTTATTTTCTGAAAGGCCAAAACCAACAAAAGAGTAGAAGTTTGACAAGATCCAACAACATGTAGATTTGCTCATTTAAAGATGTTCTAAGCTACTGGAAAACGTGAAATTAATGTTTTGATGGGTTACTTCTACCACTGCTGAGGGAAATGCTGGCTGTTACACTTCTACCACCACAGAGTAAATCCAGGACCAGCAGAGTGACCGGTCGGTATTTCGGCTGTGTTACTGCCATCGCTGCACAACGCTAACGCTTTAGAAGATGGCGCTTAATTTGCTTGAGAACAAATAGTGGCACAAGCCTAAAATAATTATTTTAAAATGCTAGTGCAGGACATTGATGGCTAATCACGAACAAGTTAATAGCCCAACCTCTCCTTCCTGTGAGAACTTCCTTCAGAGGAATTTTTTCTGCTTGGGCTCTGGGAACAACGTCTGTTCCTCAAGGCTGAAAATGGATTATGAGTTCCTGTAGGAAAGCACGCCACTTCCCAGGGAAGCTGAAAATGTCCCGCAGGGAGAGAAGTTGCTAAGGAAGGAGCAGCAAAGCCAGAGTTACGGTAAATTACATTCTTGGGTGCTTGGTGCAGTCAGCTGGTGCCGAAGGCAAGGGCAGCAAAGGGATGAGACAAAAGCCAACCTCGTTCAGGGCTGGCTCTGTGGAAGGGCTGTCTGCACGCCATGGTTAGCAAAAGACTTGAAACAGTGATCTGAACAGATGAGTCCCTGTCACCAAAGCCTTCACAGGCAGATGGTAAACCCTGGGCAGTGCTCAATTCCCCAGATCAACTGTGGGCATTTTGGAGAGGAGCGGTGAACACAGTTTGTGCACAGACCTGCTAATGCAGGGCCGTGCCCAAGAGACAAGGTCAATTAGCCGCATGGTTAACCCTAAAGCTTGAGTGTCTCCCTCTAGCCATCGCTAGACTCCTGCAGCATGTGCTATTTGTATACAAAACATCACAAATACCAGCGAACGCTATTGCTACGCAGGGGTGAGAGTTGTCTGGCATGGCAGCGGTGGGAAGCCGCCGGCATTGGGAAGGGTGCGGCGACTGAGCCGACATGCCGCTGGCTCAGTTCTTAAACCTCGCACAACTTCTTGCGCCCAGGGATGTGCCTTACACCACAGTGCCTGTGCCAGCGAGCCGGTCGCAGTGCAGGGGCTCGGGGTGGAGCAGACGCTCTCCAGGGACAGGAGATGATGTGGGAAGACCCACAGCCCACTGCAGCTGTGCAGAGGAAGGGGGGTGGTACTGTCTCTCCCGTACAGCAACGCAGCCCCAGCCACAAGCCCTGGCACCGAATCCTTGCTCTGGTTAGAGCTGTCCCTTTCCCTCGGAGAAGGAGCAGTAACTCCTTTATACCAGTGGATGAAAGCCATTAGGCTTATTTGTGTTAGAAAGGAAAGGCAGAGAAGCCAAGAGGTGTCAGCACGCACATTTGCTCTTCAGGGCCACTGCTCACCCGAACCTTAGCGCGCAGTAATGCCTCCTCCCAGCCAGAACAGCAAAACCCAAAGACAGACAAAGGTTTGCACACACTCTGGCTCCTGACTCAGTGTTCCGGCTGCTACAGAGCGGGTTATTTGCTCTATCTTGTAGGCAGAAGCGCTCTTGTGTTTTCAAAGTACTGGACTTCCCATGTACTCTCCAGATTAGAGGGGGCTGTGGCTGGTGGTGAAGCAGATTGCAGGAGAGAACAGCAAAGCCAGAATAGCAATTAGCACCCAGGGACTGGCTCTTTCTCCTCCAGAGCTCGCGCTTCACGAGCAGCCTGCCTTTTTTTCTCCACAGTGGTGGAAGAACAGCAGCGAGGAAATGCTACCGCATCAGCTGAAGGATGCAGAGGGGATGGTGGCCTGTGGGCAGGTCTGTCTGGTGACACCATTCGGAGGGGCAGCCAAGCTGCTGCGAAGTGCCAGTGCAGGCAGGTGCAGGCAGCACAGTGGCAACCCCGGCAGGGGAGCCGCCACCGATAACACGGAGCCTTTAGCTGGATGTCAGCATCTCTCACAAAACCAGAGCGGTGATCAGAGGTGGGAACTCAGAGGACAAAAAGAGCAGCAGAAGCTGCTCTGTGAGTAAGGACATCTATACTAATGAAAGAAGAGCTCGCTCCACGGGCAGGAAACCAAGTGGTGGCTCAAACAGGGGCTTCTGCCAGACTGGCGTCTTGCTGTGCACACTGGAAAGCACAAAACTGATTTCCAGCTTCAAAGGACACTCAATTCAGTTTATTGCAAGTGATTGCTAACTAACACCATTCTAAAAACACCAGCTGACGGAAACCTGGATAGGTCTTCTAGCAGCGCACAACGTTATCAGTAACTGCGGCTGGATAAACATGAAGCGGGTGCCTGCTGCACAGACTGGAAGTTAAACACAGAACAAGCATGACCAACACTCTGGGGTAGTCACTGTGGCAAAGGGCCCAGGAATGCTCCCTTTGCTGTGACAGACAACAGTAATTGCTAATGCACTTTTCACTGAAGGGGCTYGGGAGTCGTTTCCCACTCTTTAAGAAAAAAAAGGCTTTTTTAAACTCCCTTTGGAAGACTCAGTAAGAAACCACTCCGAAGTGATGCCTTCCTCTTTTCTCAGTAGGATTAAGACAAATTTATGAAACTGAAGTAACGTTARGAAATGGCTTAAAGGGGGAAGAAATGAGACTGAAATAACATTCATTCTCCTTCCAGTTATTTCGGAAGCATTAGGGAAAGCCAACAGGAAGGTTCAGAAGAAGAACCCTTAGCACAGTCCCTGGGAAAGCCCAGGGCTTGGTGACAAGAAAGCACACCACACTGGTAGTTAGCAATTCTCATTTACAAAATCAGTTTTCTCTGGGGAAAAAAAAACAACACAGAAATCCAGTCGCAACAGATAATTCAATGTTTGACAGTTTAGTCATTTGTAATCTGAATTTGAACTTCAAGGTTACACTTTGTTACTGACATGGGGTCCTCCCCATTACACAAATAAACTAATTTCTCACCTTCAGTTCCATTTCCTTTACTATTGCGTAAAACTCTCATTTTGGAGAGGAAGGCTAAAATACATTTCCATGATTCTAGTTAACCTTTACTGGAACAGTCTTGTGGTTAGCAAATCTAGCAGAAACTAAGTGAGTTCGCAAGAAATTAAATCCCTTCCACTGCAGCAGATCTTACCCGCGACGAGCTATAGCTCACAGTAGAGCGCTCTGTGGAAGACTGTGCCGATGAGCAGTTTTCCCTCGTAGACGGATGCCACCGAGCTTCCCTGGAGCACAGAGCCATTGTCGGCATAGACGCGCGTCACTGCAGGCTCCTCCGAGAGGATGTTCTGGATGCACAGGACCTGCCGGAGGAGGGGGATATATCTGCTGAAACGGCCGCGGGTGAAAATCCTCCACGGAGGGAGGGAACATCAGTATGTTAACTTAAACAAATTAGTTAGGTTGATCAGCTGCTGATCACTGCAACCAAGTGATTCCTGTGATAGGGCCACAATTTCTGCTTCAGTGAAGCATGGTCCATGAAGACTGATTTTTTTTTTAAGTGGGTGTGCAACAGAGACTCCACCTCAGTAAGTAAGTAAGGCAGTCATCCCCAGCACTAGGCACGCGCACCGTTTTTTCCAGCCTAAGAGTTACTTAATATCTTCTTATTTTCATGCTTTTTTCCGGACAGAGTAAACAACTGCCTAGTATCATGTCTCCTGCTATTGAACATGATCATTTTGAAAAGCGTCTTATGGGAAGCTTCAGACAAGGCTGAAATCAAACAGACACCAACCAGCCACCTGCACTCGCGGCCGCTAGCACGCYGATGCCAGTACCTCATTGATTTCAGAAGGAAAGAAGAATTACAGTGTCACCTACTGATGAATCACGCTTGCACAGATAAATCATTCCAGTGCGAACATTTCTGGTCATGCTTTGCACTCAGTCAATTGTTTTTTGTTTGGCAAAGAGGTGCCGGCTCGGTAATTAACGCAGTTCATCAAAACCTGATTGCGCGGCCACAGCTGCACAGAAAGCAGCCTGAGGAGTCCAGAATGACTGAGCTACTGGGTGGAAATTACTCAGTTGCCTCCTAAGGATCTGAATAGGTGTTTTTTAGTGAGTATACACTGTTCAGGTTTTCCACTGGAGAGCTATACGCTGGAAGCCAGCTCGGTCTTTGCTTTCACAAAGGCTGGCCAGGCTCTTCTCTATGTAATGCAGAGTTAAGTTATACCAGGGCGATTTGAACAGATAACTTTCTCATGCAGACATAGCCAAGAAACCAGTCACGTCTCCCAAAAGGCACCTCAGAGGCAGGCAGATTTTCAGGATCGTTGTAGAACAGCTTCATCCCATTGGGATGACATCCTATCCAGATGTCTCCAGTGTGAGGGTCAATAGACAAGTTGTCAACCAGAGTGTCCAGCTGTAGCGTCTATCCATCACAGAGGAAAAAGAAGAAAAAGAGAGAAGTTAAAGCAATCAGAAGCCCTGGAAGCAAACTATAACATAATCAATAGACTTGTCCAAGACTCTCATCTGACGTAACTTAGATCGATTTTTTAAAAAAATATTTCCCCCCCCAGTGCTGTTTTTCTTTTCCCTCAGTATGCTTCATCCCCTCCTCTGTGCCGTGAGAAACCTCCTTGCTGCTCTGAGCTTCCCCCATCAGCTGCATTCACACCTGCGCTCCTGTTGATTACTTCAGTGCTATGTGGACTGACCCACACTGACTGAGGCAGACTTCCACCGTGGCTCTACAGCACGCCCGAGGATCCCTCTGTGGTTGCTGGTGTGAGGGCAGAAGACCTGAAGCTCTGTAATGGAGCGCACAGCACCTCTGCAAACCCACAGCAGGAGCCATCAGACCAGAACTTCACGCATGATCAGGTTGAAATCTCAAGTGTTCATGGGGACTAATCTGTCCAAAATTCATATATGCCTCTTTTTCTGGAACAGCAGCACCTTACCTTCACATGGGTTAAATTCCAATTAGCATGTTTTTCCATAACATGGACATTATGATCAAATACATCTGCAACATAGATGTACCTTCAAAAGAAAGCACCTCTTAGCAATGTGTATGAGTAAGCAGACACCACAAACAGTCAGTTCCTCCTGTGCAAGCCCAGCTCTTCCCATGGAGGAGGAACGCCAGCTCAAGGTTCTCACAGAGCAACAGACATTGCAAGCAGGCTGCAGGGCACTGAAGGGAAGCCAGCCTGCTGAGATGCTAACGTAGCTTCACACTGTGCCAGTTGTTCCATTATGACACCGAAGCAGGCCTTGGATCGTGAAATTGACAAATACGCTTTTTTTTTAAGATCACCTGTCTACGCCACAGGACTGGTTAATTCAGTCGTACAGACTTTAAGGCTGTAGAGTGTTCACCGCTTGCAGAAATCCTGCCCCGTTAATCCTTGCAAGCAATATACACAAACTTCTGTACTGGCTGGTTAAAATGCAGCAACCTTTGATCTTACTGCATATAAACTACCACGCAAAGCAGCAAACATTGCCTCTAATTAGAGACCGAGACACGTGACTTCTGATCTACAAACCCCCCGTATCGCGTGCTTTGTACAGGTAGCACCTTGCCTTACACGAGTCAGTTCAGACACTTGACCGCAAAGGTACCGCGTGTACAAATTAGGATTTCGGGATTCTTTTGTGTGATCAAACAAAATCTAAGGCAAAGAGAAACTTACTTTCTGTCGGGTGAAATGTTGATTCCGTTGGCTGAATAAAACCCAGCTGCTACTTCTTTAACTTCTTTTGGACTGTAGTAAACAACATTTGACCAAGTTAAACCCAAGAACATCTCCAAGAACATCAAGATGAAGTCAGAGAAGTAGTGGTCATTGGTAGCATAGAAGCTGTCTGGTCCCATAGCTACTATATCATTCACACTAAAAAAATAAAAAGAGAGGGAGAAAGATAAATAAAAGAATGAAATGAGAGGTATGAAGGAGCACTGTAGGACTGCCCAGAATCCAGCCAGGACATGGTCATCCCATAGACATAAAGGGGCTGCAATTACAGATGGTACTTCAGATAGACATCTATCCTTAGATCCTTTTTTGTATTTTCTTTTCATAGCCAGGCCTGTGCAGTGCTGAGACCTGAACAGGACCATAGGGCATCAGCTAGAGATCTGGCTACCTGTCCGTAAGTCCACGGAAATTCTTCTCTCTTTTGATTACATTCAACTGGAAACCAGAGAACAGGTAGGAGTTGTGACAACTTTATCTATCAGGCTCTGTTTATCTTACAATCATTCTGCAGTAGGACAGACCAAGAAAATTTTGTATGCAACAAAAAAAAAGAAAAAGCTAGAAGCATGTTTATTTTTACAGTGTAGCAAATTCAGAATAATAGAATATCTGAAGATTCGTATCTGCAATGACCTGAGAGTAGGTTACATGAGAGAAGGAGAAATGGATGCCAAGCTAATTCACTGGCATCAATCACAGCGGCGCTTAAGACGGATTTAGTGATACAACTATTAAAAACCTCATTTACAGAAGAGATTGGAGAAACACAGTTTTTGATTACACAGATAAGAAGTAATCAATAAGAGAAACAGGAAAGCTGGTTAAAGAGAAAATATCTCATATTAATAATACCCTAAAACCAAAATCATCCCACTTTGGATTTTACCAAAGCAGCCTGTTCTTCTGGGGGAAGACAGTATTTGGCTCCAATACCTTGTCAGAAGGTCGTGTCGAATGGTTTTCAGGTGTACAAGAGAATTGTCATCTTCTACAAATTGAAACAATTCTACTGTGCTCTTCTGATGGGGATGGTTCACAACAAAGAGGTACACGGTGTCGTCTTAAAAAAAGAAATGGAAACAGCTGAATTCTCTGCAACAGTTTGGGTGGCTGAGCACCCATAGCTCTGAAGCAGCCTCTAGTAGAGAGCACATGTTGGGTTTGGTGCATTCGTCTCACAGCTCTTCAGAGGCAGAAGGACAAGTACCAAAGTAATGCGGGATGCCACTGCAACTGGATCCAGATCTCCAGCTACTCTTCTCCCTGGCTCGCTCTACAGGGAACTGCTGTAGAAAAGCTATTTTCTACCAAGGAAGAAAGAAATCATGGCTTCATCCTTGTGCCCAAGCCACTGGGTTTTGCAATCTGATGCCCTATAGTGACTGGTTGTGTGAAATAGCCACAGTCAGYTGGGAAGGAGGGCTTCTAGCCCAGCCAGTTTGGGCTCTTTGGTTTATTTACCGCATCCCCTGAGAAAGCTGAAGGAGCATCCTTCTCCTGTACTCTGTGTAAGGCTGCAGTCCTTCTGCCCCAGCCCTTCTGGTGAGACCCTGCATTAGCCACCACTGATTTCTCCAACACCCTCCCTTAAAGGGTGACTGTATGGGACCGCAGGTCAAGCTGCAGCAGTGGTTCTCTTTCTCTTAGTATTTGCGGACTTCTAATTGCCCTGCTAAAATCCCCAGTGAAAGGACAGGGAAAAAGAGAGGAAGGAGAGCATGAAGGGTATTTTATTGGTAGTCAGAGCCTGCCGTAGGAGAACATGTCTTGGAGAGGAGAACATGGCTTGGCCACAGAGTACCAGAGATTTGGGTAATTTACAGAGATTTGATAATTTACTGTTTAGCCACAAAAGTCTCCATTCTGGTCACTACTAGTCGGTGAAGCATGTGTCTCCTCAAAACCCTTGACCCCAGGGTGAGACAGATGTAAATTGGTAAAATAAACTTTGTGTGGTTTTCAACTTCTCAAACTTTTCCCATGTTTTCTTTCCTTTCAATATATAGGACATCTTTGTGTCTCAGACAGCCTGAGATTATGTGCAAAGGTGTTTGCTTTAGCACTGACATTTAGAAAAGAGCCCAACAAAGAYAAAAAGCCCGAAAACCTTTTTCTCTCCCAGCAAGCGCAGGCTATTGGGTGTGCAATGCAAGGCTGCAAAGGGATTTCTGTTTGTGCTCTTTAGGCTGACATTTGCCACCACCTCGAGTTAAAGATCTCTTTACCTCTGTCTACATAGGTGCTGATTCCATGAGGGTTAAACGACGCCAGATCAAACCCTCGGCTGATTCTCAGTTCCACTGCTCTGGGATTGTCTTCATTCAAATTCATCAAAAATATTTCACCTGGCTTGTCTGGCTCAAGGCTCTTTATTCCTGGATATTTCAAGCCCTGTAAAATCAAAACATAAGAAAATCATTCCTGGATAAAAGGTAAAGGGAAGCATCACAGGGCTGAAAACRCTGGAGCCTTGTTCAGGCTTGCAAGCACACATCAGGATGTCCCTCTGCTTCAGCCCGCTGTGCCACTATGGAGGTAGAGGGACCGGCTCTGCTCTCCCTGGCGAGCCCTTACTCGCAGTGCAGAGGGAGCAAGCTGCGCGGAGAGCAGGAGGAGCCATGCCCAAGGCACCATCGACCACCSGGGTGCTGGCACCACTGCCACCCGCTGCGGCCACCACCCAGGTGGGTGCTCCCCATGTGTCAAACCACTCTGCGAACAGACACACTGGGGGGACAAACTGGAAGTACGGCACCACCGAATGCGTCCAACGTGGTAAAGCCATGGGGAGCAGCAGCAGTGCGACAGCTCACGATTTCTGGCATGAATTTTGCAACGTTATCATTCCCCGGGTGTCCCTGGAGCACGCAGGTGAAAACATCAGCTTTTGTTTTAGAAAATACTCGCTAGCCATCCTGATTGCAAAGAAAAGCTTGAAAACCTATGTCCTAAAGGCAAAAAAAAAATGAGGAACAACAAAATCAACACACCAAAACTGATTTTTTTTTAAAGGTAGGGAATTAACRCACCTTCTTAACAAAGGAGAGGTTTGACATTTCAACATTTCAAGGAAGCAGCATGAAAGAAATTCAAGGTTATGTGGGCAGATAATCCAGCACAATAGGATACATGTGTCAGAGCCACCACCACCACTTCAGTGTCAAGAAGTGCACTTGCTCAAGCAGAAGGAAACGCCAGCTAAGCCAACACAAGTCTGGGCCGCTCCTACGGAGCCAGCCAGCCTCATAGAAAAAAGAGTCCATCCTGCAATTTTCAGCTATGGCTTCTGCAGATAAGGAAGCAGGCAAGCCCCTGCACGGCGAGGAGGCATGGGCACTTACAGAGCTGATGAAAGCCAGTCCATTGGGAAGTATGTCAATGTCTTCTGAACCAGTTTCTGCAAGACAGAGATAAACAGAGTTTTTCAGACGACATTAAATATTTCCCATCGAAAAAGCTCCTTTTTAGTACAATTCCAGCTCTCATGAATGTCCCTTTCTGATATGACTGCACAAGCGATGAAGTTCAGCGGAATAGTTCACATCGCATTAAAAGTGGTAGCAGAAGGCAGCAGCACACCAGGCTAGGAAATAGTACTGGGGTTCACCTCTTTCTGGGGGCTTAGGGATGCCCCCGTGGTGGCCGGGCTCTGTGTGCCCCGGGGCGGCGCAGGATGAATCAACCGCTTTTGACAACAGTGTTCTGTGGCAAGCAATTAGCGCAGATGAGGAGATTTTCAGAGCAGGACCATACCCATCACCCAGCCCACACGCTTGCATAAGGCAGCTCTGGGAATTGCGCACACTAATTCTGCTGGTTTAGCTGGGACACTTCACTAAGATGGATTGCCAAATATTTAGTTAAAGCTCTCAAGTGACAGAGAACCTACTATATCTTTAACAGCTAAGGGCTTTAATAGTTAGATCACACTTTTAACTGTGGGTAATCATTTCCAATATTGCCAGTTCCTGTAGCTCCTGTAATATTTTTCCCTGCAAGGAAAATAAAATAAAATAAAATAAAATAAAATAAAATAAAATAAAATAAAATAAAATAAAATCCCTTTAGTAAGAACACTAGAGCAATTTTAGGCTTTGATCAAGCACTCTCCATAGAGCTTTTAGTCCGATGCTGAAGCACGTTTGCCATCCCACATTTTCACTTCTCCCCTGAGAAGCCTCCCTTCTCTTCTCCAAATCACCAGCACAAACAGCATCCCCACAAGCCACTTTCCAGACGATGGCTGGATTAAACCCACCCAGGAGCATTTGCTTAAAGGAGGAAATTGTTCTGCAGGTTTTCTTTAACAGAGCCACCAACACAAAGGTTTTCCACCCAGATTGTCCCATCCCTCTGCACCCCCTCCTGCTTGGCCATCGGCCACCTGTGTGACCCTATGTGGGTCACACCATCCCTGGCACCTCAGCACCTCCTCCCGAGGAAGCACCTGCAAATTCGAGCTGGGTTTATTTTTGGCTTTTATGTAACTCCCATTTATCCTGGCACTAATTCGGCCGGGCTGTAATTTATCCTGGGGCCACCAAACAGCCCTTGTGGGGAGGAACCAGATCCCCAAATTCAACCGTCCAGGCAAGTTCCTCCCCAGCTCAGCCCTGGAGAGATGTGGTGGCATGACTTCTCCCGGAGGGCCAGGGGCCAGGCCCAGGGCCAGCTCCTCCTCAGCCTCAGCAAGCCCCTGCTCCACCCCATTACACTAACGAGCGGCGCATCCCCGCCTTCTGAAGAGCAAAAGGTCTGAAGATGCATTTTGGGGAGAGCCAGCCCGTTACCCCACCTCCTGGGTTTTGTTCTGAATTTCGAGTGGGTTCAGGCAGGAGGCAGACATCTGTACTGATGTGCCCAGACACATTTAGAGCCTGTGTTTTCCAACTAAAATTTTGAATTTGGATTTTTCAGCTTGACTCACGCCCTGGTTTAAGCAACAAGCTCCCTGGTCTCTCCAAGTCTGGTTTATAAGATGGGGTTAGTGGCGATTCCCCGCTTCCTGGGATTGCTGCAAAGGTAACAAATAAATGCGGAGAGGCTCAATTACCATGGTGACGTGAGCTGGACAGACAGCTTTTGCTGGCAGAGCATGCTGGTGAGTGAACAAACAGAGATGTAATCATTTATAGCTACTGAATTAGCGAGGCTGCCAAGCAGAAAGATGAGCAGGTTAATTGGGAGCAGATAATTAAAAAGTACAAGTTTCTGATGGAAGGAGCGTAACGAGAGCCCTGCACCCAACTATTTTGAAAGAAACTGCCCAGCAAAGAACATTTTGGCCACTTCTCAGCCAGGTCCTGGTATGTGTGGAAGAGAGTGAGCACCGTTGGAAGAGCGGCAAAATGCTGATTCGGCTTGATCCTGCTGAGCCGGCACCGCCGAGGCAGCGAGGAGGGGTTGGAGACGCACAGCCGGACGCAGRGAAGCTCCCGGGCTCTCCTGCGGGACCCCGTTTTGGGAGGGCTCTGGGCTGTTGTCGCAGGCGCCATATGGGACAGGAGAGTTAGGAACTGATTTATTAGGTATCCGTTACCTCCACTATATTGCTTAATTGTATCACCGAGCCCAGCTTGTCCATGGGATTATCTGAATAAGTAGCGTTTTAAAAAAAAATTAAAGATACCGAGAAAAATTACTCTCTACCCTAAAAATGTTTTTTTTTGTTGTTCTTTATTTTATCTTAGTATGATATATTCCTCAGATGCATCCAACAAAAAAAAAAAMCACCTGGATTTCATGTCCAAAAGCAAGTGACTATTTTGCCTGTATCGCATGAATTGTTCCAAGATGCAAGTATTTCTAGCAATTTCTATAGTAGTTTCTTGAACTTCAGGAATTAGTTCAGGACACATGGTTAGTTTATTATAAACCAGTAACATGAGCAGACACTCACATAATTCAGAAGATACTGTTTATTCTACAAATATAGCCTTTCCTACATATCTGTGAATGAGGTTTAGGACAAGTTGCAGTTTTTTATTGGTTTGTTCAATGTTTGCACTGTGCTTACATTGCACAATATTTGAAAAGCAGAATAGATCAAAGTCTTAAAAAAAGAGAGAGACACAGAAAGGATGAAATTGTGCAGAAAGAAAAGGGTCCACTAGAGAATTTTTCCATTTACTCTGGGTTTGCTTCCTTTACTATGGATGCATCGCTTTTAACATCATTGCAATAGACTATACCAGATGCCTGTTCTTCTATGTACGGAATGCATAGTTGAAGATTATTTTGTTCAGAGCTGATCCAGCTCATTACCTATGTCCCACTTAAGAGGTCAGAAGGACTGTTTTAAAGATTAAAATAAAGACAGATTGTTTATTCAACTTTATCATAGCATTTTAAAGAAAAAAGGCCCAGGAGGACCACGATGTCCATGTAGAAAGACATCCTTACACAAAATCACCCACAGAAGCAACCTTACAGATCTGAGTACAGCAAAACCCCTGGTCTGAMTAGTGCTACCTAGGCAGCATCCAGACGTTAGAGCTCCTTGGTCTCCGGGAGTAACATAACCCCCTCCAGTCATATTAAATTAATTTTGGAAGACATTTGCATGAAGACGCCAGCTTTTAAGTTTGCACAAATCCTTTGTTATTTCTCTTTCTGCCACATCAGACCTGCTGAACTAATTTTTTGCATTTTAATTTTTCTAAAGAGCAGCAAACGACAGAGCGAAGGCAAGGCAAGGTGCAGAGCTCCATGTGAAGGGACAGTGTTACAGGAGCACAGTGAGAAGCAGAAACGAAGCTCTGTAAATTGATCTGCTGCCACCTCTGAGCAGAGCCAGGTTCTCAGAATTCACCTAATCTCCATGTAAATGTCAGGCACCAAAAATGAGATATCGTTCGGAAATTAAACACAACTGTATTTGTGATTTCCAGCTTTCCTTCTTTCCTCAACAGAGCAACCATGTTGCAAAAAGTCTTGTAAAGACTGCAATAGTGATATGCTTAAAAGAATTACTCAGAAATTATTTTTATATGAATCACCATCAAACAAGCATTATTCAGAGTCTTGTATGAGTAAATTACAACTCAATCTAGAAGACCTGGAAAGTTTTTTCAAATGCAGTTTCTTCTGCACATAACCTCAGGCGAAGGAACTCTGCACACACTCATTCATGGCAGTAATTTGACTTCACAAAGATGTTTGATTCCTGACACAAGGAAGAAGCAAGATTTATGAAATCAACACAGTGACTCAGCAAGCTCAAAGGCAGGGCTCTTAAAGCTCATCCAATGACTCTTTACACATGCAAAATCCAGGCAAATTTCAATAGATTTCAAAACATTTCTGAAAATACTAAGGAGGAGAAAACCCCCAGCCATTAAGCCTGTATTAAGTTTAAAAATTATAATCTGGGGGAAAGGGAGACACAAAAAAGCGAGCAATTTTAAAGCTATCCATTTTATACTCTGGTTATCCTAAAGGGAGAGAAAAAACAAGACAGAAACATTGCAATGTGCTAAACACATGACCCAAAGTACAAAGTCAACATTTCAGCCACTCTGTTAAACCTCTTCGCAAACCAAACTGGGATGATAAATATGACCCCTTGCTCTTTGGAACCACACAGCTGAATTGCGCAACCGCACCRAGCTCCTGCCTGCTGTTTGCACGGCGCGGTACCAGCCCGCTCCTAAATCTCCGCAAAATGAGGCGCTAAGGCAGGCCGTCCTGGCTGGCATTTAGCAGCCGCTCCTTCGCCACATGCCTGTGGCCTTCTCCCAAAGCTTCCACCCTTGCAGCCCGTCCTGTCTTCAAGATGTCACCAGCTGACGGCCACCTGTAGGTACCTCCCGAAGAGCCAGCACACCCTCATCTAAAAGCCAAATAATTTTCTAAGTGGCTGCGCAAAGGAGAAGTGTTTGCCAGGTACTCATTTTCAAGAAAAGGAACAGAAACATTAAATACCAAAGGCAAAAAGTATTATACCAAACTAGCTAGTTTTTCAGTATAATTTTCTTCCTGCGGCTTCTCCCTACCTCAAAGTCCAAGTAACAAATGAAAGTCAAATTAGCACTTTGTTTTCAGGATCAGGCTTGGAAGCTGGCTTTAAGAAGCAGTTTCAAAATAAGGCTGGACAAAAGCAATGCACTCAGTTATTTCRAGCACGTACCGATCCCTTTAATGAGCCGGCAGTTCGGGAGGGTTACTGGGGCTATTTCCCGTGAAGCATTGAGTCTGTTCCTGCAAGAGGRAAGAGGAGGGTTAACAGCAGACAGCCAGTTTTAAAACAGGTAACATTCCTAGCATAGCTTTATCTTAGTTTTATTGTCTGACATATCACAGCAACAAATCAGCCGTAAAATACTGAATAAGCAAAACCCAGAACTGACAACAGCAGTCGCTCCAAATCACTGCGATGGTTACACACATCCAGGGATTAAGGGATTCTCCTACACTGAATGTCTTCAGGAACCTGGCTTTGTTCATGAGCTTCCGGAACAAGCTTTCATGACCCCCCCACAGCTCAAATGATAAAACAACATAGCCGGACTTTCTTCAGGTTTCAGCCACCTAAATATAGTAGCACCCCACAGTTMGGACCAGCATTTCAGATGAGGAAAGGGCAACCTTCTACCCCAACCCACTGGCTATGTTTGGTGGCCAGGCCACCAGCAGTTGCACTTCCTTCATTTCTTAGTCCACATTCAAAAGTAGTGATGGCATTGCTGCAAGGCAGGACTACCCATTTCCTAATGACAAGCAGGGCTCGGTAGTACAACTTTCCTGTCCCTTCCTCTTCTCTCCTGCTACCCACCCAGAGCATTATCCTTCAGCAGTGCTTGTTTCATTCCTGAACACCCACAAAATTCGATTTCTGGCTCATGCTTTACTGGACAAGCAGATACAGACAGGCACCTATACATGAGTTTCTATTTCTCCATCTCCCCCGTTCCAAGTTGTCTACAAATCTTTATGAAAGGCACCTCACTACCAGGACTGCTGTATTTGACCATGGTAGTCCACAGTGCCATAGGCAAATATGTTGTGTTTCTATGTAAAAATGTCAAGCTAGCATACTATGATATTTCTTCCTTTCTTTTTTTTCCCAAAAGAAAGCATTTAAACTAATGTAGTTACTCCTTTGCATGCCTATCATACACACATGTTGAAGCTGTACTTGCTGCAACCACAGGAAATTCTGAATGCAAAGAACCCATAGCGAAACCTAGCCATGTTTATGTTATAGTTTTAGGCATGAACATAAACTAAACAGCAGAATCAGTCTGTGGTATGAAAAATATGCGATGCAGCTGAGCACCATATGGTATGTCAGTCCTGCATTTTTTTAATCACTTAATTATGAATTCTAAATTGCTTCAGTGCTGTATCATTGACACAGGTTGTTAACATAAGGCCAGAAAAAAAAGAACAAGGGCAAAAAGGGCAGAGGATAGCAAGGGAAAGGAGCCAAGTTAAACTCTCCCAAGCCCTCTCCCCCAGCTCAGGAGTCCTGACGGCGAATTACAGCGGCTCCCAGCCCACAAGCAGCACAGGAGGGATATCRGCTCCCCCCTCGCCCGCCGGCATCCCGGCACAGCCAAACCCACCGGGCCCCCAAGGCTGGCTCTGGCTTGCGGCGATCATGCCCAAAGTTTGCCCTGCTGCCTGCTTAGGGCTTTTCCCTTTCCTATTTGCATCAGCTTTTCCTGGGCAGACTGCAAGCCACCCAGCGCCAAAAGCACAACAGGAACTCAGCCGGCAGCCAGCGAGGGATGATGATATCCCGACAGCATTCCCAGGGAAACACTTCATGGGCTGGAATGACAGTAATTCAAAAGGACACTGGTCACAAGCCTGCAGCATATATAGAGGCTTTTCCAAAATGTGTCAGTTTATCTAGCTCAGACAGCCTTAGCTACTAAGCCAGATGGCCTAGATAACTAACTGGCCTTACTAAAAACACAGTGGACCTACAGACTGTGGGGGATGCAACTTCAAAAAACGCAGGAATTCTGCTACTTGGTGCAACCCCAGTGCGCAGCACCTTTCCCAGCCGGTTCCTCTTTCCAGTTTCAGTCCTCCACCCCCTGTCCCACTTCGTGGGACACAGACCACAGGCATTCCCTTTCCTTCAGCAGCAACCTGTTGCATATGCAAAGAAAAGACCTCTCTCTCTCTCTCCTCTCTCTCTTTCAGTTCTCCTCTTCTCTAGACTAACCAGTCCCAGATCTTTCGTTTGTTTTTTTTTTTTTTCCTGACAGGACCTCTTATTTTTGTTTTCGCTCCCAATTCTTTTCAAACTCCCAGCATCTTTCTGGAAGCACGCTGCTGTTTTGAACACAGTATGCAAGCTAAGAMCCATTACCAGTACAGAGTGTTATGAAATGATAACATTGCGTGTGTATACATAAATACATATATATGAACAATAATATCATATGCATATTGTTCTGAGGAAAAGTTTTACAAATTAACTCAGACCTTTCTTCAGAGAAGAATTAGCAATTTAAAATGTCAATAGGGGAATCAGCATAATTCCAGTTGGTCACACACAAGAACTTCACCTGTTTTCTGCTGCACAAGCCCTGCTCAAGTCCATTTGATAGCTATCAACAATATAATAGATGCATAAACAAACCCGATTTAAGAAGAATTAAGTTTGTAAGAGATTTGTAATAATTCTTCAAGCCTTATCTTTTAAGCATTTCAGGGATTCTTGTGTCATACTACTTAGACACAATATACCAAACTCAGAAGGAACAGCAAAAGGTCTTTGCTGGATTCCTGCCTTCTGGGTGGGGGATGGATAACAGCGAGGCCTGGCAAGAGTTAACACTACCCACAGTTTCTCCTCTCAAGGCTGTATAAAATGATTTTAGAGTACTTTGTTATCTGAAGTTGTGTGTTTCCAAACTCTGCAACTGTCTTAAGACCACTGCTATGCTGCAGCTTGCTGAAAACGCAGCACACAGGAAAAACCCACAGAGAGCTACAGAGACTGGGGGGATCCTGTGTCTGTCAGGAGATTCTGCTTTACCAGATTCCCAATATTGCCTTTGTTCATTTGATCTGGGGGGGCGCGGGGTCCCCTGCTCTTCACAGTGCTTTGAAATGGCTCGCCCCACTAAAGCCTGGGAGTGTTTTCCAGCTCCACCATCCCAGCTTGTGCAACAGGAGAGTCCTGTTACCACCGTGGTGATCACTAACGCTCGCAGTGGATTTAGTGCAAGATGCAAACGCACCTATGCGGGGTACCTGGGTCCAGGGAGTATAGCCCTCCTTCTGTAATTAGCTACAATTACTATTTACCCAAAGATCAATTAACTGCATGTTGTTGCTTTGAAGTCAGGCATTTGGAGTCCTTGTGGACATGAGCAAAATTATAACGACATAGCTGCCTTGCAACACAGTAATTCACCATCACTCTTCTGGCCTGAAACAACCAGTTACGCATTTAGTGGCTTTCAGGACAGAAGCTGCTSTAACACCCGGTTTCACACTCACACCTCACAGCCCATCAGCATGATATGGCTGGGTATTTTAGCTCACAGCAAGTGAGGTCCCAACTTATGATCGCAGAAGTCCATGCTCCTTCAGAGGAAACCTTGTGTACACAGGGGCTATCATTTTCCAGTGGTCAGCTTTGGTAGAAACGCAAGCTTCTGGCAACCTGATTTCCACTTACTGTTTCGCGAGTTGGCAGAAGATGAGGTAAATCTGCAGATACTGTTTTTGGCACACCCCTGTTAACTGCAGCCTCTGCAAAAACAGAGGTACCAGCCCCCCGTCCCAGTGCACCCTCTCCCTTTGGCCCCCCTGACCCCAGCATCTCGCCAGGGAGGTTTTCACGTCCCCTTTACTGCTAAGGGCATTTCCCTTAGCTGGCAAATGCTCCTGAAGTTAGTTTATCCCTGACTGAGGATGAGAAGGGCACTGCTGAGCAAGCCAGTGCCTACTTTTTCTCTGGGGAAAACCAGTTCCCTTGATGATGATAGCGATGATAGTGATGATGGTGATGATGGTGATGATGGTGATGATGATGATGATTAACCCTTCCCCTCTGGCTGCAACCATGCTTGTGCAAGGGCAGCTATTCGCTGAACTTACACCGCAGGTAAGGAGCTGAAGTGCCTCCACGCTCGGAGGGAGCAGGGCTGCACCCGCCACCCCCTGCCCGGCTTGGCCCCGCGGCGGGCACCGGCTGCCACCCCGCACCGGCGGGGTCGGTTCAGCACCATCTCGCGCCGCCGGCACCGGAGCCCGCAGCTCCGAGACCCCGCAGCCCATCCCGCCTGAGTTCCCCGGTACCCCCACGGCTGCCCGCACACCCGTTATCCCCCAGGTACTCCCGGGAGCCGCTCCGCACCCCGCGCCCCCCGCTCCGCGCCCCGGTAAGCGGCGCCTGCCCCGGCCGTCCGGCGGCCCCGCATGTCCCGCGGTCGCAGGGCGGCTCACCGAAAGGCCAGCAGCCGCTCCGCCGCCAAGGCTGCCGCTATCCCGACGAGAGCCACCGCCAGCAGCTTCCCCATGGCAGCTTCCCGCTCCCCGCGCCGCGCTCCCCGCTCCCCGCTCCCGGCTCCGCCGCGTCCCGCCCCACCGCGCCGGCCCGGGCCGCCCCCGGCGCACGGCGCCGCACACACCGCCGGCAGCCCCCCCCGGGCAGAGCGGGCCGGCCCGCCCGAACCGATGGGGGAAAACGCGTAACTTTCCCTGCAGACACTTTCCCCGCTGCCCCGGCCAACAAGTCGCAGGTCCGGGGGCAGGGGCAGGTGGAGAAGGGCAGAGGAAGGAGCCAGACTCAGTGCCGCTCTGCAGGCTCCCTGTTACAGCACCCCTGTGAAAGGCAAGTGGACTAAGTTCCAGATTCTGTTATTAAAAAAAAAAGGTGGTGTATAAAAATATGTGTGTTAGACAAAGACTGCATGATGCAGAATGTACAAGTACTCCATGTACACCTCTATACTGAGATATACATGCTAATACATGTGCACTAATACCAAAGTTTCCCGAAAAAATGATGCTTGCRCTCGCTGCCACACTCCCACCAGCAGCTTTCTTCTCCATGCAGGAGAAGGGCTACAGAACCCACCATGGGCCTCGGGGTCCCCCGTGCAGCAGTCTGCTTTTGGACCAGCTGCAGCATTGGCCTCCCTGTGCTTTCTGCTTTTTGGGGGAACACACCTTGCTGGGTYGATGCCCTCCCTCAGCAGCTATCTTTCCCTTCTCTGCACAGTGAATACCCTCACCTGCAAGGCTCACATTCCTTTGCACTTTTCTGAATGACCGAGAAATCATCAAAAACTGTTTCTCTGCTCTTCTTGCCCTTGCCCTCGAGGCCAAGCAGATGCTCCACGTTTAGTAACACTTCAAGCAAAGCATGGCAGGGAAGAGGAGGAAATACAGGTCGTTATTGCCTTTTATGGCAACAGTGCTAAAATATTTTTTCCCCCTCAGTTTTGGAATATCACTTTTCCTCTTTCTGGGGTAGGGGGATGGCTTTTTTTTTTTTTCTTTTTTTTTGCCTATGCATACAAATCTCACTCTAATGAAGTCTGCTCAATTCTAGAAGTATGTGGTGGGATAGGTGGGAAGCAGTGTTTAAAGTTTAGGGATATTGGGATGGCAAAATAAAGTTCAGTAGCCACTGTTCAGAACTAGCATTTATTAATGCTGCCAGTCCTCGTACAGTCATGGGCTTTGCCTTCCCTATGAACACATGTACCCTTCAAAAATGCATTCCATGGCATAGATAAGATCATGAAATTTACTGTGCCTTGTTTTGAATGTATTGTTTAATAGTGTGAAAAGGCTTACACAAGAATGATTTCTTATCTCAGCTTGCCGCAGCACTGCTTTTTTGGCATTTGTTTCATTTATTTATTTACACCACAGTTTAATTTGCAAGAGCATATACTGCTTACTGTCTGGGTCTCATTTTTGGCACAAGGTGGGTGCAATTAACCTGATAAAATGTAAATGTCTACAGGAGAGATGCAGACATCAGAATTGGTCATAAGATCTGAAGAGTGGCCATACTGTGTCAGACCAAGCGTTYGTGTAGCTCAAAAGCCAACAGAGGCAGTAGGCAGGGGCTTAGGGAAGAGTAAGGAAATGGGGGGCAAGTTAGATAAATCCCCCAACTTTCTTTCCCAGCTCCTAATTATTTTCAGCTCAGTATGATGAGCTTTACCTATTTAGTAACTCCTAATAGATCCATCTTTCAAGCACTTTCCTGTCTTCCCTTTATTTTTGCTGATGTCTAGCCACCTAGGCACCCTGTATAGTCAGGGCAGGAAAAGAGGTACTTTGAGGTAGCAATTCATATGACAGGTGTCTAAAATAGATCAAGAAATCTTCTCTAAAAGTGGCCATTTCTCTGCATTCATTGGAAAAGGCGACTACAGTGACTAATTCAAGTGCAGAAATCTGCTCTGCAGATGCCTGAAGGTAGATGGAGTGAACCTCCCTTGAAGTCACTGCTCATCAAATCACTCTTGACTGAAGAAAGAGCCTGGTTTTCTCGGCAGCTTACCTCCTCAGCACGATCCCAGCCAGCCTGGGGTCTGCCCGTTGGCACTGTCAGCGTCTGCTGCGGCTTCCCCTCCCCAGCACCCCACCGGCTGGCCCAGTGGCTGCAGCAATGCTAGAAAACACATGGCTGCTCTTTGGTCTGTTACAATTCCCCTGAGCTCTTTGCCTTTGGGGCACTCAGGAGAGACCTGGGAGTGACCTCCTGCCACATAATATTATAATGACTAAAAGCAGGAATGAGTTGTGTGCACGTAATCAGCTGTAGAGGGATATGTACCAAGCCTGGGAGTGGAGGAAGTGTCATTAATGAAACACAATGTGTTCTACCAAACAAACTTTAAAAAAGCTGAAACTCTTTTTATCCAGATTTTGCTCTCTCCTATACTGACATTAATCTGAAGTAAATTCACCGATATCTGCATTGCCAAAGTATTTACAATGGATTTACACTAAAGATTAAAGGTMATAATATTATTTTAGAGCACTTTTGGGGGGCTGATCTGACTAAATACAGAAGCCTACGATGCAGACATGATAGTATTAACTAGACCCTTCAGACTATGGAGGGCTGTGAGGGACCCAAGCTATGGAGGGCATTGAGGGCAAACCTGATCGACAACTAGTGAGGAGTCAGACAGCGCTCATTGACCCAGAGCTGTTTTACAAATACTGAATCAAATTCAGAAGAGGACATGCGGGCATGAAGACAAGGCAGACAAGAGGAAGCAACTAGAGACCAACCTTGATGTTGCTATCTTTAACTGTAGAAACAAGCAGAAGATGTCAACAAAGCGTGGAAAGTTTCATTTATTTATTTACACCACAGTGTCTGCAGAGAGAGACTAATGAGATCTTAAACCCAACTCATTGGTTTTGCCGAATGCAGATCTTAGGAGTGGGTTAATGAAAAGGGCACATCCATCAGATTGCTGCTGACATGCAGGTGCTGCACCAGCTTCAGGTAAAAATAAAAACTGGCAGGCAAGAAAGCTGCTTACCACAAAACCAGGCAGAAATCACAAGCAAAGCATACTGAAAGATGAGGGGGAAAGCTTCAAAAGCTGCCGATCATAGAAATTACAAGATTCTCTACAAGGGCTGTGGCCTAAAACCACTTCAACCCTGTTAGCTGATCAAAGGGAAATTGCAGATGGCTTGCTCAAAGACCTCAGCACTTTCTTAAACCCTGCATGCTTCAGCTCTGCTAGAGTTAAAAACCACTTCTCAGCTCCCTATTCCAAAGCAGGGAGCAGAGATTCCTACAGCTGCTGAGCAGCTGCCACAGGGCAAGGCAGAGTCCCTGCTCACACCCTACCACTATACATAAATACAGTGTCACCAACGAGTTAGAAAACTGGAGTTCACCATGATTACCTAATAAAGAGATGGTACCTCAAAGGGTTCAAGAATACAGATGCATAGTGCCTTTTACAAAGAAAAAGGTAAAAACATTCCTGYGGTGACACCAAGGTATATTGATTTTCTCAACTGCTGACAAAAATTCATGTCAAAATGACATCAATGGATTTGTTGGTGAGGGTGTTGAAAAGGCTTTTGCAGAAACAAGCTGGCTTTCAGCCTTGTCCTACTTCAAAGCGAGCAAAGGTCTCTACCTGGCCTTTGCGGAGCTAACCAAAGACTCCAGCACTGTCAGCCACAAGCAGCCCAGAGGCATCTGCATAAATTTGGATGTCCAGATAAGTTTGTAAGCATATTTTGCTTATTTCATGATGGTGTGAGGTAATGCAAAGGTTCTCAGTGATGACAAGATGTCAGAACATGTCACTGTCAAAACCAGCCCCAAGCAAAGCTATGTCCTAGACCAACTCTTTTTTACTGTCTTTTATGCAGCAGTGCTTCTTGCTGCATCTGGAAGCAGCAGCGAAGGGAGCTGCTTTAATTATTTTATAGATGGCAGAATTGCTAAACTGGAGAGATGCCAGGCTAAATCGAAAGTCAGAGAGGTCGTCCCAGGCAATCTGCCCTGTGCTGCTGACAGTGTGCTGGGTGTGCAGAATATTACTGATGGCTTTGACTGCACTGCCACGGCTCAGCCTTGTCACAAGCATAAAGCAAATAACGCTGTCTTTTTCCAGGCAGAAGCATGCTGAGCCAGTAGTGTGCCTTGGCAATACAATGCCTAAGTCTTGCAGGTGAAATCCTGCTATCTTGGCAGCAAGCTCCTCAAACACCATGACTGATAATGGTTGTGCAAATGAGGGAGAGGTCCACGTGGCTTTTGAAAGATTAAAGCTGTGAATGAAATGAAGGAGGCTCCTGACTTCAAACACAAGTAAAGGAGAGCCATGTTCCTGTCATCATCACCCTTCTGTACAGCAGGACTCGCAGGCGATACACAACAATTGCTCCGAGTCTCAGCACAGYCTATGTGCACTACTTTCATGCCCTTGCAGATAAAAAAAAACCAAGTCAGGACAACGTCCTGAACGCTGAGATTTGAACCACTGTCAAATATTAACCACTGCCAAAGACTCTTGCCACACTGGTGTGAGCATTGGTGCATGTATCAGGCAAAGTGTTGCGCATAGTTGTGTTCGGGGGTAGAAGGTGAAGTACAGTCCAACGCAACCTTACAAGCAGGCACCCAACACTGATTTTCAATTGTGGCATTAGTTTCACAACCCAGGAGGCTCACCGCTGGATGCTGTGGTAGGGATGATGCACTGGTGCCATCGCAGCCTCTCACTGAAATGGAACAACCCAATGACACAGAAAAGGAATGGGAGGGAAATGCCCAATTAAGCATTACTCCTGTGCTACCCCTATTTATTTATGCATTGCAAATATCAGGGAAATTTCTCAGAAAAGAAACCACAAAAGCTGAATTTTCAGGATACAATACCTCGGTAAAAAGATACAAAGTGAGATTTAGAAATTCAACAGCTTTCAAAATACTTTAATACAAAGAAAGGGAGGAAATAGCCTTGACATAAATACAGTAACAAACAAGAAAAACTATTATACACACTATGTTACGATGTTTTGTGCTACAGCAAAATACAAGCATGACTAAGAGTTTTAGTATACAAAGTTTATTTATACAATGAGGGATTCTTAAATTGTATTGGCACCATGAAGCATAAAGAAAACAGGAGGAAATGGAAGTGTTGAACGAACACAGAAGTGCACATTTCTTCATGAACTATGATTCCTACAGCAGGTTTCACACTTTCTGGACCACCCCGCACGTACACCCCAGCCTACTTTCAGATTTATATCAGTGTAAACCCAGTATAACACCACCAAGATTAATTTAACCTTATCTCTCAGCTCCAAGTCCTGGTACTGGCATTAGTGGAGTTGCTTCAAATACAAAAGTGTAGATGTTGGCTATGGAGGCTCTTACGTGACACAAAGGTACAGAGACCTTCAAACCAGACTGTTCTAGTGGAGTGATCAATTCTAATGCTGTGGAAAGCACTTCATACTTCTTGATTGGAGGGATAGTGGCCACAACCTGAAACTGTACAGGCAGATTGGGACTATATGCAACATGTGGATGGAATATTTGGGGTTTCAGGCAACCAGGAGCAGCAGGGAGACCCAAATTAACTTCCTCACCTCCAGGTGAGATGGCACTGGGGGTTTGGTAGTTCTGGTTAACCTGATCACCCTGTGTGCACTGAGCTGGCTGAGCCACACTCTTACCGTGTAGGTTGCTTCATGTTCAGCTTCATGTTCAGCAGTAGTCACGTAGGAAGAAGCAAGGGATATCGTGAGGGGGCTTGGGAAGGTTGAACTGAGGTCTCTCCCTTACCAGCGAGGGAATCACAGATGCAGAGAGAAGCCAGAGTTGCTGTGGTAGGGAGATCATATATATAGATAAAAACACACGCATCCACACCATCCATTTTATTACCAGTGTACAGAGCAAAGTGTTTACAAACCTGAGAGCAGCCTTGCAACTAGCAGCCATTTCCTTTAGCACGGGAAGTATCCCTAGCAGGAGAAGCAGTTTGGAGGCCAAGACAGCAAGACAGAAGAATCAGAGAAGTAACAGAATCAACTTCACTCACATTTTTTGGCAGCTTTGAGTAATCGCAGTCTTAAAAGATATTTGGCAGTTAGACTGGGTGTCGTGGTTTAACCCCAGCCGGCCACTAAGCACCACACAGCTGCTTGCTCACTCCCCCCACAACAGGATAGGGGAGAGAATCGGAAGGGTAGAAGTATCTCTCGTGGGTTGAGATAAAGACAGTTTAATAGGAAAAGCAAATGCCGTGCATGCAAGCAAAGCAAAACAAGGAATTCATTCCCTACTTCCCATYGGCAGGCAGGTGTTCAGCCATCTCCAGGAAAGCAGGGCTCCATCACACGTAATGGTTACTTGGGAAGACAAACACCATCACTCCAAACGTCCCCCCCTTCCTTCTTCTTCCCCCAGCTTTATATGCTGAGTATGACGTCCTATGGTATGGAATATCCCTTTGGTCAGTTGGGGTCAGCTGTCCCAGCTGTGTCCCCTCCCAACTTCTTGTGCAGCCCCAGCCTACTTGCTGGTGGGGTGGGGTGAGAAGCAGAAAAGGCCTTGACTCTGTGTAAGCATTGCTCAGCAGTAACCAAAACACCCCTGTATTAACACTGTTTTCGGCACAAATCCAAAACATAGCCCCATACCAGCTACTATGAAGAAAATTACCTCTATCCCAGCCAAAACCAGCACACGGGGTTATTGCAAACCCAGCCCAAGAGCCTGCCTAAGCACAAGCAAGAGGAATGACATATCCTTATCGTTGTGTTCAGTGGGAAGAACTTTACACAGGTATTGGTTGATTGTTTTTGTCTGTGTCTGGATTTGTTTTCTGAATTTTCAAACTCTTCTGGTAAAATTATGTGAAAACCAAATATACGGTCATAAAGTTATGACTTGCAAAAATACTATTATCTAATCCTTTGGGCATATAGGGTGGGACAGACAACTAAAGAATATAGAGTATGCACCTGACATCTGTTCCCTACACAGAGTATGATTACCCACCCTCCACTGGAATTAAGATGAAAATAAAGTGTAAAATCTTTCAGCTAAGATTTACTTAAGCTATAAGAGCAAACTGAAAACAATGCTATCCCTGTAGAAGAGGCTGTCTAAATTATACTGCAGTAAGTCTGAAAAAGCCAAAAGATTCCTGCAGTTATACAGCTGAATACAGACAGTTTACCAATTAGCGGTTATGTTCTTAATATTTAGCTTTAAAAATACTTTCATTCGGGTATAACAGTATATGGATATATATGGATGTACTCTGTTATAACAGTACATAACCATATAACAGTATAATTCATGTGGATTCATAAGCTATCTTACTTTTCTTTTAAGCATAAACTGCAAACAGATAATGTGAGAAAGACTCTAGGACCCAATCCAACACTCACTGAAATATTTGAGACTTGCTACATCATAGCCTCTCCTCTGCAAATATGTGCCAAGGAGCAAAGAATGTGGCCTTGGTGGAGCCAAAGCTTTTGTAGTGTCCAAAACTACCCGTTATGCACTCTGCTTTTGTGGAGGAGGTGGCATGTAAGTGGCAGATAGAGAAGGCACCCATGGGTTGCTATAGAGGACTGCCAGATGTGGACATCCACACTATTCTCAACCTAGTTCAGCTCAAGAGCAGGTTGCACATGAACCCCATTACGCCATGATGGATCTTCTAGAAAAGAAGCTAGACTTTGTCTTTTCTGCCTAATATAATCACAACGAAAACACAAAGAAGAGCTAGAAGGTGCAGAGTGGAGTGTTCCACACCTGACACCCAGAAACACTGGTATTTCTCCTCATCTCCTTGGAGTACCCTGGGTGGCTGGTCCAAGCAGCCCTCCAACAGGTAGACAGCTTGAGCTGTGTGATATCACAACTATTAGAATTTGGCTGCCAATAGCTTTTTAGGAGACATTGCCTGAATTTTTTCTGTGGTTCACCTTTTGTTATAACATGAACATAACTTTGAACTCTAAGAACAAAGGCAAATTTCTATATTATAACAAGAAAGGAGCAATGATTATATTTTAAATCTTTGATTAGTATCTTTGAGGGAAGCTTAAAGTTTCTGATCACTGTGTGGAGGTATACACAGAGCAGAACATGTTGCATTCTAAGTTTTGACCACATTAGTTTGACCTAGAAATTTCAGCACAATGAACAAGAAATCAGTTCGTTTACCTTCACCTTTTAGAAATCTTACACACAACGATCAGAAGGCTGTAGATTACTCCAGTACCACCTGTTAAAATGTTCTTGTGGTCTACTACTAAGGTCTCATCCCAATATGTACATTCTGATTTTTTAAACTATATTATCCATATAAGTGGTTTGTTTTTTTTTTTCATACTAGTAGCTTCAAAAGTTGTTGATTTAATGTTTTCTTATAACCTAGTGTCTCCATTTTGTAAGTCGATAAAATTGCACATAGTTGAAACTTTCAGCACTCTTCCTTAAAGCCTAAGTGGGGCTTCAAGAGTTGTGTAAAGTGTTTTCACTGATGCAAGTAAGTGGTTTGCAAAGCTCAAAAGAAAATATGGACAGATGAGTCTGCTGGCATCGGGCTGGCCTAGGGGCTTCTCTGCACAGCAGGTCAGATGCAACCATGGACACTTGGGCTGTCTCAGCCAGAGCGCAGAAAAGGAGACCTATCATCCCTGACATCCTGAGTTGGAGACTCACACCACTGGCTCTTGCTTGCTGCTTCCTAGAAGTTTTGTGTCAGGAGTCTAGTTTTGCTCTGAGTCGTAAAACCCCTTAAAGTCTCCTGTGCTTTATGGAGATGGTTCAAGGATTTGTCTCAGGAAGACCAGACTACGTTCCTAGTGATCTCCTTCCCCTAGCAGTACACCGGGCACTTTTAGGTGCGGGTGCCACTAGATTGCCAACACAGTGCCATGTATGTCCCCCAGGGTGCTGGTCTCAGGTAGGCTTTGGGTGCTGGGAGGGAAGAGTTTGGGGAGGGGGTTCATTGCTGTGTGCCACAAGCCTCCTTCCATCCCTCACCTGCCCCAGGGATCCCCCTGCACTCAGTCCCATAGGCATCAATGTCCGAACTGGGGCAAAACCAAACATTCGGGCCCCTCCGTCCCGGTTTAGCTTTTGCTCATTGAACCACCCTGCTTCRGTTACAAAACAGCACTCAAAGAACTGCAGGTTATCACAGAAATGTTCCTCAAAATATTTCCTCTGGAATTCATTAGATTGCAAGCACTTTGGCTATTTACTCTCTCTTTTTGCAGAGAGTAAAAACTTTCTCAGAGTTTTTAAGGTGTGAACAATAAATAACAGTTATAAGGAAATAATTCAGAATTATATAATTAGAGTTTGGGGAAATTTGCCACTTACTGGGTCATTTTAAAAAAGACCCCCCAAAAATGTCCTTAGAAGCAAAAGCAGCAAGATTTTTTTCAAAAGGCAATTCTCTGATTTCTTCTGCAAACCTCTCCTCCAGGAGTCGGGTATATTTGCAAGATGACTAGTTCTTTCAGTGCACTTTTCGTTGACTCAGTGATGAGCAGTTGGATGGATTAAGAAAAAAAATGTACTCTGATGAATTGCACAACAGTTTTTTGTATCACAAGTTTGATTTGAGTGTTAGAGAAGTAATAAATTTAAATAATCAAAGAAAAGCAATAATGTTCTATTTCTTCATAGTATTTGAAAGTAGTTTCTAATATAACCATGGCACATACCTTATTTACTAATTAACTTTTATTTCTGCATAATTTTACTAAACATGTTCTAAAAATCAACTGGTTAAACTAAATATTGATTAAATTGCTGCCTTTAACAAACATCTACAATTTACTTTTAAAAGTACCGTCCTACAGAGCCAGATTATATTTGGCTTACTTTGTCCTTAATGGAGAAAAATTAATGTTTCTAGAGTATGTCTGATCTGTTTTTTACTTCCATCTTCGGACTAGTGAAATCGCACCCTACAAACATGTCCACAGACCCTCGCAGGAGATGATGTGACAAACTCAAGAGTCAGATGTCTACACTGTAGGTATCTATGTTTGGATAAAGGAGGAAAAAAGTTTTCTTGTCTGATCTGAGCATTGTCACGCTGCAAGGGCCATGTAATCTTCCAAACTATCTCACTCTGGCTTGTGTCTATCTTTGCATAGTTTTTTTATGCTTCTCTGTGCCTACCAAGGGAACAAAAGTCTGGTCTTGAGAAAGGTGATGGCAAAAATGAGTAACTGCATCTTTCGCTGTCTACTTACCATTGCTTCAGAAATGTTGCCACTGCCTCTCCCCCACCAGCCTCAGGAGGAGAGGATACAGTGGTGTGCAGGCTCTTTAGTCTGTACTTCTCTTGGAGAAGATACATATTTCAAGCAGGAATAAAACCACCACTTTAAGTTACTGTTTCTCAGAAGGAGGTACATTATTTACAAGATTTGGGCTGCAACAGAGTGGTAAGTGGGTTGATTTTTTAAAAGGTTTGGTTATAAAGAATATTCTTGAAATATCAAGGCTTTTCTCCAAGTGCTTTTCAGTTTTAGATGCAATCCGCCGTATCTTTGAAATGACTATTATATTGATACTAAAAGGTATCAGACTCCCAAAGCTTTTGATACTTCAGGACTCCTTCTTATATTAGGTCTGGGTGATCTGCTGGTGATAAAGAAAGCACACAGAGTGCAGCATTGCATTTTTCTGTTTCTTACATAATTAATTCAAAGGAAGAGCTCAAGTCATGATCTTTATTTTAAACTCAGTCAAAACTTTTACTGACTTAATTGATAATATGGTTGGAGAAGGACAGGCTATAAAAAGAATATAAATGAGTTAAACGAGGACTTGGCCCAGAGAATACAGGAGAAAAAAATGAAACAAAACAAAAATAAAGCCTACATCCAATTCCAAGACAAAGCTACTGAGAAAGTTGTGATTGGTCACTATGGCAACAGATTTTTAAATGGAAATAAAATGCTTTTAATACTGCAAGCACATTTTTCTATACAGATCTAGTAAATTAACTCAGACCTCATTAAAGTGAATGTAATTTTACAACAGGTATTCTATATAATGTTAAAAACACCAATACACAGAGAATCAAAATATAAATAGCTATAAGATGTTGATATTTTTACCATCTTACTGGTTCAGTCATTCAGAGGCTCAGGAGGTAAATGGTAACATGAGTTATTTTCTTTCCTCAGGGAGTCTTTCAATAACTGATGTAAATCAAGGCAACTGTAAGCTTAAATGAGAAATATTTGCTTTTGTTTTCTTGGCTTTTATACTAATGGACTAAGGTTGGTGGATCAACATACCCAGCTCTATTCCGCGATGTAAGAATTTGTTCGTACAGCCTCCACTCTGACGGAGGCGATTCACTTCTGCCCCGCTTTGCTCTGCATCCCTCACAAAGGCATCGAGGCCAAGCCAGCCTTGCATCATTCACACAAATTTCGGATGTCTGGCAGTAAGAGCTGGAACTCCTGCAGTTGGAGATTTATCCAGTACCATACCAATAAAACCAGCATCTGATATGCACATTCTGATTTAGACTAACATAACGATATTGTCACTTCTGCACCTTGGTCTGTCACATTCAGGGAAGGTAGATGGGAATATTCCGAAGAAGCAAGCTTAACAGCTTATGTTGCTTAGAAATGTAACAAACAACCGCTGTGTATCAGTGACTGATTTATCAGGAAAGGGTGGGAAACATAGGCAACAGCAGAAATTGAAAACATTCTTCAAAATCGCTGGCACGACCATACTGGCGCAGGATGATGATGGAGCCGCCACAGACCTGCACTGTCCCTGCCTGCCTCACCACTGCATCCAGCCTTGTTTGTCATGCGCTGCTTATTTCATGATATCTCACCTTCCCTCTCTGCACGTTCCACCCTTTCGGCAGATTTTTCCACATGCTTTATTTTGGCATCGCTTCAAATTTAGTCCTTCAGAGCAGGAATAGTCTTATTCCTAGGCTGCTTGCTGGCTGTTCAAAGAATACCAGTACAGCTTCTGCTGAATGTGTTCATATTCCTTCATACATTGGCATTCTGATCCAAAAAGACCGGCGTTTTAGAGCAGTTGCAAAACTGGAGATCCTTTCACACTTCGGCTGTTTGCCTATCCTAAAACCCCCGTCACTTTATTTGATACATATTTAATATATAGGAAACAATTTAATGTATAGGAACCATCTCAGCTCTGCACAAATTTCACATCGGCAGGCAAGGCAAAAGTTGCTGGGAAGAGCCTGTTGGGAATGTCTCATCTTCGGCCAGCCACTGTGGGAGTTCAGCCCTGGCCAGCCCTGCCAGGGAGCACGGCCAAGCAGCAGGCAGCCGGGCATGAGAGAGGGTAGGAGAGACACAGCCGCCTGGGGGGCCCTTTCTATGGGCAATGAATTATTTTTGTCTCACTGCTGTGAAGGAACATTTGTCTTTAAAGAACTGCTTTCCACAGGCTTCATTTAAACCCATAGTCCATGCCTCACTTCATCAGGAGGAAAGAAGTGGAAGAGATTCACGTTTTACGTTTGGTTGCAAAATCCCACTGTTTTAAATACTGTCAGATACTATGACATCAAGCTGCAAAAAATACGAGAAGAATTTTCCACTAAGCATAGGTAGGCAAGGTTTGTTTTTTCTGTGCCTTGAAAATACTGCCCACCGGATTTTAATTTCTGTCTGTGTACATGCATCCTGTTTACAACACTCATGCCCTTTGAATCAGAGAACCTACAAGTGTTGTGTCTCGGTAAACATGGTATTTGTTTTAACTGTTTTGCAGAATAAGTGCATTTTGTGCGTACTTTTTAGAGGATCACAAACTAATAATTATATTATCTTAGTAGTAATTTTTGAGAGATTATTCCTCATTTTAAAACATCCTAAATTCAACAGCTAACACCCTAACATCAATAGCTAATCCAACCCTGAGCTGCTCTGGCATCCTAATAAATACAGATAGCAGGAGTGGGAACAATGGGCAGGAATGAAGGAAAAAGATTCCTGGGGCTGAAGATGGAAATAGCAGGCATAAAAGCCAAAACGAAACCCGTGGAAGGATGGGCTAAGCTTTTGCCATGAAGCCTTCAGACATGAAGTTCCATGAGAACAAAGTTCAGGATCGTTGGCATCAACCTTTGGTTTCATAACGCGTAACCTTAAGGCTTAAGCACTTCACTTGATCCATATTTCTAAATTATACTTGCTTTACTGAAAACAAAAACAGAAGGCCCAGACTCTCACAGATACATAGGTTCCCAGCTCCTAGGAATTTGACTTCCAGTGACTTGGGGGTTTTATGTCTAAATGCCTTTGAGGATCTGGGACTATTTTTTTTCCCCATCCCTAGCAAATGAGAACAAAAGTGAAATAATACAACAAAGAACAAGAAGAGGATTCCAAACTAATGATACTAAGAAGGTTTCAGGTTAACCAGCCACAGGGATGAAATTACAGAGAGGACTTTTCTCAAAAGGTGATTTACAGCTGAGCACCTGGAGAAAATAGTTTGCACCTGGCACAGCTAAAGAGCTTTTTTCCTACTAAGAAATAAAGCAAGAAGCRTGGTGAAGATTTATGTAATCTTCCCACTCAGAGTCAGCATCCTGGAAGAATAAAATCAGATAAAATATAGCAATGGCTAAAGCAGGCAGAAAGATGTACAGCAGTGAAAAAAAGTCAATATTAATATTAGCAAAAAGATATGTGATATGAATAAGTAAGAGGGCTGTGCTTAATCAAGCTCGGGAACGGAGAGCTGTCAAGAAGCAGCAAGGGATATACTTGGCAACACAAGGGATACACAAGGCAATGCTGCCCACAGAGTAGGCAGCAGCGTGGCAGACTTGGCCTGATGCTGCAGATGCTGTAAGGGCCACAGCAAAGCGAGAGGATTGTGATCACTACTGCAACAGTATTTTTACAAGTGTGCACTGTTCAGAAGAGATGAAAGTGTGGGATTAACTCAAGGATCTGTTTTTTGCTTCAGGCCCGCAGATCTGATGTGCACTACATTTCCCTCCTTAACAAGTAAGGCTTCAGAGCAGGACAAACAGCATCTCATGGAGGCTGTGTTATTACTGCTTAAGCAACCCACTTCAGCCAGCGGCCTGCTGAGGGGAGGAAAGGGCAGAGTTGAAACCTCATTAGCCAAGCGTGCCGATGCACTGCTGCAAGGCTCAGAGCTGGAGGTTGCAGGCAATATTTCAAGGTCYCCTCTGTGAGTGGCGGGGGGAGAACATTTGTAACAACCCTGCTAAAGCTGCAGGTAGGTGACCCTGCATCTATTACTGCTCTCTGTACCCACCCCCACTGGCGCTGCCTTTGGGACAGGGTTGCTGCAGTATAGGCTGGCTGGCAGGGAGCTGGCAGGGAGCTGCCAGGCTTTTCTGTATTGCAGCTAGGAACAACTCCTCCACTGCTCCGGTTGCATCACTGCCGTTCTTTTGGAGCGTTTCTCCTTTCGCTGGCTTTGTGCCTGCCCCGGCGTAGAGTTCAAGATGTCAGTTTTCACCTCCAAAACTCTGCTTGAGCTGTTCCCAGCACTGCACTGAGTTATGTAGCTGCCAGTAGATCATTGCTCTGCATCAGCAAGCGCCAATGGAGGGGCCCTGGCTCCTCGGGAGACACACTCTGCACAGCCTGCCAGTATATCCTTTCTTATTTTCTCCTTAAGGCTGTCTTTGTCTTCTGTGAGCAGTCACAACTCTGACTTTCATAGAAACTCCTGTACCACCTATCGTCCTTCTCATAATATCACCCCGATGGTGTTCATGCACTCACCTCCAGACACCTTTCCCTGGCTCAGCTCTGCTGCTTGGTGCCCAACCTTATAAAGGACATGGCCCACTGACATCAGTGGAAATCCTTCCCTTGACTTCAGTGGATTTTGGAACAAGCCTGTGATAACCCTGATGGAGAGGGTCCTCAGCAGCCCATCTGAAGCCAGCGATTACAGTCCCATTGCCTGAAGTGGAAAGCAGTGTGCACCCCAAGAGCATTGTCTGCTCTTCTCTTGCTGCTGTGCCCCTTCACATCTGGTTCTTCTGACTTGCTGTAACCACTTATGAGGGGCAGATCCAGCCCATCCCCATGAGGTGCAGGTGTTTGTGTGCCTGCGGCTTGTCCTGTGAACAGGAGCGTGTTGTGTGGCACTGTGTGGAGCAGAAGGAAGGCTTGGGGGCAGGAGTTGTCTCCCTGGTAAAAATGTGCCTTTGCATTAGCTGGGTAATTTAGACAATTGATCCTAAGTGTGGAAACCAGGTTTTCTTAGTGGATACGGTGTATGAGTGCACAGCGCCCATCACAGTGGCCTCAAATCAAACCTATAAATATCGTAAATACTAGTACTGTTATTTATATTAAAGTGATGAGCTATTGTTTCACAGTGAGATGTTCAGAGTATTTGGCAGCCTTGGGGCTTGGATGACATCAGTTTTGACTTTCAAAATCAAACTGCCACCTTGTGGTACGCTGGGGGAGAAGTTTGTAGGAAATTACATGGATAGMAAAAATTTAGATACATAGTAAAAACTGGTCCTTTTGCCCCACTTACAGCATTTATGTATTCTTAAATACATTTTTTACTATACTTCAGGCAAATTAATAAAAATTCTTATGTCATGCTTTAAAAAGTCAATCTAACTTTTTGTGATTGTTTGTCAATGTAAAACATAAAACCATTTCCTCATTCTTGTATGTAATTGTACTGAAACCACCAGTGCACTCATATGAGTAGGTTTTTCAAGATTAGACTCAAATGCAGCTTACAAGAAAACACTAACTATAAAGGCTATAGGTATCTATAATTGTTTCCTTTCTCTCTTTTAAGCTTATTAATGTCACGAAAAATTTCTGTGAGAGTCAGAGCAGGGCCACACTAATTCCTGAAGATGAGCAAGTTGTAGTGCATCATCTGATCTGAGGTGCTGTCCCTGTGCATCCTCTTGGACCGTAGCAGATGTGAGGTAATTTTAATCAGCTTTCTCTTTCACTATGGGCCAAGCCATCACAAATTACTTCACCTTGCTTGTCAACTAAGAGCAATCACGATGGATCAGCAGATGTGCAGTAATCTGTTACAGCAACGTGCTTGTGCATCTCGACCTTCAAGCAGCAGACCAGCATGGAGATGTGCTGGCACGATCCTTTCAGTATACAGCTAGATTGAATGTCCTTGTGTCATCTAATACTATTTATAAAAGATGATAGATGAAAAGCTAGTCCATTTCAAATTGAAAAGTGTAGCTGAGGTGAACAATTCATTGCAGCCACGTATCAGTGCTTTGTGCATCCATGACTTTTCAGGAATACAGTGGTTTAAAAAATATGGTGCAGGTAACAAGAAGCCCGTAAGATCTGGAGTTCACATCTTGTCCCTCTGCTCATGCCAGACAAGCATTAACACTTTTTTAAAATCACGGAGTCATCCACTACTGAAAGTAACAAAGTGAGAGGGAGGCAGTCATGCAGGAGGGAATGTAAAGGTATGGAGAGCCTGATGCTGACTCTCCTCTTAAGCAAGCCTAGAAATACCCAGACGAGCTGCCTGGGACCTATAGCACCAGGGCAAGACATTTTCCTTCCCACTGTGTCTATTACAAAGTGCAGTACCTCAGGGAAGTAGTTTTTATAAAGTATTCTTCATCCAAAAGCACACAGGTAGAAGGTACTCACAAATTTCACAGTTCTCCATGTACTGCTGTCCTGTAATACCTTTGTTGAGCACTGGCTCTAGGAGAGAGCTGGTGAGCATTCCCAAGGACGGGGGCCCTGCAGCTCCTCATGGGGCTGCCTGAGGAGCCTGGCCCCTGGAAACCCTACAAACACAGAGGCTGCTCCAACTTCACCTGGCTCACATTTCCCCATCAGCCCACTTGGCAGCCAAACTCCCAGGAAGGATAAACATGAAGATTTCTTCTTAATGGTTGTGGTGGCATCTGCTTTGCTGGGTGATTTAAATCAAAGGTGGATAAGTCTCCTTCTAGCTATGGTCTCATCCAGCAGCCCAAGTGGGTGCAGGTATGAGCCACTTCTACGTGATGCAGGGCAGCAGCTCATGCTGGCCATGTGTGGGTTTGCATCATTGCAGGCTGCTGTCAACACAGGGACAGGACCAGCAAAGAGAGAAGGAAAAGGGAGGGAGAAGGAAGTGTTCAGTGGGTGATGGGGTTGTGAGGGAGAGGGAAAAGTACTTGGGGCGTAGGGAAGGGTCTGAATTTAGATGAAGAGTGTGCAGGGGGAAGGAGAAGAGCTTATGGACCCACACAGCCTCCTGTGCTTGCACATGAGTTAATTCCCCTGTGGTGTGTGAGGTCCCCCACCCCAAAACATGGCTGTACGGCTCTGCAGCCCCCTCATCCCAGTGTTTCTCCTTCCTGGGAGCACGGTTTGTGGCAGTGCCCCTGAGCAAACTAGGGAAATCCTGCTGCTCAGTGTACTATACAGGAGACTGGGCTAGATCAACACAATGATCCTGTGGGGCTTTACAGATCAGGGTATCTGTGAGACCTGTGTGGTGGGGGGCTCTTGTGGAGGCCCGCCTGATGGCTGGAGGAATGAAAGCAGGACCAACATGACGAATGCTGTCCTGGAGAAGAGTGAGCTACCTCCCACAGAAAGAGTGCCTTGGGGATTTTTTTTTTTTTTTTCTGAAATGCACTAATTACAAGGCATCTGCAGACAGAGCATCACATCCCATTGCAGTCAATAAATCAGCAATGGTAATGATGAAAGGAAATGTGAGTTCTTCTCCAGCTCAGAAAAAAACACCCGGGACTAGTGTCTTTTGACGTAAGTGTATGGCAGGAGCAGAGGGTAACCATGTGGTTAATGAAGCTTAATGTGTTTAATGCCCGTGGAGATAACTCTTATTTTGGTGTTATTGCTAGTGTGTCTGTCCTCACTTTCATAAAAAGAGTGTGGTGATATCTAAGAGTGGCATTTTGATGCCTGAAATGCTCCTCATATAAATAGAACAAGCAGATCAGCATGACCGAGTGATAAAATTACCTTCTGGTCTTCAGGAACTTCAGCATGCAACTGTGCTATAGGGACCTCAGCGTACCCCTCTTCACAGCACAAACAAATACATTTGGAAATGGATCTGGAGGAGACATATAAAGAGGGAGAGAATACAGAGGGGAAAATGACTCGAGCTGCAGCTGCAAAGTTGGTGAAAAAGGCTTTTCTCGAAGCCCTGAAGTCCAATGACTTTGAAACACTGGAAGAGCTCTTGAGCCAAAAGAAAATAGATGTGGACACGGTGTTTGAAGTGGAAGATGAAAACCTGATTCTGGCATCCTACAAACAAGGTAAATGTGGCAGCATTCACCAGCCAGGAAGTAGATGGGTGTGAGTGATTTGCAAGAAACTGTGGCCTTTTGTTTCTTCTGAACCTGCAGCATAAGTTGATTCATAGGCAGTAACGTCTCAGTAGGTTCATATGGCCGCGGTCACTGCAGTAGGGGAGCTTATCAGCTGTACTGCCGGGCTTGGTGGAGGGCAGGCCAGAGACCAGCCTGAGCCCCCGTGCCACCGAGGCAGCTGCTGCAGCTTCAGGGGAGTCCGGAAAGAGGAGTCCTTTGCTGTTTCCTCGCAGAGAACTTGGGTGCAAAGCCCAGAATAGACACGTGCAGGCTAAGTGTGGTATATACATTTCTTGCATGTACCCAGTCACATATACAGACCATTTAAAAACATAAAATATTAAATATCTTCCATTTTCAGTTTACAGTAGTAGCAGAGTGAATTCTCCCTAGCTGAGGAGAGCTAAGGAAATCCTGTGGACCTTGGATGTTGCTGGATGGGAGGAGATTTATTTTTCAAACCGACAGAAAGTGAGGCTGTGCTAGTTTATCAAAACAGAAAAATCATCTGGAAAACCCCGCCAGAAAAAGAGATGCCATGGGTGACAGAGTGGCTTTGCTTCCTCTATTCCAAAGAAGCTGAGAGGTCCCAAGGACACTGATCTTGCGTGCACCATGGCTTTTTCATGTTTCTAACCAAAGAAACAGGCAAGCTGAACGAGGCCTCCCACGGAGCCCATGTCTGCTTCCTGCTCAGTCCCTGGTCCCCGTCCCTCTGGGCTCAGGGATGTCTGCGGGTTTGGGCAGAGGACATGGGAGATGCTCCCTCCAGACATCTGAGCACAGCTCACCCGCAGCAGCACAGGCAAAGGAAATAAACAGTGGTCTCAGGCAGGGAAATTGTGGCCATATAAAGTGATAACTTGGCTTTTAAGGATCACTTTCCTGCTGTTACATATCATTTATGTCTCAAATCTAGCCATAAATGTGAGGCCCAGCTCTGCATGGGATAAGCCAGCAGTGCTCCACAGCTCACTGGTAACAAGGGGGAATGCCACATGTGTATTCAGAGGGGGAGCGGATTTAAGAAATTTGCTCTGCTATATGCATAGACTCTGGGATATAGCCCACCTACTTTGTGCCCAGTTTCGGGGCATATGATGAAAAGGTTGCCTCACCAACGCTGCCAACGTAACCTGGATAGTCAGCGGGCTGAGAGAGGGTTGAGCGGCTGCAGAGGAGCCTGTCGCCCTGCTTGGGCACGCAGGTGCCTCAGGGCTGCCTGCTGTTGCTATTTGCGGCATGGGTTCCTTGGGGACTGGGTTTGGTAGTCCCCAAAATTTAGTCCTAGAGTGGGTGCCGCAGTCTGTAGACAGTTTCTCACCCCTGACATCTCACCCGCTGGCACTAATAAATGCTTATATTGGTCAGGAACAAGTCACTGCAGCCATGCCAGAGCAGGAGGTGCAGCTGCTGTCATGACTGTCCATTTTATAATTATAACCTTTTGGTGGAAATCTAGCATTTTTCAGAGRCGTACAAGAACTGCAGTACTGGCATCTACTTCAGAATATACTTGCAATTTAAGTAGGAGGGAAGAAGAACTTTAATCCAAGTTTCTCCCTGCCACCAGCACTTTGTTTCTATCTACCTCTTTCCTTCCTCTCCATCTTCTTTCTGTCTAATACAACACACATGAATACTGTAAAAACTGTATCTATATGACATTAAGGTTGAAAAACTATATACAACTAGAGATTCAAAAATGAAGTTCTGAATTAATTTGACCTCATTATACATCTTTAGTATTTTTTGCTGTGTCTTTCACATGATAACAGTATTCAACCAGGCATTCGTCCAAGGAGAAATAGATAAATCAAACCCACAAAATTTTACAGGCACATTCTAGCGATGATGCAGCTGCTGTATCTAAAAAAAGAGAAAAGAAAAAGTTTTAGACTTCTCCTGCCCTTCTGCACATCATTATTGTGTTTTACTTTTTTTAAACAAATGATTATAGTAATCACTTCTGAGACTGTCTCTGTGCAGTCATTAAGCATGTAGCCTTATTTTGGGAACAAATATTTAAGTGTTATTTGGTCTTACACCTGTTTGTAAGTAAAAAAAAAAAAAAAAATCACTGTGAAATTTTCAGAGAAAAATCCAAACATTGTGGAGCCAAATTTCATGCTAAAGTTTCACTGCTTCTATTTTGCTCTTCAACCTAATTTACGTCAGCATCCAAACTCCCCACTCCATGCTCCTCAGGGGCAGTAGTTGGCAGGAGGTCTGTGATACAGCTGCAGCCACATTGCCAGGGGTCATCTACGTGCAACGCATCACTGGAAGTCTGAATCCAGCCCCTGACTTGCAAGATCCTGCAATCTCCCACGCAGGAACAGCGGGATGAGCTATCTGTTGAGTCACTGGCCTAAATAAATGCTGCCTTCTTATTCCAACACCACCTTTGTTCAGCTATTGGCAGGCTCAAGATCCCATTTCCCCCATATGTTTTAGCTGGTGGCATTTCAAATGTTCCCAGCATATTTTTTTATTGAGTCTACACAGGTCACAAGAAAAACAAAAGCTGCCTTCAGAGTACATCTACATGGGAATTATCTCTCCAAAAGGCAGGCTATTCAGCACACGTAGTAAAAGTGCTTAATGAAAATGAAGTTGTGTTTGAGAGAACTTCATGTGCGCTGTATCTGTACAATGTGAAATTGTGAAATTATAGTGAATTAAAGCAAAACTCCAACCCTTCCTTCCCCCTCAATTATTCTCAGTAGGTGGATAGTCCAAAGGAAAGTCTTTGCCAAGGATGGTAACATATTTTCACTTCGTACAGGGTACTGGCTGCCTAGCTACAAATTAAAAATATCATGGGCAACGGGACTTCATCTAGCTGTCATGTATGGACATCTGGAGAGTCTTTCAGTCCTGCTCAATCACAAAGCTACAATCAACTGCCGGCCCAACGGAAAAGCTGCAATCCACGTAGCGTGTGAAATGGCAAATGTTGAGTGTCTCAAGATCCTTTGCAATCATGGAGCTAAGCTGAACTGCTTTTCAATGAGTGGGCAGGCGCCCTTGCACTTCTGTACGACACGAACCTCCATGCCTTGTGCTCAGCAGCTGGTTTGGAGAGGTAAGATAAAGCTCTGGAGGGTCTCTCGTGGCATGCCCCGAGATGGTGGGCGTGGTCTGTGGTTTCTCTTAGGAGGCAATTTGTCAAAGCACATGTGTGTTTATCCCTTCCATCCACAGCTGACTCATGTCTTCATCTCAGACTCATTTTCCCTATCTCTTTGATCAGAGGAAGTTTCTCCCATTCTGATTCCTCACCCCATCTGTCCTTCCCTCTCCCTGGCCACCCGCCCTTACTCCAGGGTTGTTTCCCTGGCATGTCAGTGCCTCCAGCCCTCTGCCCAGTGAGTCCCTCAGCAGAAGGGCTCCTCTGAATCAGGGAGTTTCTATTTCTCTATTTTTTTTCTATCTATATCTTCTTCATTTAGGTTTACTATTGAGACATTTTCACATGAAAAAGCACACCTTTCCTCTTCTTTCTTGTTCAAATTCCCTTGATCTCAGTAAAATTCTTCCAACCACTTGTTTTTTGAGACCTGGCCTTGAAAAACTGAATGCAGTTTTTCATACCGTCTCTTCATTTGTCAGCAGCCAAACTCCGGCATCTATGTAGGGATTGGGGAAAAAAGGCTATTGATATACCAGATTTTTGTTTTCCCAAAGTAAGATACGTTATGCTGCTGGTCATCTGTAACAAACGAAGCTATGAATAGATGTAATTCCTGGATAAATATATCTGTGTCACACACTGTTTCCTTAACACAAGGATGCTGACTCAGGACACAGTAAAAGACAGACATAAAAGGTACAGCAAAGTCAGGCAGTTCAAGTCTTAAGTTACAGACAGATTCCCCTATTTATCACACTGTGCCGTGGCATATACAAACACTTTTGGGGTTTTTTTGCTACATGTGTTGTTACTGAAGGCTTTTCCTGAGATGCAGAGCCCAAATAAGCTTTGTGGGCAAGGCAATCTGCAGTCCCAAATAAATAACCACATCGCTTTTCTTCTGCTGGAAAGATACATATTATTTTGTTTGGTGGAAAGGAAAATAAATGCTGCCAGTTGTATCCTGCCCAAAGCAAACAGTCCTAACAGCAGGAGTTGAATTTGCTACCATGGAATAGCTTAAAAGTCAAATGTAGTCTTATAAAATGTAGCATAGGATGAATGCAAATGAAAGGATGTATTCTGTATGCTTTCTCCACCCACCCATCAGCAACAGAATAATAATACTTTACAAGCCACCCTTCATCCCAAAGCACTCAGTAAACTCGAATCTCCATGTAAGCTAAATGTCGAGACTCCAAACAAAATGGGAAAGGTCTGGAGCAAAATGTGGCAGGTGTGCACATACACATCGCAGCACCACCCTACAGCTGAAGCCAGGGTTTCGGTTCATGTCCTTGCACCAAGGTTTCCAAGACGCATCTCCCACCCTGCCATCTCCACTCAGTGGTGTCACATTGGGTCAATTCAGGTAAATGCAGTTTAACCACTTCTGGTTTGAGCAACTTGCCAACCAAGAAAAATTGATCCCATGTTTGTTTACCACCTCCAAACTTAGATTGCTGATACTCTCAAGGACATCTAATACAACTAACACTCAACATGGCTTAACGGCATTAGCACTCAGGTTTTCCAGCCCAGAGGTAATTTGTGACTCTTCTTCYTCCCTCCCTGTCCTTACACCTCAGTCTTAGTGTAAGTTTGGCCATGTAAGGGCTTTCGTGAGCCCGGAGAGAAGAGGGGTGGCCACACAGCGTGCGCTTGCTCTTGCACGAGTACTTTATTGACAGTTTGCCAAGGCCCCAGATTCAAGGAGTCCTTGTCTACCCAGCTGCGGCCGTCGACATCAGCACCCTCCACCTTTGGAAGAAGCCCCTTGTCCCTCCAGCCTGCTGGCCCCGCTGCGGTTTTACGGTTCTGCTTTGCTGTGAGGAGAGGGGTCTTGCCAACCTTCCCCCTTTTCTAACAAGCAGTGGTCAGTATTATTCCTACAGCCATTTGCATTTCTTTAGAGCTAACTGCTGGTGGCTGGAAAGCGGGAGGGCAGCCGGCCGGGCAGCTCAGTAGATGGTGCTGTTGCTGCAGCTGCCACAGCCGCTCGGCACAAACCAACCAGTCCCCTTAACGGCTTGAAAGCAGGATCCAGACCCTCAGCTGGGGACTTTGGCTATGTTTTTCTTTTTATATCATCTATGGATCTGTCATAAAATGTCCTTTCTTCCATGCTCGCAGTTAATGAGGTGCTGCAGGAAGCGTCCTCAGGGTATAGATCTGAGCAGAGCTGTTCTCCGGAGTAGGAGTAAAGCTCTCCTTTTTCCTTCAGTTCTTAATTTATAGGAAAAAGCATTTTACACACAGATTTGGACCTGCACGCTGCTCCAAAATAGAGTGTTCAGATAAGGTCTTCTGCCACCTCGGGGCCAAGCTATCACATCTGAAGCTGGATCCAAGAACCTGAAGTTTCTAACGGTTTCCTGGAGGCTTAAGAAATGCAGAATCCATGTCCTTAGCTATTTGCATTTCCATGTGCGTCTTTCAAGCCAGTTGCCCACCCTCACATTCTCCTTGGGTAGCAGGGCTCAAGCAGAGAGATGGCCAAACTAGGATTTCGTTGCTTTCATTTTTTCCCATCATCTTTCTTTGGCAGGAGCAAATGTGAACATAAAAACAAACAACCAAGATGAGGAGACTCCTCTGCACATTGTTGCACGTTTGGGTATCCCTGAGCTCGTGGCCTTTTACGTGGAACAAGGAGCACACGTTGATGCTCTCAATGCCTACATGGAGACTCCCCTGGCCTGTGCAGCCTATTGGGCCCTTCACTATAAGGATCAAATATACAGCCCGGATCACCACCTCATCTGTCGGATGCTCATAGACTATAAAGCTGAAGTGAACACTCGTGATGAGGATTTCAAGTCACCGCTCCACAAAGCTGCCTGGAACTGTGATCACGTCCTGCTGCATATGCTGCTGGAGGCAGGAGCAGAAGCAAACATCATGGATGTCAATGGCTGTGCACCACTACAGTATATCATAAAAGTGACATCTGTGCGGCCAGCTGCCCAGCCTGACATCTGCTACCAGCTGCTACTGAATCATGGAGCAGCTAGGATATATCCTCTGCAATTCCACAAGGTTAAGGATGGCTTTGTACAGTAGGGATATGGAGAGAGGTGATGTCTTGAACAGGAATGGGATGAGAGATCCAAGCTTCAGGGTTGGGTGGTATCTGGATTTGCTGGAGGCTTGTAAACTATGGGCCCAGAATGCCCGAAACCTTGTGAGCCAACCTGCTGTAAGAGTGGTATCATTTAACTGAAGTGAAATTACAGTTGCTAATGCCAGAAACCAGACACAGATCCCATTTTTGTTCTTAACCAACCTGAAACCCCGAACTCTAAATGCTGGTTCAGGCCTAATTTTTCAGAGCTGATTCACTTTCTCATTTCAGAAAACCTGCATGCCTTTGTCAAACTTGGCTCCATACAGGCTTAACTGGGTTATACGAAATGCATATCTCATGGCCTCTACCAAAGATTGGAGATCAGACCAGTTGATTCAGTTTGTCACTTCTGACCTTCAAAAATCTATTCAAATCTATTAAAAATGAAATGGATCTCAATAAAGCTTTGGCTCATTCCCAGCAAATGTGAGAAATTAAGGGGAAATGCTGGGCCTGGGCACATAGTTGATCAAAAAAAAAGAAAAATAATTGCACAATCCCTCCCAAAGAATTTCTAAACGTCTGCAAAGCCCAAGGCACTGACAGAAGTAGCTGACAGACTTCTTATATCACACAACTACGTAAGCTCACTGTAGTCAGGATTCATTCTCTCTCATCCTGTGCCCTGAGCAACATTTTGCAGCTTCTCCACTGTATATATAAAGTTTCAACAGGACAAGCAACCAGAAGCCTTTGAATAAAATACCAAACCTTTGGTTGTGCCCTCTTGAGCCCAGGATGAGCTGGCCCTGTCTTTAACCAAATAACACTTAGTATCCTAGAGCATTTGAGAGCTGGGTCTGGGGTCTCCTCTTCCTGCCTCCGCCTTTCTCCTGTTACATGGAGCGTGTCTCCCTTCCAAACCGTCATTTGCCATCTGTAAAATATGTAGGATGATATTTATTCCAGAGGGATGTTCTGCAGTTTTGTTTGTGAAAGCCTGTCTGCTGTGTGGGACAAAAATATGCATCGTACGGTGTGAATGCAAAGTGTTATTCCCTGAGTGTGAGTGACAATAGACTTTAGTTTTTTTCCTACTGAGCTAAAGTTATGGGCACAGCAGTTGTTTCAGGAGCCTCGTGTGGCTTGGAAGCCTTGCTTCTGAGCTGTGTTATCTCCCAGTCTTCCTTTACATTTTCCTGTAACAATGCATTTTTGATTCATATAACGGGATTTTTTCTGTTCCTGTGCTGCATGACCTGGAGCAAGGATTTTGTACATGGCTTTGCCTGGTGTCGAGACACTCAACCTAGCTGTGAACAAGCTATTTCCAGATTCAGACAATAAAGCTATCCCCATTAGCAAGCTACACTGCTCTGGAGATCTAAGCCAGTATTTCTGTATGGTGTTATCTGGGGTGTGCACAGCTCCACTGGGGGCTAGCCTGGGGTTTTTTGCTGCACTTGCATTGAGCAGTGTAGACATGGCTTGTGTCTTTTGCATCTCCAGCCTTATCCTCTCATAATTCTTTGGCTGTGTTTCTCTCAGTATGTCATTGAACAGTGCCAAGCATTCAGGCTAGCCCCAGCTTCTTGGTGGTCCTCATGGTCTCTACGCATCCTGCCTGCAGGTGCTACAAGCCTGTCATTCCCACCCCAGAGCTGTGGAGGTTGTCATCAATACCTATGAACACATCAAATCAACATCGAAGTGGAAGGCAGCCATACCTGATGATGTCTTTGAGGTAAGCTCTTAATGAGTTGCAGCTGAGTAAATCCAAGCTCATTATTTGCATTGTCTATATCTGGCCAAAGAAAAGTGAGAATGCTTTTGAAAGAGACGAACATCTCAGAGGATTTGGGACTTCCCCATTTAATATCACTCACTTGAGGAAAGCATAGCACTCACTGACAAGAGACATATTTTTGAGAAATTTTCATTGCAACATTATCCTTTGGAGCACCCCCTGTCAGGGATGCTCAGGAGCTCAGCTGTCCATGCACTCAGCAAGTGCAAAGATTCTGGCTGTGATTGGTGTTTCTTCAGATCTGTCAATGCGTATATTTATATTTTTTTTAAGTCAGCAAATGTTTTAAAAGTACTGTGTTACATGTGAATGACTATATATATATATATTTAGGTTCTGTTGCATGGGTTGGGTTTCTGTGAGCAGGACTTGTTAGCTACAAATACAAGGGAGAATTTAAATGAAAAATGAGAGAGCAAAGAAGGACAAGATATTGTCAAAAGGCAAAACTGTGGCACAAATTACATGCTTGGACATAACTATCCCTTTACTTCAGAAATCCTCATAGTCCCAATCCAATATTCCAGTTTAAACCTAGTTTTTTTTTAATTCTGGGCTCTCTCAAAATTTTCAAATCAGTGCTGAAGTTAAGTGCACCAATATCTTCTATGCATTATCAGTGATGTTTAGGGAAACCCATCTGTATTTTAATGCAGAGTTATACAGCCAGAGGAACTGTGAGACTAACTGTTTTTTCAGGTCAGCTTTGTTCAGAAAAAAATGAAAAGAAACCATTTTGGGTGAACACAAAATTAAATGTTAAAGGTCCTTTTTCACCTAAATATAATAATTATAATAATAATAATAATAATAATAATAGAAGCTTTGCTGAGCTACAAGTGTTATTAGAAAGGAAATAACTAATTCTTTTTCTCCAAACAAAAACTTTAATCTGAAATATTGAAACATTCCTATTTGGAAAAGTCTACAGTTGCTCTATTTCTTTGATGAGATTCTCATTTTTGTTGTCAAAGTTGTTTGCCAAATTTGACATGAAATTGAAGAAAAAAATTTCGTTGACACAAATCTGTACTTTTCAATACATAAAGTGTATCTGAAAAAAAGTGCAACCAGATCTGTCAAGTAGCAAGAATATAAAGTAAGGTCAAGTCACGCATAGTCACACATATTTACCACTTGCTTCCTTTATTTCAACATTGTTTGTAAGCATCTGCACTTTTCTTCTTGTGGGGATGCAATTTTATTTATTCTAAAAGGCCACTGGGGCGATGAGCAAGACCAAAGGTACTTTGCCATTCACAGCCCCAGCGAACTCATCAGTAGCGCTGGCATTATGCTGCCTCGCTTCCCTGCGGTGAGGTTTAGGGGATTAATTCATCCATGTGCACTGATCCTGAGCCGGCTGCAGCATCTGTTCAGATCAGGACTAACACTGCAGAGGAACCCCCGCCTCAAACTGATGGATATAAGACATACCAAGCCTAAAGGTTTCAGCATGGTTTTTCACCTAACACTAAATATTTGAGGCAAGCATAAGAATTTTGTGCAGGCATTTGGCTAAACCAAGTCCCTGGTGCTTGATGCACCTCCAAGGGACAGGATGGCTGTCTGTGCTTTTTACCTTGTTCTGCCAAGGGCTGCATGTGGGCAGGGGAAGGGGAGGGGAGGAGAACAGCCTTGTTGCCCTAAAACGCGCTTGTGCTTTTTTACAGCGGCACCAGGATTTCTATGACTCTTTGTTCACTGTGTGCAGCAATTCACCACGGTCACTCATGCACTTATGCAGATGTGCTATTCGGGCGATACTGTCAGAAAGGTGCCACCAAGGAGTCCCCTCGCTCTCCATCCCTCTGCCCATGAAGAAGTACTTGCTGCTGGAACCAGAAGGAATCCTCTACTGAGCCGCAGCAGCACGGGCGCCGGCGTCTCCCTTCCCAGATCCGTGCACCTCTGCAGGGTGCTGGAGATCCAGGCACAACCCTGACGCAGCCCTTCGCTTTTGTACAGTCGCAGGCCAGCCTGAAGCTGGGCAGGGATTTACCTGCTCTCCTCGGAGCTGCTGTCTTTCCCTGCACTGAGGAATTGCAGCTGCAGGCTGTGGGTCGCGCTTGGGGAGGCAGAGCTGGAAAGGCCCCCCGCTCCAAACAAACACAGGGGCACATACTGCCATGCTTTGTTCAGCCTAGCTTAAACGATGCTTCTGCTGCCTTTGGTATTTATTCCACTGCCTGCTAGATAGCATTAGATTCAGTCTGAACAACCTTTGATACTGTTTCGCTGTAATTTTCTTCAGCTGTCATTTTGGGAGTAAAAGAAAGGATACCATCAAAAAAATAGGACATTTATTAGTGTCACAGAAATGCTTTCCCAGAAAGAAATGGGTGAACTGCTTTGAATCATGACCACAGACAGGATTTCAGTAGTTTCCATATTTTCCTGTGGATTGATTCTCAATTCAATATTAGTTCACTGTTCACTACACCTGTCTGTATCTTATAAAGATTTGTCATAATAATATCCTTTTTATTTGTAAGAATTTTTTTCCATTATCAATCACAATATTGAAACCTGCAGCACTGAAATTTCTGTACATTGCTATTCATGCCCAGGTAGCAGATGCTGTCTCTGTTTCTGCTCTCACTGTGACCAATGATAATTTCATGTCCTGGTGTTGAGAAATGCAGGTAGAATGGACTTGCCCCTGTAACCTGCACAGCTGGGCTTATACCCATCCATATATCCCTCTGGATGGTGTTGGACAGGATCTGGGAAGAATATGAACCCTTCTCTTCATTGACTATAAAAGGAACCTAGCCTGCTAACATGGACTATACACCTCATTTTTTGGCAGCTAAGCGCAGGTGGTAACCGAAAGGTGTTTCCAAGATGAAGATGTGTTGGCTATGCTGTTACAGACCTGCCAGTCCCCCTGATTTGCAGGCCCTCTGCTTTTGGAGCTGCCGGTGCTGCTTTCCCTGCTCGCAGGAAACCTTTACTCCTGACCAAGATACTGTCTGCAGTTCAGGAGGATGAAACGCAGGGCAGAGGCACTTCACACACCAAGTATCCCACMGCAAGGGCAAGTGTGTGATCTGACCTACAGATAAAACCCATTTTTCTTCCCTTTTTCAGTTTGATGCAATCCATCTGGGCTGTTCCACTTTTTTTAGAGCCTGACAATTCTGGGCTCTGTTAAGGGGGAGATGAGCCATGCCCACCATTGGGAGCCAGTAACTCCTGACTTCTCACTGCATCTCTGACTGTGAAGCTGTCGGTCCTTATCATTATTTTTACCTCTTTGCAAGAGACACCACAGCATATTAGGCTCTTCCCAGCCGGACAGGAGCTGCCAAGCTGTTCAGTGTCTCTGTGTCTCACAAAGTGGCAATAACAGCCCATGAAGAAATGTGCAGATTATTTAGTGTTATAAATCACTTCGCTTTCTTTTCATCTTGTCTCAGTTTTCATGAATCAAAGCCTGTATGCTGTGGTAGGAGAGAATCCAATTCATGGGCCTATTTATGTTTAGTTAGACAGCAACGTAGATTGCTATTTAACCGTTTCCAGTTCCAATGGAGAATTTCAAAGACAACACAGACCATGAGAAAATGCTTTCTCATATGAATGAAGTTGTAATATAGGTCCTGTACTAAACTGATGAACAATTTCCATTGAGTTGCAGAGATATCTCTATCAGAGATACTACAGTAGTTTACAGGTGAGCACGATCAGGATCTGGGGCAGGTTGTCTATAGAAAAATCCACTTGAGGCAGTTCCAGGTCGATGGGATCCACTGAATTCTGCACTGAGGAAAACCAGTGGAAGGAATTTGGAAGGACGAAAAARGCTTAGGTGTTCTAAACCCACTGCTTTTCTAGGATATCCTTATACATACATAGGATATATGTATCCTTATACTTAGATAGGATATGTACCTATGTAAGTCAGGCATGAGAAAGAGGATTTGCAAACTGGTTAAGGCAAGAAAACATTTGTCCCTTTCTGAACAGTCTGACAATGGGGCAAGCTGGGTAGTCCAGAAGACACAGATGGAGGTAGCTGATTTTATTGGGAACACATCCCYGCACTGGCTGCTTCTGGAAGTGAAATTCTGCATCTGAAGAGGGAGGTTTAAGGCAAAACAATAGCAGCGTTTTCTGACCTGTCATAGTCAGGACTCTCTTACTGAGAGAGAAGAAAAAAGGCTGTCACCAGTGTTCCTAAATTCCCTCTGATCCTCCCCCTCTGCAGTGAACATGCTTAATTTTTATTCTGTGGGCACCCAGCCTCACTTCCAAGCTTTGTACCAAGCAGGTGCCAGATTATAGCCATTGTGGTATCTGACAGGGAGCACAGTGGGATCAGGCTGATTATAGTCATAGGAATTTGCAAGCTGTTAAAAACACTGGAGAACATCCCTATCACAGAAAAAAGACCCGATTGATGTGCTTTAATTGCTTCTGTTGTTGGAGTTAGAAAGACCAACAGTAAGCAAACCTTATTATTTGTTACCTTTTAGCATTTCTTTCTTTTTTTCTCTTACTGTACTGTATTCCCACACACTGGATGGAGTTGCTCATCTGAGGTGTGGGGGTGCCTGATAATAAGCTCATCATTTATTAAATTTACAGGATGCACAGGCTTATTATTCTGACTTAGTGCAGATGCCTTGAAATTTCATACTGTCATATAACTCCTGGTCATGCTTTTATATTTTCAAGGCTGCAACAGACTGGATGGCTGCAGGTGGAAATAATGAGAGACTGAGTTGTCACCCCTACACTGCAAGTTTGAACCTAGTCGTGACCTAAAATGACAGAAAATTATTTTCAGGGTTGTTTGGTGTCTTCTGTGAAATGAGTTGCTTCTTGCCATTTGGCTTCTTAGTAGAGATGTAGCCATGTTTGAGACATTTCCACTGCATTTCACAGCCTATTAGAATATTTAAAGCACAGATGGGCACAAAGAATGAACTATCCTTGCCCATTGGCAGCCCTTTCCCACAGCTCCCTTAATGACTTCTCAATGGATAGCAATGAGATTACACGTTTTGGTCCTTGTGCTTTTTAAGAGGTGTATATGAAAAGATGTTCTTAAGCCACATGCATTGTTGACAAAAAAAGTTATCCCATCTATGAACACAGAGACACTCTGCATGTTTTTGTGGGCCAGTGCAGAGCCATAATTCAGCTGTTCATGGAAATATGGACATCCTCTTTGTAAAGTGCTCTTGCAATAACTTTAAACCTAGCCCCTGATGTCTGATTGGATCCAGCTTGACTCAAAACTACACTGATTTCTCCGTGGAGAGCACGTAAGTGAAACTGAAGTCAGAGTCAATCTAACAGTGTTCAGGAATGTATTTTCCTTCAAAACCTTTAAACGCCTATTCATATTTGGTCAGCCTTTAGATACAAGGACAATGAGCCCAAAACAGTGTGGCTGGGTCAGCTCTCCAACACCGCTGCTTGTCCTGCTGGCCTAATGCCATGAAGAGGAGCCAGAGACTGCAAAGCAGAAACTCAGGACATTGGAAGTGGAAGCAGGAAATCTTGACCAATTCCTGCTCAGCCTCCAGCCAACATCTCCTTAAAACCTTCACCATTCGTCCTTGAGACAGGCTAGTTTTCCAGCGCTGCTGGCGGCAGGAGGAGAAAGATATATCCTCAGCTGCGTTCTACTGTGTGCAGTGGTATCAAGACAATATTGGTTGCACAAGTCTTAGAGATGTGATAAGTACGTCTTCTCTCCACAAAGGTGGCTTTGGATGAGTATCAACAACTGTCTGCATACAGACTGGTCCTAGGGCGTGATACATGTTTTGTTAATGTGCTCATTACTGGTACTTTAAGACCATACTCAACAGTCAATGTCACACACCTCTACTCCAAAAACAAGCTACCTGATGAGAGCCTATTGTTTGGCTGAATGGCAGCAATACTCAGCCTCGGGACCTTCAGCACAAGGGGTTCTGGTTCCACATCCCTCACTCCTCTCATAATGATTGCACTAAGAAGAGTTTGCATTATAAAGAAGAAAAGGCTCAAAGCCCAGATGATAAACATGGGTCCTTGGGCCCACCTGGCACAGGCAGCCAGGATCTCTATGTCTTTTTACCCTTGGCATTTGAAAAGCCAGCAGGGGAAGGGGATGGGTTGCCTGCACCCCTTTTCATGCTCTTACATGGCATTGTCACTAGGGTTGCATGGAGGATGATGAGGCTGTCTGTATTGTCTTGAAAATTTTTGGACCAAAACTCCTGACTACACAAAAGCAGAATGGTGTTGAAATGTCTATTTAAATTCTGGCAGCTCTGCATGGGTCTGAGTGTGCATCAGCATGTGTGGATGCACATGGGTGAGGAGACTTGCAGAGAGATCCCAGTCAAAATCTTTGCTCTATTWTCAATCAGAGTTTTTCAACCCAAATAAGGGTATCACCAGAGCTGAAACCAATAAATTGCCATAAGTGTTTTGGCATCAGTGAAATTTTATTTATTCAAAACCTCTTACCATCTTGAAAGACCATTTCTCTTCTTTCCATGGGGCAGTATCTTACAGCCTATACACCAGTTTTGACAGAATCAAGCTAACTGCTGTGATCATCAATTTATATAAATCTCCCAGGCTGAGCAAGACTGACAACTATTTTTGTAAAATGTCAGAAACACAAATATTAGGGGGTAGGGGAAAAGGTCTGGTGTGCCATGAAAGGTGGCAGCTTTACTTTTAGCAGCAAGCACTGCTGGACCAATTAAAATGATCACAGAGGCTTGGCTCATTCGTATTTGAGAAACGTCCTTTGAAAACACACTAATGCTTTTGGTAGCAGATTTTGCTTATGGGACAAGTACCTTTAAATTAAACATACAGGATTTCAGTCTTTAAGATTGGAAGGAAGATTGAAACAGTCTGGGGTGGCCTATGCTATTATATACCTTTATTAAACTCTGAGAAGCCAAAGAGGCATGCCAGCTTTTCAGTGTGCTGGAAGGTTTGCAGGGCTCTTGAAGGGCTGCTGCTGCTTTTCTGAAATGGTACAAGATATAGATGGGTCAGACACGGCAATATTTCTATTTACTTTCAGGATATGGCAGTAGAATTTCCCTGTACTCCCTAGGGTTTGCTCTTCTACCAAATGACAGTGCAGAACATGCTATTAACAGAGATGCCAAAGCCTAGCTAGCATCTGACACCTTAACCTCCCCAAGAATTATATTAAAGTAGTGGAAAGATCTACCGCAGTCTCTATTTGTAGAACGGCAGGGACCTCTGGTACAGCAGCTGAGTGGGCCAGAAAAGATTGCTATATACAGCAACTGTCAGATGAAATTGGTTGGCTGCTCAGAAATTTGCTTTTGACTATTTCTCCAAATGCATCTTAAACTTCATAAGACACAAAGTGGAAAGGTGACTATGGATACTATGCATTCCAATGACCTGTTTGATTTTAATACACAGTTAACATTTTCTTAGCACGACAGCTGTGTGTTGCCCTTTACCTTGCACAGGCATCCTATGGAGTGCTGCTAAATTACAATTAAGGCATTTGAAACAAGGACAGTAGGACACGTCCTATGATTTTTACACCATTGATGAACCGTTCGGTTCTGTTCTTTTGAGCTGGGGCTGGCTAGGGATGCTGGTGTCAGCCTTTTGCCTAGTGCCAGAATCACACCACATTTTAGCCTTGTAACAGTGCAATTGATACGGCTGCTTAGGCTATTTGTACTGCAATTAGCACTGCGGTAGATTATGTCAATATTAACTGTCAGTGGGGAGTTGCACTGCCTGCGTATAGCCATAAGCTTGCTGGCTATTTGTGGGGGGAAATAGGGCTGAATCCAGACAACTTTGGTCAAGAATAGGGATCTTTATCTATTCCTGATAATCCTAAAAACACCAATAGTTGGTCAGGGACTAAGAATAAATAACTGCTAAAGTCTGAGGAAAAAGGCGCAGGACAAAAGAGTACACAGAAAGTGTACTTTATAATAACGCACTATAAAGGAGGAGACAGAATTGTGTGCCTTATAAATACATGGGCACTGGTTCACGCAGTATGAAAACGCAGGCATTGCTGAAGGGCAGGGCAGTGCCTRGGCTGACTACAAGCACACAGCGTGCTAGAGAGTGCAGGTGAAGAGACATCACTGCGGTCAGGGCAAAGCCATTTCATGACAAAAAGTAATACAGGTATTTTAACATCCATGCAGAGTAAAACTGACCCTAAAGACCCAGTTGAAGCGAAGTCTGTTGAATTACATATGCCTCCCAAAGTTGAGCCAACCCTTTGGTGAGTCTATCCTGCTGTTTCCAAGATCACTGCTGGGCAAAAGGTGTGTGGCTGCCCTGAACTCAAGGGCACGCTGTCTGCCTATGTCCGTGGTGAGCACACCTCTTGGTGCCAGCAGCTCTGAACTATACCTTGCTGGAAATCTGGACCCCAGTCTGTCATCTGGGTCCATTTCTCCCACAGCCCTGCCCTTCCCTCCACCATAAATCCACAGAATTTCAGTGATTTATTTCTTTCTTTCCCACCTTATAGCAGTTTTTGGTAGCTTTTTGGGGGGATTTTTTTTTTTGATACAGTGAAGGGAGTTTGTCCCAGTTAAAAATAATCTGAAATGAGTTGCACAGACACCTGCACACACAGAGCAACAAGACATGAACAAAGTCAAACTCTTCTCAACTAAAGGAGCTTTGACCAGCTGGAAAGAAAAGAAGTAATACATTTTTATATGTAACATTTGTTTTTTATATGTCAATACACTGATGGTGTAATTTGCAGCTGTTGGGTAGATGGAGTACAGTATGTACCACAGCGTTACCCTGGTCTTAAAGGTCTCTGATGCAATCAAGCCCAGGTGTGACCTGCAGAATATGCAGCATTCCAGTCTAAAACTGAGACCGAATTGCCTTACTATTTTTGTCGGATTACTTTAGAAATTATTTGGAGGGTTTACCATAGGAATCTTTAGTTCCTGCAATAATTTACAATATTTGCATATCATTTCAACGTTTCTCTGACTGCGTGCTCTGATGCTCAGGTGCTCAGCTTTGGAGGGTGGGTGCAGTAGCCAGCAAAGGCGGCAAGCACCGGCCGCAGTGCTTGGGCAGCTGGATTATCCTGAGGATATGGATGGGAGAGAGCAGTGTGTCCTCCCCTCCCTGGCTGTGTAGCCTCTGGCACGTGAGACGGTGACTGATCCCCACTACTACACCGTCACTGCACCCTGTTCTAGCAAGGGCGGTGGGAAGGCCCGGCTGGGGTGCAGAGCCGCTACCCCTCTCTGCTCCCCTGCGGTTCTGCAGGTTTATGCTGCTCTCCAACACCTCTGGATTTCCTAATCCACAGGAACCTGTTTACCCAGCCTGCTGAAACAAAGTCTTCAGTCATATGCCCCTCGCTCATATGGCGGGTGGATGAAACCCAAATGTTGGATGGATTTGGGGGGGCAGGCAGTGTGCCTTGCCTTGCTCAGCACCAGCTGAGGCAAGCTGTGCTCACACATTTCATCTGCCAGCGTGGTGGGAGGTTCCTATCCTGTAATCAGAAACATGGGAGAGACTCCTTGCGCTACCAGCTTTCCCCAAAATCAAATGTTGCATCCTCCAGACCAGCGACCTTGGCTTCTAATGACGCCAGAACCCTCTAGAGATCGGAGGTTTATCAGCAAAGCCCTTGTCCGTGAAGCCATTTATCTCTGGCAGCTTCTTTTTGCGCTGCTGGAGCCAAGCCGGTTCAGTCTGGGTGGGTGGAAATGGGCAGATGTGGCAGGGAGCTGTGCAGGGGAGATGAAGGAGCTCAGCTGGTCCGAGTGGTGGCAGGGTGGAGAACTGAGGGAGAAAGGGGAGAATTGGCATTAGAAGTGATGTGGATTTTCACATGGTGAAAATTAAATGTCTCAATAAACCAGGGAGAGTGGTCATGCACACCCGGAGGTGAAGTCCAACAGCAAGCTAGAAGAGAAAAACAAATCCAATGTAAAACAGAAAGATTAAACATTTTTTATTTAACAATGAGAATCAGCATTTTGAGGGCTGTGAACTGTGACTTGTGATACTTGAAGCTGACAATGTTATTTTGAACACAAGACTCTCCACTTGGTCACAGTCAACATTTCTGTATGCTCTTTGAGCCCCAAGCACACCCAAAGACCTGTCCCTGGCATGAAGGACTTGTGAGCCACCAGCATGGGCTGCAGCCCCTCCGTGGAGAGCAGCTTCCCCCCAGCATGGGCTGCAGCCCCTTCCATGGAGAGCTGCTTCCCTCCAGCGTGGGCTGCAGCCCCTCCGTGGAGAGCAGCTGCCCACCGCAGTGACTGCAAATTTAGGGCAAACCTGAACATCTCCTACACTTGTCCTCAGGGGCAGCTGAGGACTCTTGGGGGGACCTTAACAACGGGCAAACAAACAGGTGAATACACAACCCCATCCCAGGCAGACACRTGGCGTTAGCAAGCTTCGGACGGAGGCATCCGAGACACGCTGACATGGCTGCGGGGAGCTGGGCTCCGGAGGTAACCCAACTCTTCTACTTTTCTTTGCAGCTGGTTGAAACTCCACCAGCACCTGGCACGCTGTGCTACAGCCGTTGTGGTCCCCTCTTGTGGGGCACCTCATGCACCTCTATGCTTCGGGAGCATACCCGAGCTGCACGCCCAGTGTCCCCTTAACATCCTTCTCCCTTTTCTGTTCTCTCAAGAGCTTTGACAGAGGGTGATTCTGCCTGGAGAAGATCAAGAAGGAGAACTCCTTTTTCAGCTGACGGGGACACACTATCCACTGTCACCCGGCCGTGCTGTGAGTGTGGGAGGGTTTGCTATTAAATGGCACCGAGTCCTGCCCTGCCGCTGGCACCCACTTGAGCACAGGGAGAGCTGCCCTTTCTGATGCGGGGCAGGGAGAGGGGCAGAGAGGCAGCCCTGGCTCCCTTTCATTTTCAGGTGACCTGGGTGCACTGGTGAGACTGGGGCTAAGTGGCTCCACGCAGGCAGGAGCAAACTGCAGGCAGCGCCTGGAACAGGCTCGAACGTTGGCTTGAACTTTGACGCTGCTCCTTCCAGCAGCCTTGAAAGGGAGGGAGAGCAGTGGCGTGATCGGCCCAGGCTGCTCTCGCTGACTCGACATAAACATGTTTTTAAGCTCCTGGTGCAGCCGGCGGAGAACACGCTGTACCCGTGGGTTCCCTGCCTCTCGCTCGGGAGGCTGCCAGAACAACGCCAAGAGGCACTGCTGCTTCCCGCGGCTCCCAGCCCCGACCGGAGGAGGCCGTGCTGTATACTTAGCAAGTGTTTGTCCTTAGGAAAAAAAGAGAAAAAAAAAACAGATGGAAATCTGTAAGCAAAACAAAAGAGCCAGCAGCTAGCAACTGAACAGCAGCCACGCGTTTCCTGAAGGGTATTTTTAAGGTTTATAATCATTCACTCCTTATTTACAGCGCTGGTTTTGGTCCTTTTATCTAGCACTAGCTGACAGTCTGCCCTCTGCTTAAACCAAGCTATTCACATCCAAGCATCTGGAGCTCCACTGACTATAGGAGGCAAGCTTCGCTTTTTTAGGCTCCCAGCCCCAAACAGCTGGAATAATCTTCCAGCCATATTGAAGCGGGGCCTCACATTGTTCGGGGTTTGGACACTCTTAATCCTTTTTTTAAAAAAGCCTCAGCTGTGTGAAATGAGCACAAGCTGTGGCTGGTCACTGTTGTGTGCTGATAAAGAATCCTGTCCTCCTGTCTCCAGGCGTGGGCAAAGCCCCTTTATCCCAGGCAAGCTCTTGGTGGCCGGGGACACAAGGACAAAGTGCCCGCTTTGCCTCACAGTGACACTCTTACACCTCTGAGACAATGGCATCTCTGCACCCAGACTTCCCCAGCATGGACCTGGTCTCATCCGGCTTGAACAGAAAGGCTGAGAGCTGACCTCCCTCTGGTCTGGGTGTTTGGAGCTCAAGGTTTTCCAGTATTCGGGTTGCACTGCGTTGGATAAGGGGGATGGGGCTGAATCAAGAGCTGTCAGCCAGTTCAGTACCTTTAAATTGGCCATATGTGCATATAGACATGTTTCTGTTCAACGTATCTTGAACATCTAAATGTATGTCCCATATTCCTCTTCCTCCCCTAGGTGTGTCGCTTGATCGTAAATTCCTCCAGCACAACACATGCTATCTTGCAGACCGCATGGCAGGTAACATAGTGAGGCCGGCCTCTTGTCTGGTCTTGCACTCTGAAGGAGTTAAAAATTAGTTTGCTTGTTGTCTTCTAGAGACCTTCAGGAGTGTATGTGTCTCCTCTACTGACCAGCAGCTCAAACCATCTTGGCTTTGTCCACAATTCACTCGTGCCAACAGGAAGCTTGTCACAGATTTCAGTGGACATAGTGTGAGGTCTAAAGATGAATTATTACTACTCTAATATTTATCATTTACATTGGTTAATATGTTAATCCCACATTATATTACACTTTTTTTATTGCTTGAAAAAGAAAATAAAGGGTTAGCATATGTTAGAAGCATGTTACAGAAAAGAACAGTGAATTACATTGCAGAAGATCTCAGACATGCTTATAGACAGTCTATTGATCTATTACCTATATTCTGTATTCCATACGCATACTCTATAAAAATGAGAACTGAATAACTGCTTCTGAATCTATTATTTTAAAAAAACTTTTATAAGTGAAAGCTTAACATAATGTACACCAATATACTGCTATTCTGCTAGAAATGCTTACATTAAAAAAAACTAACAAACCTTCCAGTGTTAATATGCTTTAAAGAAATGGTGAAGAGCATTTATTTTAGCTTTCATTGTCAACAGCTTTGCTGGAATCTTCTTTCTGTTCTTATGAAATGAAAAAAACCCTGAAAGAGCATGCTGTTGAGGATACACCTTCTCCCCCAAAACTCTCATTCCTAGAGCAGTGGGTGTGTTCATTCCTGGGAAGAAATGGGAGGATCTGCAGCTCTTCTCTGTTCTGTTTGACTGCAATAGTGCAGATTTAAAGTCAAGACACATCCTCTCCCTTAACATCAATACTCACAGGTGGAGAATATCATTCTGCTGCAGAGCAAAGGAGAAGGCAAGGACAACTCTTTGGAGAAGGATGAAAACATCTCTTTCAGTCAGCCCTGAATACTGATCTCTGCAATATAATTTCCAAGGTCTGCCTACATCAATTTATGGTACTCCAGTGAGTAGTTTTGCTATTTCTCCAGCTGTTCTGACATGAATGTTGTCATTCAAGAGACAGAAGCCTGGGAATATGCAGAAGATGCTATGATTTTTTTTTTTTGCTCAAGTGAACTGATCATCCAGTGGCCGTGAAAAATCATCAAAAGCTTTTGGAAGTGTGACATGCCTCCGAAGCACTGTTCCCGTCCTTCAGCTGCAGAAGATATGCTCAGAGCATGCACAGCCCAGCACCAGCAGCAGGAGTAGGAAGAACAGAGGAACAGGAGGGCAAGGCCACAGAGGCAAAGCTCATGAAGTGACCGGGACCAGCAGAAGGCTTCTGGGTATCTCCACAAATAACATGAATAATGAAAACTTAAGAGTGTCCCCGGTCAGAGTTTGAAAATGAAGCTTTCTTCATCATGTATTTATGTAAAACCTGAGGCAAAGTTGATTAGAAACAAGGGAGAGTTGTCCAGTGAGTTCAGAGGGTTTTATAACAGGCCCTAACTAGGCACAAACAAGTGCTTCTGCGTCAACACAAACTAAGTTTTATGCCTGAGCAAACAGCTTCCCACGGTCTGTGAAGCAACAACACATACCTGTTAATATCCAGAGTGGTATAAACCATCTGATCCACCCCTGCATGAAGGTTGAATTCCTCCAGAAATATCCTTTGTAAGCAGGGGAGTGACTCTGGGTCACCAATACCCTTTGCAATGCACGTTACTCATTGTGCTCCATGCCACAGCGATCGGAGGTAAGGACAAGTATCCCTGCGAGGTATTCCACCCTGTTTCCCAGTTAATTTGTTAAAAATCAACCAGGAGTGTTGTGAACAGTAAAACCGCTAGAAAAGAGAAAGCCACAAGCAGAAACACTCAGAAAAGAGCTTTCAATGCATCTGGTTTCTCGATATGCCTCATAGTATTTAACAATCAGCATCAGCTACAGTTAGCTCCTAATTTTCTGTAAAAGGCCTGCCCAGTTAGCAAGTTAAGTGGTATTTGGGTGTCCCAGGAGGAGTAAGCGTGGCTCAGACAGAGCTCTCAGGTGCTTGCGCTGCTGCCCTGTGGGGTACAGGGCCCCGGGTGATGAGCCTCACGCTGTCTCCTGCGGTTGTGTGGCACCATGGCCAGCCCCAAACCCAGACAGACCTGCGATGCTGGGAAATGCCACCAGTGGTGATGAGCTGCACAGAGGCGGCTCCAGGCTGACACAGCTTGTGCAGAGTTCTTCTGCAATGATCCCACTGGCATTTGCTGCAGGACAAATGTTGTCTGGGATTTTCCATTATCTGTTCACCCTGGCCAGCAATGACACAGCAATGACGTTGTTTTGAGCGCTGTATTTCCAGCCTCCCACAACCACCCAGAATTAGTAAGGGGACTTGAGTCATTTACCTAAACATAAATGTTCACTGATAATTGAGAAAGCCAAGAGCGTCCATACAAGGTATTTGCATGGGACTGGCAGACGCGACAAAGGACCTGTGGAAGATCTCTGTTCTTCTGGAGTGACAGATGAGAGACAGGCAGAGTACTCCAGGGTTCCTCATATAGCATCAGGTGTCTATTTTTAGGCAACTGAATTAGCTGGGAGTCAGCTCACAGCTGAAACCATCTAAATGCAGGTGCCTACATGTGCCCCAGGTATCTAGGGTCCCATTGCAGTTAGTTGAACTCTGCCATTGAAGACAGGAGAGCTATTCAGCTGGCCAGATGTAGGTGTCCGCTTCAGGAGGAGCTGATAGTTTTCTGAGGTCCTCTGGATATATAGATTCTGGTCACTAGAGAGGGAGCGCAGATATCCAACTCACACATACATACAGACACGTACGTAGTGTCATGATAAGGTGTTGTACTTGGTGTGCTGAATCCTACAGCACTGGTTTTCAGGCCCAGTCCCCTAAGGCGACATAATACAGAAAGCCCAATCTATGAACAACGATGGAAACAATTATATTTTTTTACTTGCTTTTCTTACTTGCCTTCCAGACAGGGCATATCTGGATGTATCATATTAACATAACTTAAAGTGTGGCCGTCCTAAACTAGAAACTCTCTGTCACTTCCAGGAGGATGCTCTGCAGCCCCAAACRGTGGGAATGGTGGTCACTCCTCTTGCTGTGTTTCCTGGCATCACAGGTCTTCCTGGGTTTTCAGGACATGACTCCAGAAAGGCGACGCAAGCCTCATTCCTCGAGGCTCTCCCCCTCATGCAGCAGGAAATCTTTCTTTTCTTGCCTCTTCCTGCTAGGAACTGCAAAGCAAGGGGGTGACGCAGGAAAATCTGTGCTAATTCTATGTATGTGGGCCATTTTGTTGCACTGTTTTGGTTTTCTTTCATAGCTGCAGTAGGAATATAGAAGAGAGCTGGTGAGGAGCAGCTCCCGATAGCCCATACATATTTTTCTACTTATAGAAAAGATTACGTTATTAAGAGGCCTCCGAATATTCTGAAGACACAGGATTGTGTTCTAGCCTCTCGCTGTGCCATCCAGCATTCTAGATGGCAGGGAAGAATTCAGACTGCCCACAGGGATTTTCTGCCCTTTCCTCCCCATGAAGTGAGTGAAGAGACGTAGGGCCAACCGAGACTGCCCACCGGGGTGTTCTGCTTTCTCTTTGCTGACTGCAAGAAGGAGCAGCATCTGGCCAGGTACTGAGTCAGTCATTCTGTCTTGAACGTGCATGCCAGCACAGACGTGCAAAGCCACCTTAGGGACTGTAATACAGGATCGAGATACAGGCACTTAAAATTGTGTTGTCAGCTTTTAGGGAACACAAACCCAAAGATGTTAACCCAGAAGTGTGCCCCTTCCTCTTCACCACCCCCACTGCCCCAAATTAGCTGAGCCGAGGGATCATAAACTGCCAAGTTCTACCTTCTGTTGGCCAAAACTTCTCAAGAATTTAAGGGCAGACAATTCTCAGGGGTTATAACCTGATCCTCTCAAGTCATTATGACCACTGTAAGGGGGAAAAAAACAATCTATTTTTACAGTCCAGTGGTGTTTCTTATCAAAGGTAGCAATGCTTGTTTTGTAATAATGCTATGGGAAGGACATTATTGCACTCTAAGGGCAAAGTCTGGTGGATTTGAAAGCTTGGTTAAGCGATAGGGAAAAGATGATAATGAACAACTGCTTATCAGGGCTCCAGGGAGATTAATCTGGATGTGTGCCCAAGGCACCGGTAACAAAATGAGTGTACGCATTTTAGCTGACGATCTGGAAGAGAAAATACAGGGTGCTTTGGCGTGGTTTCTGTTGACATCAGGAACCTGGCTTTGTAAGGTCCTGATCGGGGGGCAAAGGGGGGAAGTGCAACATCTGCTTATCGCCTGTGAAACCAGAATGCCTTTTAACCGTGAGTGAACTTGCTGATGTCAGTGAACCTCTGACATGCTAGAAGCAAGCCAGTCCCGTACCTCCGGTGCTTTGCTAAATCAGGAGCCGGGTGCGTTGCCTCTGTCACTCACTGGGTTTGTGCAGGGGAAGGAAAAAAAACATTTCAACTTCTGGCACCTTCTGGACTGCAGGAGCTTGGCTGGAACTGATGGCCTGTGAGCAGCATGCTATGGGGAGACCGCGTTGCCTGCTGGGGCCACGTGCTCTACACGGGGCTGCACAGCAAGCCGGGCACATCCCTGCCACATCCGCAGCATGCCCAGCTCCCAAGTGCAGTGTGTATGTCTCCCGAGCCTGCTGTGGGTGAGGTATAGAATGCATGTGTATGTATTTCTGCTTGCAAAAAAGTGAGGGGAAATGCGCTAGTCCTGCCTCTAGGGACTGCAAGACAGTAAAGGTGGATGGGGGAAACACAATGAGTGTTTTTGTTGTTGGTTTTGTTTTGTTTTCTGTAGTAGCTTATTAAAGTCCCTGGTGTACTTTTATTTCTGGGTTGTTTCTCCCAACACACCTGACATACTGATATATGTCGAGTGGTGCATTTCTGTAATTGCAAAACACTTAAAGTTTACACCACCTGATCTGCTTCACTGGCATTACAGGTGAAAAAACATTGTTAAGAAGGGGAAACTCAGCACACAAGGCTGTCACTTGTAGATTTACTGCCAGACACCCAGGGTCTGGCTGTATTTCACCTCTCTTCTTTCAGGTAAAGTACCCACACACATTTTTACAGTTACTCTATCTTCTTAAAATTAAGGGAGATGCAGGACATTCCCAGGCAAACACAAGTCTGCTAAAGCACCAGTTGGTACAGGAGTGTTGTATCATGGCACAGTCTGTTCCATCTGATAACTACCATTCTCTTACAAACCAGCTATTAAAAGCCAGTTGTCCCATTGCTTCAGAGATGGAAGAGAGGCTTTCATTTAGCCTGTGGAAAAAGTTATTTGTTACAGACTTGATGATGGATGTCTTTTTTTATATAAACTAAAACTGATGGTGAATTTTCACATTCTTTACAGCTGAACAAAAAATAGATATTTTAGAGGGTAGAATGTGCACTGATGAAGGATTGTCAATTCTCATCTCTGAAGATAAATGCTATCCTAATTAGAAAGAATAAGGTGATGTGTAAGGTGATGCACTGATTCTAGGCACTATGTAAACTCTCAGCAGATGCAACATTAAGCGTAAGCAGACCGTTGTTTCAGTGTTCCTCTCCCCTGCTACATCTATTTGACACAGTGTGAAAGTTGCTTTGCTCAACTCCGTTTGGTAAGACTTAAAATAAAAAAGGCCGCTCCTTGCACTAGACTTCTTAGAAGAAAATAAAGATACTAGACAACCATTTAGAAGATTTTATTATAAAATTATTTTAACATCTACATCCAAGTAAAAGGCTTAAAACTACAGCTCTATTTTCAGGAATAAAAATTCAGTAAATGCTGAAAAAGGTACTGTATTATCTAGATAGATAGCCCTTAAGTAATTTTTAATACTACGGAGATTCCACGTGGGTTCCTTAAGTGCTATACACACCTCTGTCTGCATCGTGAATGCATTCTGCAGCTTCTCCCTGCAAGCAACAGTACAGACATGTTTACAGCACCCATGTGCTTCAGCTGCTTTGAGATAGAAGTTACAGCTCCTGCCTGGAGTAGCTGCAGCTATGTTACAGATGTACAGTATACCATGAGATCATAACTCATGTTCAAGCATTACCAGGTGCAGACAGAGAGGTATAATTTGTGTTTACTTGACAACAATGACTACCTAGGTATGTTTTTGTGACCTTGTATTCAATACAAAAATCAACAAATATTCAAGTATATTATGGCAGTGAAGGCAGCTTTTTCACACCTGTATATTCTAGACAAAGATATTTCATTTTTATTATCCATTTAATTCAGCTGAGCTCAGATATATGATCTGGTGACCTTTGGTGACTGCAGCTTATTCACTGGGATAAAAAAAAAGCCTCGATGCAGTACTGAAGTCATTATGCTCAGTAGTTATCACCAATACTTCTAAATCTAGTTTTTAAAAGAAATGAAGCATATCAGAATACTATTTTATATTTGATTGAGAAATCTGTCCCAACAGGACTTCTAGAACACAAAGGTAGGTCCAAGCTTTCTCTCGTTCCTATTAAAAAAAATACCTGATATTCACAGTAGAGTATGGAGTGGCTTTCTGTCCAACAAATACAAATCTGTTTTAGAAAACTGTCATACGACTGAGCAGGATGCTTTAAATACTGTACTTGCAACTTCTTGCAAAGGATCATATACACTTCAGATAATATGCTAATTAGTAAAAAAAAAATTCAACTCATATTATACAGCCCTGATGAACTTTGACTGGCCAGTTTGGCAATGTCCAATAGTTTAACTTCTATTCTGTCATTAAGTTTACCTTGCTTACAAGGGGGAAAATGCACAAAGAAGATGGAAGAAGCTATCGAGAATGGAATATTTTCCCAACAGCTCTCTCCCACTGGCACTGTTCCTGTAACAATTCCCCATTATTTTGCTGTTCGTAAAAGTTATTCTATAGTTTTCAGTGCTGTTCATATTTTGAAACTTCTCATTTCCTAAGCCCTTTCCATTGCAATGAATAGTTCTTAGAATAAAACTCTAGTTCCAACACCACTCTTCCTGAAAACCTTTCAAATAGACCTTCAGTGCTCATCAGAGCTTTCAAGGTGTAGAATCCCCATGTACTTCTTCGAGCTAGTGTGGTCCAATACAAATTTGACAAAGATGATAGGCCGATTTTGGTTCAGTGTATTGAGCCACTAATCTTCTAACAGCATGACAAAAAGGAACCACAAGACCATGTTTTAAACATGCTGTTGTTTTCCACGTCATGCTTACATAATACAGATCACCAAAACCTTTCCATTCAACTTGCATGTCTGCTTCACTTCTTGGAAAAACCTAACCTACTTACTTGGCACATGCTTTCTGGAGTGCAGGGATGTAGGCTAGATGTAGCCAACCTTACAGCTGCTATAACCAAGTAGCTTTCCATTTCTTTCCAGTTGCTTTTTAAAATATCCCGATTTCCTTCTTAGTTACCTTATGCATAGGAGCCTTACTTGACTAGTTTTTCCATGAACAGCTTAACATAAAAAAATCTAGCAATGTAACTCACAGAGCAAGGCATCATGTAAGAATTATTACTGGAATACAGGTTTTTTAAAACGGGACTTCCTTATATATGGAAAACACTTTCTCCCTATCTCCCAGGGCTCCCTCCCTCCCAGTCAGGCTGTATTTGAATGCTGTTTGTATCTTGCTACAAGACTGCCATGTTAAGTGGATCTTTTCCAAATGTTATAAATACAGCTTTAAAGTACAAGTGTTATCTATCTACCTGAGAAGTTCTGTAATAAGACGAACCGCTGACAACTACTCTAGGAGAAAGATATACACCAGCATAACTGACATTTGTCAGTATTCAGAATTCAAGCATTAAACAGGACTCAAAAATTGCACACCTCTATCACATCAAGTCTTTGATCATAAGAAAAAAAATAGTCTGATTTTCCTCTACAAACATCTCTTCTTTAAAGACATATGTGCTCCTACTTTCCTCATCCTGAAGTCCACAGCAAGATTTCACATTCAGTACATACAGCCCAGGCTATATCATCCTTATCTTCTTTCTCTTCTGCCAGTCCTGAAACTGAAGAATTTGCTTGTTTGGAGGTAGATGAATACTTCCAAATGCTAGTCTTTTCTGAGAAGCCAGCTTGATCCCCTTGGGTGCCTGGATACCAACTTTTCTTCAGAGAGCTGCACTCTGCTTTGATAGATTCTTTGGGCCTTTACTTGGGACACACCAGTCATCCGCCTCTGAGGTAGCTTGGTAATGCTTGAAAGCAGATTTGTTAAAAACTGGGAGTTTTTCTACTGATTCTGTTGATAGGGCCTAAAAAAAAAACAAAAAAAAAAAACCAAGAAGGAAAAAAGTTACTTGGTTTCTACCTCTCAATAATGCCACTTCGCAAAAATTCATGCAGTATGTTTCAAGTGTTAAGCCAGTGATGCTACAAAACAAAGTTATTTACACAAATGTTTCTACAACAGACACAGTCATTTATGTGCTTCAGTATCTATGTTTGCTTTGGATAATTTGGCAGGACAAATGCAGTAACATCAAGTCATATTTACGCATTTTTATAGGCCTTAAGAGTTACTCTGTAACCCGTTTTCAAGATAGTCCTGGAAGCTGTGGAAAAGAACTTTCATTAACAAAATTCCAGAGAAACTTTAAAATATGTTCCTTTCCTACTTCCATATTTTGCAGCTAAAAAAAATTCATATTCCATTGGGAAATTGTTAAATAGAAATGCAACATGTATATAGCTGAGCTGTCTCTTCCTTTTGTACTGCTTCTCTGGTTGTGCTTCAGTGTGCTTGGAACTATGGTTTTGGTTTACTAGAAGAAATTCAAAGCAAGTTTTTCCCATGAGTAAGCACAAAAAGTAGAAAAGAGTATGTAGTCCTTTTTTCCAGATTACTTATAAAAACAGCAGTGCATTTTACATGCCACATATTCAAGATTACTGATATCTGAATCCCATATATGGGTTATATGGCAGATGTTGAATAGGACCAGGTACTAGACTCTTTAAGGATTAGTTTATATAGACTTTCTGGTTGTCGGAGTAAAGAAACAACAGTAAAGAAACCAGATCTGTTGCTCACACGTTTCTGTTCCTGTTACTTCACTTTCTCCCAGTACTTTGTATTCCATGAACCAGTAGATAATAAAACTTAATACAATCTAAAAACTAATGGGGCTCTCACTAGTAGTTATTCAAGTAGACTATTTAAAGCTGACTGACCTTTTTAATTCTAGATACCAGTTACAAATCTTACTGGCATTTCTTAATAAAAATGAGAGCTTTGCTACTCATGAGCCGAAAATTTGTTTACCTTAAAATGATACTGAGTAGTTACCTCACTGCATTAATGGTAGTAATCAACACTATCTTTTATTTAACCAAATCAAAATACATACCTTCAAGTAGATAATAGCATCTGTTCCATAACCACATATGGAGTAGAGATTTAGATCTCCTTGGAAGTATTTAGCATACAGACGAGAAATAGGCAAGCCATACCCAAAGCCAGCCTAAAAATAAAGTACAAGACAAAATTAATTTTTTTTTTTTTACTAGCTCTTATGACTTAAAATTTAATAGCTGGAAAGTGTTCAGAGATTTTAAGCTATTAGAATGTCCTTTGCACTTACTCGTCTCTTAAAAGAAAACAGAAATCTCTAATCGGTTTCATACAGAATATTGAAACTGACTATTAAAAAAACCAAAACCACAAGAAAGAAAAAAAACTAATCTCCATGGAAGAGGGAGGGTTTATATACATGTCTTACTTTTACACATTACATTTCTGTATTTTCCCTGCCTTGTTTTTGCTAGTACAGCTTGATTAGTAAAAAGAGTTTGCTACTGGTAGATAAATAACAATAGTCTAAGCCTATTCCAGTTGTGCTTGCCTCCATAAAGATAGCATAATTTATAGCAAGTTTGAGGACTGAGTGGGAGTGAAGACCGAGTAAATTACTGTCATTGGAGTAAGAAAAAAAACCCCAGTGTTAGATTCATGTTGGAATGTTCTTCATTTATACCTTTAAATGCATATTTTTGTCCGCTAAGCTAGATATTAAAAATCTGTTTCAGAAAATGTTAATTCATATTTATGAGGCTCAATCTTTGCATACCCCACAAAGCAGTAGGGTTGACATAGCGTTTCATAATTTATTAACCTACCAATCTGTCTGACACTTATAGCAACCTTATTAGTAACATTAGTATTGAAAATATCTTACAAGAGGGGTATTTCGACCATCATCCATCCTTGGCCTTGGTGCTGTGGAATACATGTAGCTAAACAGCTGTTCAATTTTCCTTACTGGAACACCACCTCCTCTGTCTGAGATCTGATTTGAGAGAGAGTAAAGTTAACCACAATCATGTACTAAGGATGGTACTTAAAATACAATCAATCCCTTCCAACAGTAATACATGCAAACATCTGTTTTGCAGCATATTATTTTTCGGTTAAATAATTGTGCTAAATGGAGGCTATCATCAAAAGGCTCATGCATAGTATCTTTGATCTGTTGTCTGAGGCTTCAAGTTCTTCTAATAGAATTTGCTGCAGCATATACAGTCATAAAGATTACATTAAGCCCATATTGTAGTAGGCCAACAAAATACCTTAATTGCCAGGTCTTCTTGTCCTAGAACAATTGTCACTTCAATTGGAGAAAGGGAAGGACTGTTTTCTTGGAATTCAACAGTTGCTCTCATTGAATTCTATGGAAATGAAGGTTACCATTATCAGAAAGTGTTGGTTCTATGCACTTAACATCATACCCCTGTTATGCAGAGGCAGAGCACAGTTACCCTACATTCCCATCAGTGCCTAGCTTCCAAGGAACACACTTATTAGTGTTACACGCAATTTAGTGTAACAGGAGCAGAGGAGGTCTCACACCTAAAAGTGACTAAGCATAGCCAAGACTCTTCTATGCTTGAAAGATTACACTGTTCTTACCCAACATATAACTCAGCCAATATAAATTAAATAACCTAAGCCCCTTAAGAGTCACCAGGTTTCTGGAGAAGACCAGAGTTCAGCAGTTGCTAAAGGCTGCCAGAATTCTGCACCTCACATTGGCAGCACATTAGTTCAGCCTCATTTACTACTTCAAGATGTATCACCCACTCCACAGAAAAGGCACCAGGGCAAACCTGCATTACAGATGTAATCCCTAAAAGCAGAAGGCTAGCAGTGGTCACAACCCCATGTCCCACTTTTACTCTCTCTCTCCCTTACCCTGTCCCATTTACCACCACACGAAAGTGTCCAAATACTCTCCTACAAACTACAATCATTCCTTTCCCAACTGCCAAAGCTATTTCCCCAAATAAGAAAATTTTAGAAATCTCACTGTCCTATGCAAAGCTTTACTTCATTCAGATCTAGCTAGAGATTTTAAATATTGATGCTCCAGCTCAGACTACTAAGGGAAGAAACAGCTTATACTGACATACCTTAAAGAGTTCAAAAAGCATGTGAAAAAGATGAGATGGAACATATACGATGTTAATTGGCTCTCCTGGATGTTTTCCTAGAGGAAGGGAAAAAGACAAGCAAGATTTAAAAGGGTGATGGAATTTTTCTGGACTGTATCCAAATTTTACAATAAGCGAGTTGCATGCCAGAACAAACAAGAAAATAAATCAAATCTCAGTTTTGTTTTTTTTTTCCCCCAAATGAGCAAACAACTTTATGCACTCATAACAGTGTTCAGATTGTAATTACCACTTGCTTAGTAAGAGTTTATTTTCAAATAAACCAAAAAAAAAAATCAAGTATTAATTCCATTTTATAAGTAAAGGATTTTAGAGGTTAAGCAGATTGCCTGAGATCAGACACATGCAGGCAGCTTGGACCAGAACCAGTGTTCCTCAGTCAGCCCCACTTCCTCACCCCAGATACAGAGCTCCTCTCTAGCAACTTATCATGTTACTTTAAGTACAAGTTAGTCTTCCTTCTCTCAAATTCATAAATATTACTTCAGGAAATCTAGTGTTTAAGATACAATGACATTTGAGTTCTAACACAGGAGATTAAATGAGGTGCTTATAACAGAAAATGAAGAGGAACTAGCGCAAGACAGATCAACTGGTGTGTACCGTTATGGCTATAGAAATGGGAGCCTTTTGATTCAATGAAAGCAGCAGTTTGGCTACCGATTGGAAGACAGACATAAAAGCTCTCATCTTACCATTCACTTGAGTAAGTTTCAGTTCTGGAGATGTTAAGTAATACTGGTCACACAACATCTTGGAACTTTCAAAAGCATCTGAAATATTTATTTAAATAAGATATGTGCAATGTAATGTCAAACACTGTAGAAAGTCATTCTAATGCATGGCAAAACATGATTTTTAACTGCATTAGCTGCTAAGGTGTTACAGACTCTAAGCCTGTGTTTCAAAGGAATGACAACATTGCATCCACTGTGTGCATTAAAAACTGAGAATAAATAGGCAATTACAGCAGCATGGGTAAATCTTCAGTACAATTTGATAATTCAGTAAAACAGATGCACCTGTTATCTACCAGTAGGTAGAGCCGATCTCAACACCACAGACAACTTTAACTCCTACCTCATCTGTCACTTGCTAGGCCTTATTCCAATGCATTTCTTTACCGCTACTTTGTATTTTAAATTCTGTCCTAGAAAAGCTTGTGTTTTGACAGACTGCTTTCAACTATGTCAATAAAAACCAGTCAGCGTCCTATACAACATGTTGGTTACCCAAATTGCTTGCAATCAGATATACATACTGATCATGAAGAGAAATGTTAAGGATTTGAGAATACATACCATTCACTACTTCAACAACATCACAGCAAGGATCAATACTTCCAATGTGCCTTGGGTGCCCTGAGCCAGATTTATCATCAAAAAGAAGGGCTGTTTGAGATGGAAACAACACTATATTTAATTCCAAATACTGTATTATAAAAAAGCCTTAAATTTAGACTAATACAGTGTGATCACAGCATATAATCACATAAAATACTGAGTGCTGTTTATGCCTTTTGCAAGTTAAAAATGCTATCTACTGCCAGCAAACTATGTTGGCTTTTCTGTAGTTCAACATCTAAAGGCTTTTCAGATGTAAGGAATGAGATCCCTACATATTCCACACAAGACTTAATTACAATTAGTTTGTAGTCTAGAAAACAAGTTTCCCATTACTTTAGTAAGTCACATACTCAGTTTCTAACTTTTCAGTGTCACACAAAATCATCTGAGGCAGATCTCCAACAGTTTTAAGAAATGTTTACGTTAACATGTTCCTCATCAGGTTGAAGTTTTTCCTCAGGCAAAAATTTCTACTTACTGTGTTGGTTCATCAGCATCCGGGTGGAAATACGGCTCATGTAAAAACGATCCAAGAAATACTGAATGTTTTGATTGGTGACAGGATCCACTTTAAAAGTGTCTTTGTATTCAATTACTCCTTGTGCCATTGTAGGAACCACATCATGATGTCTGTTTCGAACTCTAATTAGTTTATCTATAAAACTAGGTCAAAAAGAGATCTTTTTAGAACATTATTCTAAGACTACATGGAGGCAAGCTTTGTACAATGTCATTATCTAATCCAGCAGCAGCACAGATAAGTGCATAACAACCTTAATATTAAAATACAGTCTATTTTTTCGTTCTTTTAAAAGTAATTCCTCACTGACCTAAACCAGAAGAGTTTGATATTTTTAATACAGAAAGTGTAATCATTAGCCATGTCAAATTCACTGCCTGTTCACTCATTCATAATAGTTTGAGCAGAGGAGAATATGAGGAAGGGAAAAAGATCCCTAGCTGACATCTTGGAAAGAAGCAGGGATGTGACATCACAGATAACTTTTGTTGATATTTCTCTGTCATGACAGTTCAAGGGGCAGTATGTCCCTGAAACTGAGCTGCAATGGGTCATATTTATTGGCAATATTGCTAAACATGATCAAATATTTAAACCAGCTTGCTCTATGCACAGCACTTCATGCTAGATTATCAAACTAAGCTCATGACAGCTGTCATTCTACACTGACGACATTGTGAAAAGTGGAATGTGAGATCAAAAGTTCAAAGAAACAAATGAAAAGCTTACTCAGATAAGACTTTTTGGTCATCTGGGCTTTTCTGATGGAACTCAACCAGCTCCATTAGGCTTTGGATGTACCTATTGAAAAAGAACACAAGAAATATATGCTATTCATTTGATTTTTATTAGTCTAGGAACAGGAAAAATACTTTGTCTTGTCCAAATCATTACTCTTAACAAGTCAGCTGGAAGTCTGAAGTATCTCTGAAGTATCAAAGTTCCATCCAAGTATGGAATCAGATGGACACTTCTTGACTGCCTGAACCCTAGGAGTTTTAAAAGTCTTTTCTTGTGCCTGCCACCCAGAGAGGAATCTAAACCCTCACTTTAGGTACGTAGGATCCCCTTACAATTCTTGAGAAGAGAGGTGTTTCAAAAGGAGATTCAAATGACAATACTGATCAGGAAGCCATCTAAGCAAAATTTTTCCAAATCTGATCAGCTTTGGCACAAGCTAAGTACTTGAGCCTCTTGTGCTAACATCTGACAGCCTTGACGCATATTGCAAAGGCACAACTGTTTGCTAGATTATGAACAGTTTCTGGATCTCACTCTAATACTTTTGCCCTTTATGTCAGCCATCCTTGCAAATGCTGCAACTGTGCCACTAAAGCAAGGTTAAATCAGATTCAAGCACTGTGTCAACCGCAGAGATTATGTTAACTGAATTCCCAACACTTGCTTCACAAGCCAAGGCAATATGCTCTGGAACAGAAGCTCTGTTAGTAATTCCATCAGTGAGAAACTCAAACAAGTATATAGCCTGCTTTCCCATTTTTGTGTAGCTCTGAGGGTCTGTAATGCTATGTGAAAACAGAACATGTTTTCTTCTCTCCCTTCTTAAAGAGTAAGAAGTGAGATTTGCTCTACCAGCTATTTCAAACTGTTAGCTTAAAAAAAAAAAACCTATTTAAAAATAACAATATAACCATGTTGTTTTTCAATTTAATTTTAGTATGCTAGAAAAGGACAGTGTAAAACCGCTTGCAGTTCAGCTTTGATGAAGGCCCTGCATTTCTAGTGTACTTTGTTACTGTCTTCTACTATTCAAAAAAGTCTATGACAACCAAGTTGTCAAAGCTATGTTACTTTACAGGCTGAATTCAAGTAGTTCTTACTTACCAGCTTTTTACTAATTGTACTGATGGAGTGCCTAGTAATTTATCAGGAAGAAGATCAATTTCTCTCAGTATGTTTGCAAACCTCACAGGAAGTTCTTGTCGCAAAAATGCGAAAGAAGTTCTCTCACATCCATTCGTTGAGCCTATGAATAAATCCAAAATAAAAATCTTGTTTAAGAAGTTTCAAGATACAAATACAAATTGCTGTCTTGCCGCAGACTTCTGTACTATATTCCTTTGCTCATCATGCTATTACTGGCCAGTTCTCCTAAGTGTACGTATATGTTTGTGCTGAATGTTGCTTACATGACAGCAAGACACAGCACGTTCCTGAAAGGAATACTTCTACATTTTCCGTTTAGACACGGGACTTATTTGTAATCCTCTAGAAGAAGCACTCCAGCCTTTGTAAACACGGGCTTCTTCAGGGTGACGTCTGACAATGTCATGTGAGCACAGACTTCACAGCTGCCAAAGCGGTAATCGGATCTGGGTACAGTTTGTTCACTCCATCAGGACAAGACTAATGACTCCTCCCCGATAACGTGTACCGCAGAACACGAAAACACCCGTTACCCGATTTAACTCTTAGCCCCCCCCATCCCATTAACACCACCGAAATAGAGCTGTAGCTTATCTTCAGGATAAGCCGAAGATCGAGGCAGTCACAGGTCACCATCGCCTGGCAACCGGCCGGCGGGTTTCTGAAGCCGTGGGTGGTCGCCCAAGGCGAGCTCCCCATCGCCCCCTCCCCCGGGGCCGGTAGGTCCCCGAGCGGGGCTCGGCCCCGCCGCTTGAGGGGGCCGCTCCCCTCCCTCCGCCTTGGCGCTGGGGAGTCAGGTCGGGGGGCGGCAGCGCCTTCAGCGCAGGCAGAGCCCGGCCCCCTCCAGGCGGGGGATCGCCGCCTCCTCCGGCCCGAGCGGCGCCGCTCCCACACCCCGCTCCTCCCGCCGCATCCCCCGGGCTCGCCCCTCAGCGGGGAAACAAGCTTGCAGCCGTCCCCCGCCGACCGGGCTGCCCCCGACCCTCCCCTGCTCGTCCCGCCTCTCACCGAAGTCCAGCAACTGCTTGATGGAGAGCGGGGAGGGAGAGAAGCGGGAGAACTGCTCCACTTCCCGCGGCAACCGGCYGCGGCTGCTGCTGCCGCCGCCGCTGGCCCCTGCTAGGGGGGCAGCGGTGCGCAGGGCGATCCGGGCGGCCTTCATCGCTCCCGGGGCGTCGGTCGGTGGTCGGTCGGTCGGTCGGTCAGTCAGTCAGTCGGTGGGTGGCAGCTAAGGCGGTCGGTCGCTGGGTGGGTGGCAGGTAAGGCGGTCGGTCGCTGGGTGGGTATCCGGTGGGTGGGCCGGTAGGTGCCAGAGTGACTCGCGCTGTCCCCTCGCCTGTAGCGGGTGGCTTCACGTGCCGCCTCTATTTACAGTCCTCGGGGGGCGGGGCTCCGGCAAGCCACGCCCCGCCGCCCCGAACGGAACCTTCCTCGCGCGGGGCGGCTCGTGACAGCCGTTGGCGGGCTCCCCCCTTCCCCCTTCTCCCCCCCGCGCCGTCCCCCGTGCCCGCGGGCAGCGGGCGCGTCGCCATCCCCGCGGGGGAAGCGCCAGGGGCGCCGAGCTGGCCGGAGTGGCCGCGGGGGAGCCTCGGGGCCGGGTGGGGGGGCGCTGGCCCTGCGCCGCCTCCGGTAACCTTGTTTACTGGGCAGGGGCTGGGCAATGTCAGCGGCGGGGCGGCCTTGCCAAGATCCGTGGGCGCCGCGCTCCTCCCGCTCCTCATTGGCTGCTCGGGGGGATCCGGCCTTCTGGAGGGAGGCAACGGGCACCGGCGGGGTCCCCTGGGCTGTGGGGGGCCGGCCTGGGCCGCCCTGCCGGGCCGGGCCGGGCCGGGCCCCTGCCCAGGGCGGTGGTCGCCGGCAGCTGTAGCGGCAGCTGTATTGCCAACCCTGAGGGGTACGCTGATGTGTCTTGTGGATTAACCGAAGGGGAAACTCTCTCTTTGCACTAAGTGCAGGGGACGCTAGCGGTGGAATTACTGAAAGCCCAGGGTCGGCGCAGAGAATACGTGGGGGTGCAAAGGGAGCAAAATCAGATCCTAGGCACAGGGTTCAGGGTGCTTGACCTGTAGGTCATCACTGTGACCTGGATTAATAGTGGCCAAATACCTGAAGACAGCTGCTTTGGTGACGCACTAGTTCCAGATCGCCATGTGACCCTTATTTACTCTCTCTAGAGCCGACCTGCGAGGTGACTGAACAGCGCTCTCACAGTACCTCATCTTCCAGGGTCACAGATGAGCTGAGAAAAGCCTGCACACCTTTCCTCTCTACTGGAGAGGGAACTTTGATCTCCAGTGCTGCCTGGCTTTTTCCCAAAACGCCAAGTCCACTTCACTAAGGGCAGGGTTTGCATAGTGCATTGAAGAATGGAGTTAATGTCAGCAAAGGACTTCCTGACGTCCTAAATCTTGGTCAGTAACAGCAGGACCACATAACAATAAAACAATGATACAAAAGATTATAGCCTTAACACTTACATATAACTCCTCAATCCAATTTTTATATGCATATGTTTCTACACACACAAATATGTATACTTTTTTTCATGGGAAGAAAGATACATTCCTAAAAAGAAATGCATATTTTAATGCTTAATAGGCAGAGGAGAACACTTTAGCTTATCATTAGATTTTTTTTGAACTTTATCTCTTTTTCGTCTTCCTAGTCATTATATCTGTTATCCCTGCTTACTGTTCTACTTCCACAGTACTTTCTGTTTAATTATTTCATTGCTCCCTGTTTTATTATTTTATTGGGAGAGTTACTCTGTTATTGTTCCATTGGATATATTAGGTTTTACCACAGTGATTGACTGTTGGCATATGAAATGTGAAATCAAGCAAAATGAAGACATCTAACAATAACAAATGTAACCATTTTGATTTTTCCTGCGCTTGCCAGAAGTTCAAAATTTGAGAATAGATGTTGGGGTTTGCTTTTGACGGTTTTAACTTTGTTTGCCTGCAAGTTGCAGATGACTCATGGAAGTGAAAATATCCCACAAATTTGTTTAAATTATGGAGCATGTGTATGATAGCTTTTGTTTTGTTTCATGTTCTTCCTGAAGCTACTAATCAATGGGAAGCAACAATCTCTAGATTAACACTTTGCAATAAAATCTGAGTTAAGAAAGTCCTCCACACTAGGCAGTTATATTAGTTTATGAGGTCATTATTTCTGTTCCTGTTGAGATAGTTCATTTTTATTCTGCTGGTGTGCTGACCCTGCTTAATATAAGTAACTTGAAAAAACTTTGTGAGTAGTCATATTACACACTACTCCGAATAGGGGAAAAGCCTACTAGGAATAATTCCTGTTGTTTACATTCCTTTTCTTTACAGCAACTTGTTTTTTCATAGTTTTTCTGGTAGTTCTGTGCAGTAAGGGATGAACAAAAATCTTACATGTTCAGTTTAGCTCTTAACAAACAGCACCATTGTAGTTGCAGGAAGTATAGGAAGCGTGTTGCCTTCTCCAATTATTAAAAGGGCAAGGCTCCAGTAACTCAAAACCTGGATGCTTTTCAAAACAAAACAAACTTCTACAAGAATTCTACGCATCAGCAGCGCAACCATTAACAGAGTTTTATTACTCCAATGAGCTTCTGGAAGAAGCGTGTCTCCTTCATAACGCAGATTTGCTTCTCACTCTGTGTATGATGGGTTATACATTACAGGAGGTTCTGAACAATATAACTTTCCATTCCTGTAAACATAAATGATATATATGGGAAATATTTTTTAAGGATGTCCTGAATATTGGCCAAGACAGCTAAGTTTTAGGCACAAAAGTAACAATGTGTCAGGATTCATTGTCAGCCAAGCTGCATGTAGAGAAGGCTAGGCTGTGAAACTTGTAACCACTTCAAATAACTCCACAATCTGTCCTGACTGCAGTACTGTTTGTTCTTGCTTTATTTCCTCTCCAAACCACCATTTCCCCCCTCCTCATGAAGCCCACTGCACGTGACAGTTACAACTGCAGGTGTCGGGGAACAACATTTTGATGGTGAAGGACAGTGCCAGATTCTGAACTGCAGCATTCGTCAGATGGGGTCTCATTTCTGTTGCTTTAATATTTTAACTTTCCTCTTCTGAACTGCCCTGGGGCAAGTTTTGAAAAGGCAGTAACAACGCTTTCAGTTGCTCAGTCACAGTAGTGTTCTGCCGACTATCCTTAATAAAATGGAGCTGTGTTAACATTCTGCTTTTTTGCACAACAGCTGGGTCCAGAAGAGTGGAACGAATGAAGCCCAGATTCCTGTCCATTTGTCCCCTAAATGCTATTCATCGCAATCAGCTCTCTCCCTCCTCGATGTTCCTTATGTCCTCCCCACTGCCAGAGACACAACATGCTGCACTTAGGCCAGAGCTGTGTTCCTGGCTAGCCAGAATACGTGACAACTGGCCATATTGCTGATGCCTAATAGAAGGTGTCTTGGCTGATTTTTTTCCTTTTTCTCTGTGGGTACACAAATTTTGGGGTCTTCTTCCTAACCCACCTGCCAACTAATGCTGGAGACACAGTATGCTGTGCTGGGGTGGGTGCCCTCTCCTGACCAGCCAGAATACATGTGACGACACGTGTGTGACGACAACTGGTGAGGTTGCTGCTTTCTAGTGGAATGAGTCTTGGCTGACTTTCCCCTGCCTTTTCCTCAATGTGTACCAAAATTTGAATCTCTACTCCCTAAACTATCTGCCAGTTTGCACAAAGTTTGTAGGAAGTTGATTATCTATTCAAATGTGGTTGAAATGGTTAGGAGGGATGGTTTGGCAAACAGGTGAACAGGCAACATTATTGAAGTTTTTTCCCTTAGGAAACCAGACTAATATTTTCCACTAGAGACAAAGGCAGCTTCTATTTCAGCTTCTGTAAGGAAGGGTAAATGGTGACCCAGGAGGAGCAGTAAGTCAGGGTGGAAATTAATGGTAGCACTAGAAAGTTTTGAATGTAAGTGGAAGGAATTGTCTGACGACTGATGGGCGTGAGCTGTATTCGCAGCACTTCGTGAAATTTCCAGCAGTACTGTGGGCAAAGCACTCACCCTCCGCCTGCAGATGGGTCTGCGGATGGGTCTGCATTTATGCAACTGGGTTGATGCTTTAATCCACTAACAAACATGTTTGTTTTCTAAATATTTATGAAGCCCTTTGCATGGAAAAAAAGGACAGAAATAGCGTTACAAACAAGGGTCATATCTTCCCGTTCTCATCTTTCTATCACCCAGCGCTGCAGCCACAGGAGCTGTCGAGCTGCTGAGGGCTCCCGGTGCGGCCAAAATAGCCGAAGTAGGTGAAAGGTTGTGGAGCAGCGCACAAACAGGCTGGCGTGCCCAACCCCGCCATCAGTTCAGTGAGGGAAAGGTCGTGCAGCTGCTCCAGTGCTTGCGCAATCTCCCCCACCCACTCATAGTTTGCAAAAGTCAAGAGTACAGTAGCTGGATCATTTTACTGCCAGAGCTGCGGCTGGCTGGCAGCCTGCTTGGAGCTGTAAACACCAGGATGCGCACGGCAACCGAGCAGCCCTGAACAGGAGACACCCTTTTTCCTCATTCCCTGCCTTTGTTATCCATGTCTGAAATTGTGTGTTAACTGCTTTAAAATCAGGGAAAAGGAGAATGGATCTCTGGTTTCAAAATTGCTTTTCCAAGAAGTAGCGAGAGGCTTGCACGTGATTAACTGTGGGTGTTTCAAACTGGGAGTGTAGAGATAGCAGAGAGGGAGAAAACTGTTTTGGAGTATAGCTGTTCCCTTCAGGAAAAAAGCTAGGACTCAAACTGTGACAAAATATCACTCAAAAGTATTTATCTTGAAAAGCTTGTCACTAGAGCACGTTGAATTCAGGCGGCTGCTTACTATGTAGGAGAATAGTAATCTTCAACCAAGTACACCATTGCAGAGGAAATAGAGGTGAACTCTCAGTGTGGGCTGGCGCTGAACTAAAGTATATAGCTAGACAAAAAAATGTCCTTCTCTAGCCTCAGCTGGCTACCGTAGCAGTTCTTGTGGAAGAGCATGTGGTATCCTCTATGAGAGCTGCTGATGCAGAGGAAAAAAAAAGAGGAAAGGTATCATCAGGACAGCCGCCACGCTGGGCTACGGCTGCCTTTACTGTCAACAGCCCTGCTCTGGAGAAGAGCTCCTGGGTAAAGGTGGACAACTTGTGAAAAGTCAGAAAAAAGTGGGTGCTACCAGGAGAATACAACTTTCATGGCCTAGATGTTTCAGCAGAATCAGAAAACAGTTACATTTTTCTGTAGGAATATGGGAGGGCAGTTAGTGGAACAAGATGAATCAATTCAAAAGTTTTGGATTAGACATCTTGAGAAACACCTCACCCTGAGAAGAAGGAGCTCTAGCTTCACCTGTAACCCTTACACGAGTCATGGGCTTTGAACTGGTAGACTGCTTTTCGTTTTCAGAGTGGACCACTCTGGGTGAAGATGAGATGTTTTTGCTAATTGTTTTATATCAGCTGCACTTGATACTGTTGACTGTATCAGTACACTTGGTAAAGTTGATGTGGTGGCTTGAGTTTCCGCTCAGAATGATAGCCTTGAATGGTTACTCCAGGTTATTTTGTCTGAGGCTGATCTTAGAAAGCACTCTGTTTCCCCAGTTGTTCGCGCTCAGCATTTCTTTCATCACATCTGGAAGAATTTATTTTCTTTTAGTGTCCGACGTAGGAACTTGCATGAGAAATTTAGCTTAGGACATACTGAGATACGGCAAGAGACATCATGTGGAAGGGGACTTGCTACAGTGTTATCTGGCCACCCTTTCAAAAGGGATGCGGCGTTTATAGTATTACTGGAATGCTGCTTCCTCCTAGTGTTTAGGATAACCCAGGGGAAGTTTGTTTCCTGTTTGCAACATTGTGACTATTACTACTGAAGTGTGAACTCACAGATATTAATAAGTTGATCTCATAAAGATTGAGTTTCCATAATGTGCTTTACAGATGATATCCACACAGTAAGCCTATGGGAGTTTTCTTATTTGATGAAACGTATAACGACAGGCTAAGCCATAATAGCGGCAGTTAAATATGAAAATGTGTATTAAAATAGTCCTGATAAAGAACCAGTACAAGAAAAAATGTTGCAGTGCATAATTAAAATTGTTTGCCATTGGGTCCAAATAAGTACAACAGTATTTTTGTGTCATATGACAAACTGGTATCTAATTATGAGTAAATCTTCAGTGCAACGTTGCTGGAACATTAAGAGCAGCCTAAACATGGGAAGCTCTCAATTAATTGTGGAACCTCGTTATATGCTAGAGTCTAGTAAAATACACAGAGTTTCACTATGCAGTATTAGTATGTGGGGTTTTTTTAACTCTAATTCTTTTAATATTCTTTATTACTTTATCCACATTGGCACTTTCAAAATAATTTGTCAATGTAGGCTCATCTAATAGTCACTGAATTGAAAAATAAAATAATCAGAGCTATGCTGGTACTTGGTTTCCAAGATTTCAATCTACCTAAAGTGCATAAAAACCCACACTAGTTTAATATTTCTTCATTTCACTTGTTTAAATGACACCAATATTCTAAATGAATTGTGGTGGTTATGTTTATATGCAAACATTCAGAAACATACATGTTGTTTAGTTTCTACTTGGGAAAAGATCCCTAGGCATTAAAAATACTGAATGATGAAAGTAGAGTTTAATCTGACATATTTACCTATTTTTAAAAAGTTCAAAATGTGTGCAAACACAAATCTTGATTCCCTACTATCTGGGACATAATACCTGGGTACAAATAATCAACAATATGTTTGCAGGCATTGGTTTCACAAAGCCACCTTTGAAAGAAAATATTTTAACATACTCATAGTAGGATACAGTCTGTGAAAGGAAATGAAAGATGTCTTTGTCTCCTGTGAGACCAACTGAATTATAAATTTAAATGGAGAAAGTTCTGTTATTAACAAGAYAGCTTTTCACTGCACAAAATTAGATTAATTGAAATGTGTAAGATCTCCATTTACACCAGATAGGAAACACTGTAATTTCCTCTTACACACTCACACAACTACTGTTGAAGTGTGAATTGTCAAGTCTTCCATTTCATGGCTAGTCATTATTAATACATATTTAAGTAGGGTTGAATATTTAGGGATTTCCTCATTCCCAGAAAGAAATATAAGCTTACTCTCTGGTTCATTCAGTACTGGAGAAATGTTAAAAAWTTTTAATATTCAGATCAAGCAATAAATCTACTATAAACCACCAGAAGATACTCTAGCCAAGAGAAAACTTGGTAACCACCACAAGAGACCTTGCTAGACTTCAGCGAGTGCTGAGAGGGAGGGCAGTGTTTTCTCCCGGGGTAGCTGCTGGAGCACCAGTTTTCCCTCTGCTTTCCAGTCTAGATATGCTATGTGGAAGCCTGAAAACCTGTTCCTTATTTGCAACTCCCTATATGCTGAAGCTTAAGAAACAGTGATAAGGAAGTTACCAAAAACGCAACCTGGAATTCAGAAATGCATATGTAGTTCCAGCAAGAACAGAGTAATAATTTGAGTAAGAGAGTTAAACTGATACTGCATGGRTGTTGCCACACTGAAGTGAACAAGGGTATCTGTATTTATTTCAATGGTTATTTTGGGCTGTCTTACAGCATGCACATCAAGTGATGTATATGCTAATCTCCTCTCATATATGGAAACACAGCATCTTTAAATTGTAGACATTTAAGTTAAAAAGTAAAATCCTTTCTGGATTCAAATCAGTGCTGAGAATCCTAGTTGGGATGTTATTTTTACTGAAAGTGACCTTCTTTAAGGCCTTGGGAAAAATCAGAGATTTTGTAAAAGCAAACTAATAAAGACACTTACATCACATTTCCCATTAAAAAATCTTAGTCAAACCTTCATTATACTTTTGACTCTTCCTGTGCAATACAGTATATGGATATGATATCTGCACTTCCCATGAGAAAGACTTGAAGGAGTGGTGGACTGCATTTTGAAAAGCAGTCTGTAATTTTGTGTGACTCAGTTTTGGCTGCTTAATAAAGTCTGTGAGACCCTGCAGCTCTGAGAGACTTCAGACAGAGTTGTGAACCCATATCGCCTTGAAAAATTAGGTGCTAGGTCTGACCAACATCCTGAATTTAACTGTACAGTTGAAAATGCGGGATAAATTTCCACCCCAAGTCACTCAAAGAGACAAATTGCAGCGTTTTGACTCCCAGAATTTTCTCTTTCAAATAAAAAGGGTGTGTGTRCCCTGTTTAACCATTCCTGGAGAAATCTATCTAAAATTGTACTTTTGAAACATCCAGATAATTCTAGCCCTTTACAGTCAGTTCATGTTTCAAATCCTGTGCCAAATGCTTGAATGCCTTGRAATAGAGAAGACCCAGAGGGAACACATAAAATTATATAGGAAAGGCACCAATTCACTCTTGCTGAGAAGTAATTTGGTTTGGTTTAGTAACCTGTGAAGTGGTTCACTAAAATGATGAACTTTAAGGAAACAGTAAAGAGTGTGATTATGGATATCTGCTGTAGGTGACCTTTATGTGCTGAAAAGATCATGAGGTAGTCAAGACAAAAAAATTACAACCTCCTTTTCTTCTTCTCTCTAATGGTCTGAAATTGAAAAATTGGATCTATTGAACCCCAGTTAAAAGTTAGGACAGCCAAATAAAACAAGGCTACAACCTGCAACTTGCAGTTTTCCAAGTATGTTATCTATATACCTTAGAGACTAAATGCTCCTGCTCGAGGGAGTTGTGACTCACCACCCTCATCTGAACATAAATCACTTCAGGTTATTTCCATCCATTCACTACCTCTTCAATTAACTTTCCGCTCTACGGTAAGAAACGCATTCCAACGTTTCAAAAGGAATAGGTAAAGGCACAAATGCAGATCATCCAAAGCTTTTTCTCCCGATTCTTTTTTCAGTGTCTTGCTATCTTCCCTACTTCTATCTTTCCARCTGCTCTTTGTTTGCTGTTTGTATTAACGTGATTTAAACTTCTGCCAGCATTGTCAACTTTATACTGATATTGATCAGCTTGCAAGATATGGTTAATGCTTTAGCATCATAGTTCCTGGCATTACGTCATTATATAGCAGGTAACATTTCAAATGTATTAGCTATGCAGGTGACCTCTTAACTCTCCTTAAGAGCTTCTCTCACAGTTGTACAGAGTCAGCGTGCTGATTACCACAGCATTCTGAGGGTGGCATTTTAAGTGTCACTTGTCATCTTGATAAGGGACCAAAAATGCAGTAGCATGCCATTGGCTATGTCCCATGACACAGACATTGCCTGGGTGTGCTAGATGCTGAGAAATGCTGAAGGGGGCTCAGGCCAGAGCCAGAAATGCATTGCTTTCCTTTATGTAAATAGCCTCTAACAATTCCCCTGTAATCACGTCAGTTGAGTTATTTTTTCCACAGCTCCTTTTGGAAAGGGACCCTGTCTGGTCCTCTCCTATCCTACGCTTTTCATTTTAATAAACATGTTTTCCAGAAGTATGCTGAGAAATGTGACTAGTGTTTGAAATACATGATTGCCTTATTCTTCCAATTTTTTCCATTAGGAAAGTTATTAATTATTGACATTTTTAAAAATTAATTTTATGTCTGATACACTGTTTACAGCATGATCAAAAGGATGTGTTTCCCAGTTCTAGTAGAACTGTATGGACTGTCTGATCCCAGCTGCTGCGTATATTTGCTACATAGCCTTGGTTTGGCCTAAGACGAAGTTTTTATGCTTGCAGAACAGATTTATTCTGTGTTATGACTGGGAAACTGAGCTGTCACCAGCAGTGTTCAACCCAGACTTTCAAATGTTTTTTGAAGTATTTGGGGATGTGACAGCTATGTGTCTGAAAATAGGTTAAGGAGAAGTTGTTTACAGGAAAGGACAGGCTTGGTGTGCTCACTATCTACTGCATTGCTGAAGAGCTTGCTGTACTGTTCTGTACTTGTCAGAGTTCAGATAACAACTGGCGAGTTCACGTACGAGTAAAGTGGACAATTTTCAGCAGGATGGTATGAAATCTTTTTGCCAGCTGCAAATAGTATTAAGTATTATGCATAGATATTGCAATGTGAGATATCAGAGGGGATCACTGGGACATCCCTGAAGTGATGGGCTAACTTCTCAGTAAGAGGGAAATTGTGTATGTGTTATTTCCAGTTACTGGATAGTGTGTGAATGACTGTGAATGAAGTCCTAATCCAATGTCCACTGCATTCAGTTAAATGTTTCCAGTCTTTTCAGCTGTAGTCTTCAGTGGGAACTGGATCAAACCTCTGTGAGATAGGAGAGGGCAAAATGCCCAGTGAAAGGAAAAAGTCAGTTTTAGGCTTCATATTTTAAAATTTTCAATCATTTTTAACAACATTCAGAAAAGTATTTTGGATTCTGATTTGCCCCTTGTTCAGCTTCCTACATGGCACATAGATTAATTCAATGAGTTGAAAATTGTTTTCTTATGACTGTCTAACTTGAGGAAGACTGTGACCTAGGCCACCTTTACAGCAAGGAAAAATAAAACAGACATTCATATTCTTGTTTTGAAATCCTTTTCAGTGCGTGCTTTGTTCTTTCTGGCTAAAATAAGCAATACTTTGGTTTTAAAAATGCTGTGAGGATGTCGTGTCCATCATTGGTCATGGACTGTCAGAGGAAAGAAGCACGGGATGTCTGAATTGAGAGAGACCAGCAAGGAGATCTGGGATCTGGTGACAGGAACCAGGGGACAGGAGAGGAGGATGAACTGATGAATCCCCGCTGTGAGCACCAACATCCAAGTGCACTGTGAGATCAGGAGGGAAGCAGGGGACACCTAACCCTGGAACTGCTGAATGACACAGCAGTGTTACCTGTCTCTTCTCCAGATGTCCTGAACTAAGTAGTAGGAAAATATTAGAAAGGTAGGATGGAGCTCTGCATGGAAATCCGTAACACATTGAATGTTGCTTTATGCAGGATCTCAGTGAAGAGAGCCTCCTTATTTTCCATCAGCTATTGGGGCCATGGCCACCTCATTCTGTTAGATAGCTCTTGTGAGCTTCCCAGACTAGACATGCATGACATGTTAGATAGCTTCACTAAGCCATCCCAGTTGTGTCCATACAGTATAGATTCCTTCTAGGACAGATACTCCATACAGTGGTCCTATCAAGGCCTTTTTAGGATTCATACCGCTATGATATAAAGGACTCTGATTAGCTGTTGCTATTACGTTTCAGCACCTCATAACTAATGACTGGGAAGAGGTGGTCTTGCTGGGTTTTTTTTGGTATTGGGGAGAGAGAGGAACTGGAAGAGAAAGTGGACTTAAGACCCATGCACAAAACAAGACTAGTCAGAAGACAAGACATGGATTGTAAGTGCTGCATACTTTGTTTCTAGTAAGGCACGCAAGCCTCCTGCATTGTTCAGGTCAAAACATCTTTACTTTTCTTTGTCCCTCAGGCTTTGGATAGATGCCCTTGCTATCAGCATGAACACTGTTTTTTTCCATGACTCAGTTATGTATAGCTGTTTAGAAAATTCCCTAGACATTCTACAGGTGTAACTTTATTGCCTGCATTACCTTAAATTCTGAAACTGGGTACTCAGCAGGGAATCAGATGCAGGCCACCTCAATCCAGACAGTAAGACTTGGTGAAACATGGGCAAAAGTCCTTATGGCCCTTCAAAGTATTGCATAAATTATGTGTCCTATAGCAACAGTCTCTAGCTCTAAGCTACACAAAATTCTTTGAAAGTTTTTCACACCCCACTCTGCCCTTTTGTGTTAGCTGCTAAATCAAGACTGTGAGCTTTCTGCCTAGTTTGTCAACATCTGGAGAGAACAACCCAAAGCTACCATTTGCTACTGCCTGCAGACATCCAGTCTGAAGATCCAAGTCAATGAAGGCATCTCTCATTGTAGAATGGTATCCAAAATGATCAGAAGCTGAAGGGTTTTCAGAAGAAAAAGGAGTCTGAGCAGATTGTCACAAAGAATGACTCTGGGACATGGCTTGACTGCCTCTTTAAGAAGACTAGAGGAGAGGACACAAACATAGCTGACCCCTCTCTTTGTGYGGGCTTAGGAATGGTCCCTGAGACATTATGAGAGTTGCTGTCCATAGAGGCCAATGCCCACACCTTGAGTTTTGCTTGAGGTTTGGCACCTCTATGCACCTCTGAGTAGGGTAGGGAATAGGGTTAATTTGGGGAAGAGGGGAGGATGCCTGAATGGAAGACCTCATGCCTTATCCTTTAGGGAGGTCGTTTTTTAGTCAACTGCACACAGATGCTTACCATTTGGCACAGGGGGTGTTGAGGGATGGGAGACCTCTGCTCAGCAGTGGAGAGAGAATAGTAGGCATTGCTGAAGTAAGGGCTGGGCTTGGAAGGCACTGGAGGCATGTTTTTCTATGAACCCCTGCATCAGGGGCTTTGCAGATTGGGATGGAGTTGGACTGAGGAGCGTGCAAGGCTTGTGGATCGCAGGTGGACACTAAATCCTCAGTCCCAACTCTCACTGCCCATGGGCAGCGTTARCACTGTGTTCAGAGCCAATACCTATGCTTTATATTGGGGTGGATAGTGGTGTTAGAATTAGAGTAGAGTTACAGTTAGGGAAAGGAAGAATGAAAGGAAAATYGAAAGAACCTATATACCGTCATGTCCTGTGTGATCTGCATGGACATGGACAGGTCTGGTGTTGATAGTGCACTTAGACAACATTTTCATTTATGTACTCAGGTCATGTGTCTTCTCATGGGCACTAGTCACTTTGCTATTTTTACTTCAAGGATTATTTCAGATTTATGTTTAGGGAATGAAAGAGACCCAGGGTAGTTTTGTACCGCCTATATAATTTAGAGTTCAGATGAGGGTTGGTATCTGTACAGGCCAATGGTTTATGATTGATTTCAGTGAAAACTTTAGTCACAAAGTATGTTGAAGGCAATGGTTTGGATTCAGAATGGGATTATGGATGGCAACCACTATGGAAGCCAAAGGGCTTCTCTCTCTRATTTCCACCTTCACAGAATTATCAGTGAGGTGGCATCTTCTTTACGATGACTTGAGTATTAAGCAACATGAAACACTTTGGCTCCATTTCTCCAACTTTTCTGACTTCAAAAACTGTCAACAATACGTTTAATATATTGTTTAATATATTGAGACTTTTGAGGGTGACACTGCCAAAACAAACCCATCTTGAGGTGGATTTCTGCTGTTGGCCTGTATCAAACTGACTGTCTTAATAGGAATTTACAGTCCTGAAAATCAATCCACGGAGTGGGCTGTTTCAGGGAAGGCTCTGATGATAATTAGCAAAGAGTCTTCTGGGAGGGTAACCTTCTGTGAAAGCCTATAGCCCTGAAAGTCATGCCGACTGGTGGAGGGTGGCAGGGTAATTGCGAAGTGCATCATTTGCACACTTCATGCCATGCATCTTCCTCCAAAACACACTTCTCTCCCCACGTCTGTGGTCTGTTATACAACTTTTCAGAGCCAGCAGCCCATAATCCAAATTTAACTGATGAAATGCAGCAAGTTCTGAGGAGCATCTCATAATGCTTCCAGGCATAAAGTTGGCACTGACACCTGTTGTTTGGTCCCAGTGTATAGCCTAGCTTTTTGGGTCAAGTCTTTCATTAAATCACAATTTGTAGTTCCAAGGTGACAGGGAAGGGTAGAACTTCCATGTCAAGGACTGACTGACATAAAAGTCATTTTACTACTCACATTGCTGAGAGCATTAAATACAGTTAGTTCCCTAATGTTAAAGGACAAAATAAAGAATTTTGGCTCTTAGCACTGAATTAATCAGCTCCAGCAGCTCTTCCAGAGCTTGCTGCTACAGTGTGTCTTTTGGAGATGTTGTCTGCTTATTCTACTTACTTTCACTGGTTGCTTGAGTGCATACTTTCCATCTTTTTCCTTTCATAATGATCATCCAGTTCATTATTACAAAGAAGCTTCTACAAATATTATTACAAAGAAGCTTCTAACCTGCTTTGAAAATGGTGGAATTGTCTCAGAAAATAACATGCCTATGAAACAAGTTCTCTGTTAAACCCATATTGACAATATATGAATTGCGCATTAACTTCTGCCTAAATTTCTGATAGCAAATGGGGATGAAAGGGGTGTACCTGTGGGCTCCATTTCTGTTTAAATGTTGGAGAGATAGAAGGGAGAATGCCTGAGGAGAAAAAAAAAGGAAGTGATGGCAAAGAGGAAATAATTGAGTGGAAGAAAGAAAATGGAAGGAAGAAGTGGAAATAGATTCCTTGATGTGTTCTTCCTTACATCTTTTGTTTTTGTTTAACTTCCCTTATACTTTTACCTTATTCCACCTTTTTCTTTCCTCTGTTGTCCTTCACTATCAGTGACCTCAATGTTCTCTTGGTACAATCATTTTTGTAAATTGAACAATTCAGGTCCAGTGACCGAGGTCTTTTTGAACACTATGAATCCTAAATTCAAAACTTTCTAGAGCTTAATAAATACTTCATTTGTTTTATTTTTGTTTCTATTGCTAGAAAAGATGCAATTTAAAAAAAAAAAAAGGGTAAAAGAGTGATTTTTACTTTTGTTCATTTTCCTCTCTACTTACAAAAATATCTCTAGAACATCAGGAAACCTTATTTTAAAATGCTTTTTTTGTAATGTTTGTTTCACTTCATTCCACAAAGAATACTTGGTTGTCTCATGGTGAAGCATATTTTATGGTATCCCCTGTCTGCAGTTTTGGAGCAAAAGTTATCTATGTGAAAGGTTGCCTGCATAGATGCTGCTGGGGGTGAGTGATAATGTAACCTCCAGGGTGAGGCAGTGCTGCCACCTATGTTCATTCACTCTACAACAGTTCCAGACCTTTTCTGAACCTTGACTTACAGAGTACACCTAGTAGAGTAGTGTTACAGTCAGTGAAATGGAAAAAAGAAGTTCTGCTTTGGAAGCAAAAGAAAAGTCTCCGTATGCAACCTGTTTGTCCGGCTAGCAACGCAAATAGAGGGGCTCATGTACCAGCCTGATGTTTTCAAGAAGCACTAGTATTTCATACCTGTGACTACCAGCCTGTTTGATCATGATTTTCACAGAAAGCTTTACATTCCTCTATGAATGTTAATGTTTTAGTCTTTTTTTTTTCAGACATTATCTATTTTATTGAGTACTTAGTAATGTTTCACTATACTTCACCTCTACAAAAACACCAAACCAGTCAACCCCAAAACAGCAAACTCAGCAAATCAACCCAAAAAGCTCTGCATCGTTTAGGCACTGCTTGTGGTTGGTTTTTCTAGTGTGTCATATTCTTCTGATGGACAGGGAAACAAACTCTGTCCTTCTGATCTGGAAAGCTTTATGATTAAAAGTTTTTGTGGAGGGAAAGGAAGATGACTAGAAGTGACTTATCTTCATAAATGATGTCAGAATTGAACTACCTGGTTAAAGATTAGATTTCTGATCATTTTTACAAAACAAATTGATAGGCTGCATTATACGAGTATCATATCATGTAAAATAACAGGCAGCACCTAGAAGAATAATGTCAAAAACAAATCTATAAAGTTTGAGCTACTATGGGTTATGAGCAACCTTTGATTTAACAGTATGGTTTCTGCAGTTCAGGTTCTGTTCTGCTAATAGGTAAAGATGTACCACTGTCCATTCTGTGAACAGTAAGATTTTTGAGGATATCAATTTTTGATAAGTATTGAATTCACATAACTTCTTTTCCTTGACAGAATACTGGTGAGAACTGACCCTAGTTCTGCAAGGAACTTCAGTGCAATTGTGCACTAAAGATACAATGTGGGTAGGACAATGAGCAAGGTAGTATATTTTTATCATCTAGTTTCCAAGCAAACAGGCTGTGAGCATTTGAACTAAGTCTAGACATAATTAGAGCCTGGATTACATCTGCTGCATGCCATAAAACCAAAGCTACTATCTCACATAAATGGAAATTATTTAGTTTAAGGAAGGTATGAAAGAGGTATAAACATAGCTCAGACAAATTATTTTCTGTCAGAAGCATGGCAGTTGTAGGTGTTGATTCTTTASAAATAGCCTATTTATGGGCAGCAATACAATGGGGTGGCATTCCTATTTTACTCTGGGATACAGTATTTAAATATCACCTTGCAACTGAACACAGTAAAATGAGAAATATTATTTACTATTCCATGGACCTCTCCCCCTCCTTATGTCTGAATTCRTTGAAGACACATTGTTTTTCTCATTCGCAGAGTGTCAACGTTTCCATGACACATAAATCTTTTCCCACCTTGAAAGGAGGAGTTCCTGATTCATCTGCATTTGTCTGAGAGCTTGGCATGCCTACACTTGACCAAGTATCCACATGCAGCATGACTTGTGTTTTGGCTCTGAGAAGAGATGGTAAGGGAAAACATGATATATGTGTACAGAAATAGATTAGGTATTTAGGATTCAAAGCAAGTCATTTTCAGATCTAATCTATGCCTCTGGTCAAGCTATAACTGTTTTCTCTTTTAACACAGACAAATTCTGTAATATTTTGGGGGAAAATGCTGCAGAGTTGAAAATGAAAACTTCCATAGAATTCAAGATTATTCTTTTGAAATTATTCTATGCATTCAAGTTTTCCGTCTAAAATTTTCAAAGCTGTGCCAGTTCACACTAGCTGAAAGTCTATCCCTTTGTTTAATCAATAACAGCTAAGAAATTAATAGGGGATAGTATTGCCACTAAATCTTTGTGTACRCTCCTTGTGCAAAAATGGAAGGACATGTTTTTAGAACTGATAAATGCCTTTTATATGCCCAAGTTTCTGGGAGTGCAACTCAAAGCATCTTAAATGGACAACTATTCCTTCTTTCAGAAAGAAAGACTCCTATTTCCAGTTTTTACTTCTGTTTGTTTTCAATGTTTATATTTGGTCATTTGAGTGTCTTTTAGTGTTCACTAAAGAATCAATTTTTTTTAAGTTTCTTTGAATCATAATTGCAGATTATTTTTGAGCAGAAATAACAAATTTTCAAGAAAAGTCTTCAAGCTGCTTCAACAGTCCCTTATTTTTTGCTTTTTACATTCCTTCACTGTCACCAAATATACAAAACCCAACCTAGCATAGCATTATTATATATGACCAACAGGCAGCTCTACAGGGTGTGGAAAGTATATAATTACTTTGGAGGTGACTATTGCAAATTCTAGAAAAAGAATCATTCTTTTTCCCGAACATTTTGTGCACTGTTTTCCTTATTAGTTGCAGGCCAGCTCATGTTTCTAATGGTGGCAGTGATGGCTTAAAATGAAACAGGAATCTTAGCTACAGCACACACAATATTAAAAATACAGTAGAAAGGGTCTAGTCCCAAGTCCCAGGTCCAGTGCCCACGCACAAAGAGATGACCCTCAGGTGACTTGGCAAAAGGAATCTGGGGTAGTTCTGTCGATCCTGTACAAAGGACTGCCAAACCCATGGAAGTCAGTTGATGTCAACAGAATAAAACACATTGCATAACAGGTTCAATATACAGCACAAATTTAGATAGTAATAGCTGCAAAATAATAAYGATAACAACTCAGTAGGACATAAGCAAGCCAGGAGGTTCGTGGAGTGCATTGATGGTAACACCCTCCTCCAAGTGACAGAGGAGCCAACAAGGAGAGGTGCTCTGCTGGATCTCATACTCACCAACAAGGAGAGGCTTGTTGGGGATGTGAAGATCAAAGGCAGCCTTGGCTGCATTGACCATGAGATGGTGCAGTTCACAATCCCGAGGGCAGGGAGGATGGTGAAAAGCAAGCTCACAACCCTGGACTTCAGGAGAGCAGACTTTGGCCTCTTCGAAGACCTGCTTGGAAGAGTCCTGTGGGATAAGGCCCTGGAGGAAAGGGGGGGGCAAGAAAGCTGGTTAATCTTCAAGGATTACCCCCTGCCAGCTCAAAAGAGTTCCATCCCAATGAATAAGAAGTCAGGCAAGAATGCCAGGAGGGCCATGTGGATGAACAAGGAGCTCCTGGCCAAACTGAAACACAAAGAGGAAGCATACAAAGGGTGGAAGCAAGGATGGGTAACCTAAGAGGAACACAGAAACATTGTCCGAGCATCCAGAGATTAAGTTAGGAAAGCTAAAGCCCAAATGGAATTGAATCTGTTCAGGGATGTCAAAAACAACAAGAAGGGCTTCTATAAGTACATAGGACAAAAGGAAAACTAGGGAAAATGTGAGCCCATTGTTCAGAAAGGCAAGGGACCTGGTTACATGGGACATGGAAAAGGCTGAGGTACTGAATGCCTTCTTTACCTCAGTCTCTACTGGCAAGACTGGCCTTCAGGAATTCCAGGTCCCAGAGACCAGGGGGAAAGGCTAGAGGAAGGAAGATGTACCCTTAGTGGAAGAGGATCAGGTCAGGGAATACTTAAGCAAACTGGACATACATAAGTCCATGGGCCCTGATGGGATGCACCCATGAGTGCTGAGAGAGCTGGCAGATGTCATTGCAAAGCCACTCTTGATAATCATTGATTGATCATGGTGACTGGGAGAAGTACCCAAAGACTGGAGAAAAGCAAATGTCACTCCTATCTTCAAGAGGAGCAAGAAGGAGGACCCAGGGAATTACAGGCCTGTCAGCCTCACCTTGATCCCTCAGAAAGCGATGGAGCAGGTGATCCTGGAAACCATTTCCAGCCACGTGAACAAGAAAATCATCAGGGGTAGTCAGCATGGATTCACCAAGGGGCAGTCATGCTTGACCAACTTGATAAACTTCTACCATGAAATGACTGGCCTAGATGAGGGGAGAGCAGTGGATATTGTCTACCTGGTCTTCAGTAAGGCCTTTGGCACTGTGTTCCATAAGATCTTCATAGACAAGCTATTGCTGTAGGGGCTGGATGAGGAGMCAGTGAGGTGGGTTGAAAACTGGCTGAATGGCTGGGCCCAGAGGGTGRTGATCAGTGGCATGAAATCCTTTCTGGACTCTCTCCAGTATGTGCATGTTTCTCTTGTACCGAGACACAGTACTCCAGGTGTGGCCTTACCAGCGCTGAGTAGAGGTGAAGGATCACCTCCCTTGACCTGTCCTCCTAATGCAGCCCAGGATACCACTAGCCTTCCTTGCTGCAAGGGCACATTGCTGGCTCATGTTCAACTTGGTGTCCACTGGGACCCCAGATCTTCTTCTGCCAAGCTGCTTTCCAGCCAGGCAGCCCCCAGCATATACTGGAGCATGGGGTTGTTCCTCCCCAGGTGCAGGACTTTGCACTTCCCCTTGTTGAGCTTCATGAGGTTCCTTTCCACCCCTTTCTCCAGCCTCTCAAGGTCCCTCTGCATGGCAGCACGACCTACTGGCATATCAGCCACTCCTCCCTGATTTGTGGCATCTGCAAACTTGCTGAGGCTACACTCTGCCCCATCATCCAGGTCATTAATGAAGATGTTGAACAGGATTAGACCCAGCATTGACCCCTGGGGTACACTGCTAGTTCCTGGTCTCCAACTAGACTTTGTGCCACAGATCACTGCTCTCTGGGCCCAGCCATTCAGCCAGTTTTCAGTCCACCTCACTGTCCGCTCATCCAGGCCGTACTTCATCGGGTTCTCCGTAGGGATCTTATGGAATACAGTGTCAAAGGCCTTACTGAAGTCCAGGTAGACAATATCCATTGGTCTCCCCTCGTCTTTATACTTTCTTCATGCATTGCCTCTGATTTCTCTTTGTGACACCCTCACTATGGTTATCAGAGTGGCAGAGCTAAGTGCACCAGTATACAGAATTTTCAAAAAAGTGGCCTCATCAAAGAGAGGATCAATTCCACTACAGTTTTAAAGCCTTTGGCTGAGAAGTGTAAGAGAGTAGACAATATTATCACTAAATCCTTGGAGGACGTGAGTAGGAATTCAGTCAGCTAACCTGTTGCCCTGATGGAGTGAATTGTTGCTCTGCCACCTAGTGGCAATATGTCACTGTATAGCAGTAATTATGATATTAGCTTTATTATGRTTCTCATACTTCTATGAGGTGTTCTTTTTTTCTTTTCTATGTATTAAAACCCCTTTGTACTAATGCAAGATCAAGCATCAATYGATGTCAAGAGTCTTAATGAAAGTTCTTATATGTAATGAGAAGCCTGAATAAATAGGAGGATCAAGAATACCGAATAATCGTATTTTACTAGCAGTGTATCAAACACGTCAAAACACCAATATTTGAACAAACTCAAAATACAGAGGTGAGTAAGGAAACAAAAGTAGTGTTTTTATAATAAGTCATTTAGGGCTGTTTTGGAGGTAGGTTTTGGGACAAGGATAGAATACTTCCCAAATATGAAGGAAACCCATAAAAATAAAAATAYATACTATAAAAGAATAGAACTATCTCAGCATGCATTGAAATTCATTGAAATGAAGTTTCCTGTTTATACATAGAGAAACATTCTTCAGGTGAACAGGGAAGATATTACAATAAAGCCTTTATTAAAAAGTAGAACATTAGCTGTCTTTCTTTAGGATAGTCATAGAAAAAAGTACATATATAGGATGAACCAGTGGAATGCAGAATATCTGGTCATGCCCCCAAAAGATATTTATATTTACTGGAGAGAGTTGGATGTATATTGTCTAGACACATACACAAAACTATTTTTATTTTCATCATAGTCATGGTGAGAAACCCATGCTGAGGTGGGGATAGATTCATCTTCCTAGTGTGGAGTGTGACACAGAGGTAATGGTTCCTCTTGCACAGTTTGACATTTTTCACAGATATTTACTTTTCTATTAACTCTATGTCTCCTTTATAGTAATACCACAAGGGGGKTTTTTTAGGGGATGGGGGGAAAAGCAGTATGCCTTTATAAATCCATCTACTTTAATTAGTGGTTACAAACACAAAACTCCATCATAATAATATACTTATAGTGTAAAATCAGCAGTGCCTTTCTAGATCTTTATAAGATCTGTTTTTTCTTTCCTGGAACAGGATTTCTTGGTTGTGTAATAGTTTGTGGGGCAATTACAGCACCTTTGTAAACTTCCTAAGCTGCTTACAATGCTTTCAACATAATTCCATGTTACCATAATTTTGCCTTGGTATAGTTGTATTAATAGGACATTAATAAAAGCTGCTGCTGGTGAGTAGGACTTTACATCTGTACTGTACTGCAAAGCCTGACAGTTAATTTTCAAAAACTAATTCCTGCTAATGAGTTACTACTCCTGGATGCTTTTGGAGAGGCATTAACAATATGTGCCAGACGTGCCAGCTGTGCTGCTGGGAAGTTGTGATTTCCAGGAAGCACATACGGACTGCCAGCAGCTGACAGGCAATTATGCAAAAGAAGGTATTATAGAAAACACTGCAGAGCAGGTGCAGCCCAAGGAAGAAGAGGCAACACTAGCCACTGATGTCGAAATGGGAAGGGTTGCTGAGATACAAACTGGTGGCACATCATGGCTGCCCTATGAAATGCACAGTCCCAAGGCTGCAGTAAAACCTCTACCTTGCCGTTAGCTACGACTACTCAGGAGCAGGCTGTGAGAACTGAAGTGGCTAAAAGTGAATCTCTCACAACGTGCATTTACATGATATTTTGCAACGGATGGGTATAGTTGATGTGTAGCTCATCTGACTAAAAGATGTTGTCCACATTTAAGCTACAGGCATCTCCCAAAGCCGAGGCCTGCGTTCAGTCATGCGGCAGGTATCTTGCTCCCCTGTTCGTTCAGAGGGAAACCTAGTGGCATCGAAGGCTGCAGGTGGAGCTGTGCAGTGCTCCAGCACCCCTGAGCTGTTTGCCAAGGCGGCTGCAAGGCAGCTGCTGAGAGACCCCTCACCCTCTCCCCCATGTGCCATACATAGCTCTCCCCCTGCGAAAAGGTCTTGGAAGCCCGCGCTCTTCCCCGACAGACAAGACCCCTGTGTAACACAAGGTCCCAGAAATGCCAGCGTCGCTGCAGGGATGGAGGCCAGCAGCACTGTTAGGGACAGCAGATCTTCAGCCTCACGTGCATTCCCACACCTCAGCCACATCACTGCCTTCTGCTGATTATACGAGTGGCAAGAAGAAACACCTTGTCTCGGGAATGGCTGGGGTAGAGTGGGCTTGCAGTGAGGCACAGCAGCACCTCGGGCAAATACTGCAGCAGAGTCAAGATAACACTGACAGATTTCTCTGCTGACACACAAAATTTCATGGGCAAAAAATTTGATCCTCAGTTTGGGTTAAGAGGTCCTCCCTTTCCTGCTTTCCCCAGACTCCTGGCACCATACAGCCAATTAGACCCATGGCAGCTCTGCATCAGCCCTAGTGGATAATGCCAAACAGCCCTGCTGTAAGCAGGTCAAACAGTGTGCACACATGAAATCAGTGCTTGTCTTAGCCACTCCAAAGCATGGCTTCTGCCTCCTCCACAAGGAAACAACCCTTTCCAGGAGGACAACAGTGTGGTGTGGGGCTTCTGAGATGACATAACTCTGGCAAGAGCTCCCTTTCCTCCTCCATGTTGGGCATCATGAACAGACAGACAGTTTGGGGATTGTTATATTCCCTGCACTGTGCTCACAAGGTCCCACAAGGACCTAACTGACGCTCCACTCTGCAGCTGCCTGCATACAGACAGGGGTCCAGGATGTGATTGCATTGCAGCAGTTAGGGACTAGGTTCATAGGGCAAGAAACAAGTAACTTAATACAACTGGTTGCTTCCAGTACGACCAGCAGTAAGGTATCAATGCAGACACAAGGTGTCTACTAATGACACCTTACTACTGATCTTTCATCACTGAGACACCACCAAGCCAACGCACAGTACTTGTCTTCTGACCAGACTGTACATTTTTCCTTTCTCTGTACAGACCATTGCCAGATGTCTCACAAGCTACGTGGGAATATGGTCTGTGGGTGGGCACTTACATGMTTTGGCCATCACAGAGTCTGGCCGCTTTTAACAGCCCAAGAGGTAAGAGAGACTTATGTACACAGATCTCGACCTCCCTAATATTCCCCTCCTCTCCCTAGTCTCCGCTGTAGCCCACCACTCCCAGCACATGGCTTTCCAGCAGAAAGAACTCTTYTTCAAAGATGACCTTGGTCTTATCTTCTCAATCAGTGTCTCAGATTTTGGGCTGTCTTCTGAAGATGTCCAATGTGCTCCAGAAAACAGATGCCAGCAACTATTACACATTAAGATGTGCTGAGGCACTTTGGCACTGCAGAGCACTATTGCAACAGTATGATCCCTCTTGGATATATTTCCCACTGTCAATTACTATTCCAGCACCTTCTTAATGATGAACTCTGTCAAGCTGGTGTGCAGAAGGAAAGCCGCCACTCAAGTGAGCCCCTGCTGTACTTGATGATCACAGTCCCAGAGGTAAGACAAGTTGCCACTGATTGAGGCCATGAATTTCAGGCAGATAATCTCCTTTTTCTTGGGTGGAGACACAGACATAGCATCTTTTCTCCTTCCATCACTGTCTCAACATCATCTGGGCTGTGCTAGAGGGAGGCCTAAACTTGACATCACAGCAGCAACATCTTTGACTATCACCACCTCTCCCTTCACTGCTCAGGGAATGACTGTGCTGTGACTGCTGTCATGTATTCACAGAGAACTACCYCTGGAGCTACTGCCACCTCAGCCTCTGCAGCTCCTGCCAGACCCTCCCTCCTCAAAAGGCTTAGGGGTGAGTTCCTCCACCACAATCCTAGGAGACAAGGGAGGTGCAGCGATCCCTTTCAGACCCTCCTCACTCCTTAGCACTATTGCTCTTGGACYCTCGCCTGCATCTCACAGAGCTGCTTGTCCTGACCCTGTCCAGACCTAAAGTTCATCCCAGGCCTTAACTCTCTCTAATCCCCATTTACTCTAATTGACACTGGCTTTATACCCATCTAGCGTACAATTTCCTAAACAAGCCTTCTGCCTCCATCTCTTCTGCAGTCTCCACTAACCTCTAAGCTAAGCAGAGTGGGGTGGGAGTTTTTATTACCAGTGGACAAGATTCATTCTTGCCTCTGGCATCTCATTCTAGAGATGCCTTTTTGGTGCAGACATATTTCTGTCATGCCTGGAGAGAGCAGGAGGGCAGACCTTGAGAATGGCACTGGGCATGGAATGCCTACATCACAGGGGATGGATTAGAGGAGATGTGTCAGTTGTATATACGTGAGAGTGACATAGGCATCCCTCAAAGCAAAAATGTTGGAATTGAGCTGCCTACCAAGCATAAACATCTCAATGCAGGAGATGGGTGTGTTAAAAAATTGTGGGGAAGTAGTCAAGACGAATCATTGTCATGCACCACGATGTCTAAAATGGCACTAGATGCCTGCCTACTCTCAGTCCCAAGTCATAATCTCAGCGTCCTGTGAGTTGAGGGATCCCAAATCACCTTACCTTCTTTATGCCACAGGCATGCAGCTCTCTGTTCAGGCATGAAGTGAGGACAGATAGCCCTGTTCAAGTCACGCTAAGCAGTYCTATTCATTTTGGCTGCATGGAGGCAGCCTCCTAACTCTGGACTGAAATGCATAAGTGATTTGATTTTCCAAAAGCCTGGGTATGAAGGACACTTGTCTGCTGAATTTTAATTTGCATTGTCTTGGTGGAACAGTCTGTGCTGCCATATCTTTTCCCTTAGGCTTCCTTACTAAGATGGTTGCTGTGTCTGAAAGCTCATCGCATTCAGCAGTAATTTTCCCCAACTCCTCTGCTATTTATTTTTAGATTTCAATGAGAAGAAACATACCCATCTACAACCTTAGGCACTGACAGCTATTTGGGATCAGAAGCAATGCCGAAATAATCATGCTCACACACTGCAACATTAAATTCCCTTAACCAAGCAGCAATTCAAAGCAGTGGAACAAGCCCCACCCCAGAACTGTTTTATCAGCTATCCCCTTTTAAGAAGATTAAACTGTTATATTTCTCTGCTGCTGCTTTCATCTTCCCTCTGTAAGTGTCATCCAGGCCTCCAGGCAAGCATAGCTGCTTATCCTCATCTGGAGACTTCGAGTCAGGAAAAACGAGGGAGAGAGAGCAAAAAATACAAGCCTATTTGTCAACAAGCAGTGGGTRTGTATGAGAAGAGCATGGTTAAAGAATGGAAGCCATGGGCAAGGCTGGATGTCTCAGGCCCTGGGTAAGTGGTTTTCTAAGACTACAGCATAAACTCAGAGCTAGGACACTGCTTGGAAACTTCTGTTGTGCACTGACACATCGATAGCCACTTGTAAAGAGACCCAGATCACTACTATAATAGCACCTATTATTGTTGTCTCTGTAGATGGGATGTTAAGGACACAATTTCTGACTAATTTACACCAATTAGTCCATCCAATTCATGGTTAAGGCATAATGAAGAGGCCAGCAAAGATGACTGTCGTGGGCAGACCTACGTATGAAAAATAAGAGACATTTCAAAGAGACATTTTAGAGCAATACTTTCTTTTAGGATCTTCTCTCCATAATGCATTTCTACTTTCAATCATATGAATAATTTGCCATAGGTTCAATTTGTTGTCAAAAATAGCACTTAGCTGTTTTCATACATTTTAATATATCTTCATGATGTATTAAATTAATGGATCACCTTGTATGTACTGATTTTAACTTTGGTGAAGCTAAGCTTCAAGTTAATATTTGGGAGGTCACAAGAATCCTATAAAGAAATGTAGCATCCTTTGATGTTTGTAAAAATGCAAATTGTTGTTGTTTTAAATCAAAAATGAAGGATTGGATTTCAAACCAAAGGTGGTGTGGGGAAATGAGACAGCATTTTGCAAAAAGGACCCAATAATTGTAAAGATCTCTGAGTGCTGCCAGTAATTCTGTCAACTCAGCCATTTCTTTTGCTCCCTTCAACAAGGTTCTTGAGTCATCAGGAACTTGAAACAGAGCTGAATGGAGACACCTATTTAGTTTGGTTTTTAAGAAAGTATTTCAGTCTATGTTCCCTAAGCCACTCATCCAGTCCTGCCCCAAGCCCATTTCTCTTCCAGGCCCTACCATACAAGCTGTGGAGCTCTCCTTTTGCATCTTCCTCAGTAATTCAGAACACGAGCATAGTAGCAAAGCATGGTAAAACCCTTCAAGCCTCAAGTCCTCTACAGGCCGCTTGAATCTGCACGACTGTTGCCAGGAAGCTTGGGGAAGTCTCTCCCAGAACCTTCCAGTTCCTTCCCAAGGTAGCTGCTTTGCTGCTACCTTTCCAAGCCCTTCCCAGTACACTGAACCTTTTCAAATAAAAGGAACCAGTTGCATTACGTGGCAAGCACCTACTATTTACAAAGGCAGTAACAACATTTCCAGAGGCTTTCTTTCTTGCATGCCATTTCCATACCTCAATTACAAGTGCAAAACCAGAAGCCTGGGTAATGATGTCTTTTAACGGGCAGAGTCTCAAATGTGAAGTCACGTTCATGATTCCTATTTCAGATGTACAGTACTGTTGAGATTTAGGACAACACAAAAAAGACAGTTTCTTGGAGAACAATGGTTATCTTTTATGGAAAGACTAGGATTCCTTAGGATGAATTCTACCTTAAGAACCAGGTTGAATCCACAGTCATCCTGCTTAGTGTTGCTCTGCTAAGGTTTGATCGATTTGTAGAAATGTAGCTCTAACTTCCAGCTAATTGCTATTTTAGTTGGTGCTTATTATTATAACTTAACATTTAGATTACAGCTCACCAAGCTTTTTCAGTCACAGTTGACACATTAATCTACTGACTACTGTATAGGCAGATTGACTAAAGAATTTATAGTCTCATATAAATAGCAAACATAGAGTGTACATCAATCACAATGTATAGTTAATATTGTGAATGCAGTTAGCTTTTTTATTTTTTGAAAGGATGGAAAGGAGGGCACACTGCTATTCCTCCTTCTCTTGACCCAGACTAGGGTTCCTCTATAGGGTAACAGGCCATACATTATCCTCCCTCCAACTTTGTATCTCCACAAGCCAAAAAAGCTGAGAGACCTTTCAAGGTGAAGTGAACCTGTCAGAGGAGACAAGTCAGGGCTACAGAGTGCTAGTTGTATGAACAGCAGGGATGGAGCTGAGGCTTTCTGGAAAAAAAAACCACTAGATCCAAATGGTTGTGTCAAATGTTGCTCTGTTTGAGCGTGGACACGTTTTCCTCTCTTGCAAGTACCACTGTGTTCTTGGTGGCCCTTAATTTCATTTTCTTTTGCCTGAATAGCAGCAAAAATAAAATACACTGCTGCAGCCTTGCTACTACTTCCCCGRACAGTCCAGGCATCGTGTGGGCCACTGCAATTGGGCTGATTTGCAAATCCTGAAACCAGTACCTTGTATCTTCTAAGTCCCTCAGTTACCTACCCATGGTCCCATAGAACTTTCTTGAAACTATTATTTCCTGGCTTTCTAACTAATCTCTTTGGTGCCAATGTTGTAGGAAAGTGAGGAACAAAGCAAGAAAAGAGGCTTAGAAAAGAGCCTGTCACTAAAATCATTGTTTCTAAGAGCACACAGTTGCAATATCTTTGAAGAGTAACCCAAATCCGGAACAACATGGAACTCGCCCATCTGCCACAGACCTCCCTTTACCTTCTACTTGTATACCGCATCTCTTATTTTTGCCGTTTCTTCCTGAGAAATAGTTTGTCCTCTTTAAGATACGTGCTTTTTTAGCTTTGTACATGTGTGTGTGCAAAGATCTTGGAACTGGCGATCTACCAATAGCAAATCAGTTGTCAGAGGAATTATTAGTGACTGCCTACCAGATACATTTAAACTCTTCATTTATATTCTTGCACCTATTGTGGATATTCAGGCTTGCAGAAATTTCAACTCAATGATCTGCCTGGAGAACTAACTGTTTTTAGCAAACAGTAAGAAAAGCTCTCCAATACTTTCTGCTTAACTTTTTCATAACCAAATAACCACCCATGTATTTCTTCCAAGACTAACTAGTTCATTTGTGAAGAAAAGATTTCTAAAGCAATGTGGAATAGTGCCCTATAGTGACTTTACTGCCATAACAATAAACCTGACTTCAGAAGTGATATTCCACACTTTTTTTAAAGCTTGCTTTCATTTTTCATTCTGCCTTTTGATCCTTTGTTTAAATCATTGCCTTTGAAAAGCTGGAAGGCATTTTGTAACATCCTCTGTTATTTGCAGCGCCCTGGTGAAGCCTATYATGCAAAGTGTCTAAAAAGTGCTGCCATTTCCATTAAGCCTTAGAAATGTCTGCTTTGAAATTCATTTTTAATCTTCCAGTGGCACAAAATTCCAAGAGGGTTTGCTTATTTGTTACTGCCCTTTGTGAAGTAGGAGTTGCTGGTGCCTAAGGCAAGGAAATGCAATGCACTCCTGATTATTTGTCTCATGTTGCATCATAAATGGTTATTGGTTTGTCAGAGCAACTTAGGCCAATCTTCATTAATAACTTACAAGTGAACAACTCTATATAAAGTAACTTCAAAAAGAAATGTCRAATTGTTTTCCCTTGAACTTTTCAAATCTAGCAATCAACCACATGTTGCACTTATTAATGTCCACTGAAACCTCTAAATTTTACATGTGTGTCTGTAAGATAGAAGAAGGGAGACAGGCAAACACTGAATTTTTGTAATTTTATCAATAGCCTTTTTTCCACACAATCCACGGGCTGTGATGAGCCCCAACCTTCCCCTTAATCTTTGATTTCTCTTCAGATGACAGCATGGTTGCTGTGTGTCCGTGTACAGCTGACCTCTGCTGGAGAGAAGGCAGCTTGTCAGGTGTGTGTAGTTGCTGACTGGTTTGCCCTCTGTTGATCTCATAAAGCAGTTTGAGGCTACAATAACTACCTTCTGAATTCACAGAGCGAGAACTTCAAAGTTTTGAAAATAATCTCAACTCTGCCCTACTGCACATTCACCTGGTAATTAAGACAGATACATAATCAGATAATGCCTACTGGCAGAATATAATGAGTCAGATAATATTATGGATTTGTGTTTAATGGGAAAATGTAGAATTAGTACACATCCTGGGGTATACTGAAATGACTGGATGTTTTTCATGAAATGCTGTTAAAAAGACATTATTGGTCATAAAGATTTTTTGTAAAAATGAATATAATCATATCTTCTTGGAATATAAAGATTTTATCCCTGTCTTGTAAAATTAGTGATAATACAATTTGCGTCCCTAGAACAAGAAATCCAGAAAAATGGTGAGAGCTTTTGCTGTGGAAGATTAGAGAAGACAATGGTGAGAATGAGGTCAAAGAGAACAGAGCATCAATTGTAGGGAAATTAGTTATTCCTTCAGAGAACTCCTTAACTGGGCTGGTTGTGTATTTTTCCTGTGTTCCTGAAGTTTGTTAGTCCTAGGATCACCTATTAAGAATATAGAGCAAGGCTCGCTTCTCTCCAAATTTCCTTACATTAGTTGATTCTGAGGAGAAATTGTGTCTTTTTCATACTACCCTGGCCACTGAAGTTCTTTCCAAACTCTTCTGTATAGGATTCCCCATTATTCAATAATAATTTTTACCAGATCTGTCATTATGTTTCATGAGGGTTTTTTTACAGTTTTTCCTTGATGTTTCCATTTTCATGTTTTATTTTTGTACTTTAAAAAGGGTGGATCGCCTCTGGCAAATGTGAATATAACAAATATCAAAATTGTGTCCCATTGAGCTGGGGTTTACAGTGTTTTTTTAAAAAGTCCTATGTGAGTTATTGGTAGAACATAAAATACCGTTACTTTGTAACAAAAAATGTAGGACTGAACAAGCTTTGAAGACTTATTTATGCCATATATCAGTGTGCCTGGTATCATCGTACAATGTGATGGCATGATATAGTCTATGATACCATGTTGCATGTATATGATATCACAGCATCATGGTTATATGTATATGATAGCACATTAACAATAGCAGAACCTCATCGAGCACCATGGAGAACCAGTCTGATCTGTCGATTCAGGAATACTAAATGACGCCAAGGCCCTCTTAGGTCAGGAACAATTTAAAGGAATCCGCTGAGKTTGCAGGGAATTTGCAAATGATGCACAACCCAAAGAAACCTAAACAAACCCTGGGGGATTTATGCTGAAGCTGAGACTAAGGCCAACACTTCCAAAAGCAAATGTCAGTTTCTGAAGCTCAATTTTGAGTGTCTGATTTTGAAAGGGCTTTATTTTAATAAAGAGTTGCAAACTGAGTGCACCAAAGTCGAAACTTTCCAAATCGTGCATTTAAAACCACGGGCTGTTTTCCACGTGCTCCAGCCTGCACAAGCAGAAGATGTTGCTCTTTAAGGACTCTCACAGGAGAGCAAGATATGAATCTTTCCTGCTTCAATTCCAATTAAATTGAGAAACCGTTATTTCATCACTGTGCCCTCACCCGCAATGGATGCCATTGTTCCTCTTCAGGGTTCTTTGTCTCCTGGCCAGGTGCAGTCTGGCTGGGTCTGGCAGGAACTGGAGGTGATGTGAATCCTTGATGGCTTTTCAGTGGTCTGGGTATACCACACTCTTCTCAGGACAGGCCCTGGACCTGGAATGACAGTGGCTGGAGTTAGCGCTTCCCACCAAAACAAACCAAATGTGGCTCCAGGGACAGGTTTCAGAAGGGTACTTTTCCTGCTCTCTTGGACCAGAGGGCTGGAGATCAGTGAGTCATATGTCCAGGATATCACATTTTTAAAGAACAAACCATGGTACCAAAGGGCGCATGTTTTCCTRCTGTGTGGGACAACATACCTGTGTGCAATCAGAGGGAGAGGGAAGCTGGGTTATCTACACCAGAGGTGGATGTTTTCTGCAGGAATATGGACTACCTCCAACAGCTCTGCTTGGCTGCTCATCCCCAGGAGACGGACGTGTCGGTGTGGGGAGAGGAGCAGGTGTGCTGCTAGAAGGCATCGGGCCCTCCTCTCTGGTACCTGGCCCCACAGGAGTGGTGTGAGGAAACACGGACAAAACAAAACCTCTGTCTTTGGGCAGCCTTGCCCTCGTCTAACCATGAAAGCTGGATATCGGTCACCTGCTCTGGAGCTCTCCCCGTTCTTCCCCAAAGGGACAGGGCGTCAGCAGGAGTTCTGCTGCCCTCATGACAGTTGGCCAGGCTGCTACAGGGCTGATGGCCAGGCCATGATAGGGCTGATGGCCAGGCTGCAGTGGGGGTGATGGCTAGACTGCCGTGGGGGTGATGGTGAAGCTGGCATGGGGGTGATGGTGAGGCTGCTGTATGGGCAACGGTGAAGCTGGCATGGGGGGGGATATCTAGGCAGCTTTGAGGGTGATGGCTAAGCCATCGCGGGGCTGATGGCTGCTACCATGGGGATGGTGGCAAGGATGCTATGGARGTGGTGGTGGGTGATGGCTAGGCTGTTGTGGGGCTGATGGTGAAGCCGTTGTTGGGCTGATAGCCAGGCTGCCGTGAAGCTGCCGGCTAGGCTGCTGCAGGGGGGAAGCCTGTGCCAATGTAGGGGTGACACACAGGGGTGACCTCGGAGAAGCCGGGGGAGCCCACTTCAGGCCGGAGGTGCTGGGGGGGGGGCAGGCGCGGGGGTCCGGGCCCGGCGGAGCCCCGGGCGGGGCGTCGCCTCCCCCAGGAGGCCCCGCCGCCGCCACCTGCCCCGCGCCCCCCGCGGCGCCGCCCCTGCCCCGCCGGGCGCTGCAGGGCTGCCGGGCGGCGGCGGCGGCGGAGGGGGGTGTCGCTGCCGGGGGCGCGCGGGCGGAGGAGGAGGAAGAGGAGGAGGAGGAGAAGGAGGAAGGCGGCAGCAGCAGCTCTCGGGAGGAGCCTGTCCAGCGTGAGACAGCACATTCAGCCGCCGGCGGCGGTCCTGCTGCAGCGGCGGGGGCACGGCGCGGCGCGGCGCGGCGCGGCACGGCAGGGCGCAGCGCCGCGGGCAGCAGCCGTTCGGGCAGCGGGGCGTCCCTCCGCTCCCCCGGCGGCGGGGGCTCGGTGAGGACTGCGCAGCGCCGGGAGCCTCTCCGCATCACCCGAGCGCCGGCGGAGGTAAGGCACCCGCGGGGGACGGCGGGGCCGGGAGGTGGCCGTGCCGCGGCGGAGGGGGCGAGCGGGGGCTGCCCTTGGGGGCCCGGCGTTGGCGGCCGAGGGGCCGGGCGGGGGGGCGCTCCTCGGGATGCGCCTCGGCCGCGGAGCCTCGGCGCGGCYGCCGGAGGCGCTCCCCGGGCAGCCGGCCGGGCTGGGTTAGCGGGCATCCCCCGGCTGCCCCGCAGGAACCGGCCGGCCCTCGCCGGGAGGTGGGCTTTTCTCCGGGGAGGGAGCGGGCTCGTCTCCGGGGAGGGAGCGGGCGGGGAGGGCTGCGGTGAGCCCCGCCGGCCTCAGCGGCACCTGCTGCAGTCCCTGGGGCTCCTCCCGGCACCGGCACTGGCACGGCCCCTTCGCCGTCCCGCCCCGCCGCGAGGGGCTGCCGCAGGCTCCCCGGCTTGTGTCTCAGCGCCGAGCAGCTTAAAGCAAAGGGGGGGTGGGAAAAAGTTTCCCATCTTTAATTCTTTGCACAGCGTGAGCAACAGCGGCTTTACTCAAGTCCACGACGACAGCAGACAGAGAATTAGATCTTTTCCCATTCCTAAGGTAAATTCCCTAAAAGGGTGAGAGAAGGAGGGAATCAATGAGAGGCCTTTTTCACTAGTAGTCCATTGCAATACATTTTCAAGAGGATGTTATTATGGTTACATCGCCCCAGGAATCCCCCTGGGTCAGCAGAGAGTGTAAGGCCCCTAGATGTTCCCTAGACAAAGCCCCTGTCTTCCTGACCAGACCAAAGTATGTTTGTCTGTCAATATTGGCATTGACAGAAAGTACAAATTTCAACTATAAATGCATATAAAATAAGGATTTTCAGCAGACCAAGCAATCTAACCTGCTATTATAGGGGGGATGAAATGGAAAGACCTGACATGAAGTTGGCACGTGGCTTTGGCACTGGCACCTGGTAAATTTATCCTGACATACGGGGTTTTGTCAGCTCTTTACTTCTGCATGAGGACATTAAATTACCTCTGAAATGGCTCTAAATATCATGAAGCACAGTGCTGCAAAACCTGTTTCAGAATGGAAATCCAAATCCCAGGACCAACTATCTCCTGATAGATGGTATTATCAGAGCCACCGAGGAATTTCATTTCTGTTAACTACCAGTGTGCTTTGTTGAAGTGCCTCATTTGTTCTTGCTAAGTTAATGGGAAGAAGTTATATGTTTTCTTTTCTGATTCTTGTAAGTTCCTCTTTTTACTTTCTTTCCGTTTGAGAGGACATCTCTAGTAACAGTCTCCAGACTTAGTGAAGGTGGATAAAATTCCTTCTATGATTTCTGTGTAGCATTTCTCAGCAAGAATGGGTTTCCTCAACACAAACCTTGGGGCTGCACCCGGGTCTTTGCCCCTGAGAGTGYTCACTCTGAGAACCATCCTCTGCTTCATTTTGTTTTCCCAAAACCGTCCATTTATAGTCCATGAAAATGCAAAATGTGTTGCCCCTTCTGCACCTTCTTCTCTGTTCACAGACTATTTTGAGGATTGGGACTTGCTATCCTCTTCCTTGATATGTGAAAGACTTCTGAGGGCCAGGTATGTAGAGGTCCAGGAGATTGTTTAGATTTCTCCTAGTTCTAAACACCTCTGCATCATATTCGTTTACCCTAAAAATGCATTAACTGCAGTGCCGCCTTATCCACGGTTTAAGAGAGGAATCTTTAAAGGAGCAGCAGTAAACCACACCCTACACATGCAGTGATTATTGGGAATTTGGAAATATGGCTACTCAAAGCATAGTCAGGCAAATACTCTTTTGTACCCTGCAGATCTTAAATTAAGAAGGTGACCTTCCAGCTCTTTCTATAGGAAGAAGGGCAGTGAGCTGCCCTCCTTTGTGATGCCTTTCAGTGGTTATTTTTTTCATTATTGAAATGCATTTGTTTGATTTCCAGTTTGTGTTTTTCCAGCTTCAGGTTCCTGGTTCCTGTTATGTCGCCTCTCATAGATAAAAGCCTTGCTTTAGCAGCTGTCTTCAGTGTAGGTACTCTAAATGATACAGCAAGAACTTACCTGCTTTATTTTCAAATAAATTAACAGATCAAGTCTCTTGGTCTCCTTTTCTTTTGTAAGACAGGTTTCAAGAATCATTCCTTGCTGCCATCAGTTTTCCAGTCTGCAAGAAGAGAGAGAGGGAATGCTAGATAGAGCTGGACATGATGGGTTGTGGTAGAGGTCTCACCATTGCAGGATACTGGACAATGAGGTGAAATGGGCTGGGAGGGAAAAGGATAAGGGAGTGAAATAGAAAAACATAAGGGTATAGAAAGGCATTGCTGTTTTTCAAAGCTTCACCAACTCCTGCTAATGATTCAGGTAATCATGTGGGATCTTTCAGCTCCTCGAACTTGACGTCTTCTCACAGAGATTTAAAATATGTTCATGGTCTCTCTCCAGGACTACTTAGGCTTATTTACTAGTGCTACGCCTCGAGTGCCCTGTTGAGCTCCTTTGGCTTGGTTTGATCAACAACAGAAGTAGTAATTAGGAATCTTCCAGAGTCACCGATGCCTAGTGCCAAAAGGAGCCGCTGCTCCGACGTGGTGGTGGGACGTTAACAGAAAGATCCTCCCTGTCCTGCCCATGGGCTTTAATTTTCAGGGAGGTTAGAGGGAGCTAACACTGAAATCCCCACTGAGGTGCATGGGGAAATTCATGTCTGCAGAGGTACGGTCTCARGCTTTCTGCAGCCGTAGCCAGACATCATGACCTCAGTGCAATACTCATCTGATATTTTCATATTTTTATTTTAAAAACCTTAAATGAAACAAACCATAATGACTGTAGATGTAGTCTGTGTGTAAAAGGGACATTTTCCGGCAGGAATACTGATGGAGTATGCTGGCAGAGTGCCCTTAGTACAGATGCATCTTGTATTAGTAGAACTGTGCTTTTGCCAGTGCAGCTTATTTTAGCTCATCTGAGCAACACAAGTTATACAGGTGAATACACATTTATGTGTCCATTAGGGGGCTTGCTTTCCAGATGAGGGATCGTATGGTTTTCCACTCAGCTGACCTATATAAGCAGGCAGAAATGGTAATGCAGGCATGATACTGCTTAAAAAGCAGAAAATTTGAAAAATGTGAAAAAAAGTGTCTGAAAAGCTGCAGTGGCAGCCTGAGACCCTGGCTTAGTCTAAATCTCAGATAGACACAATATGGCCCTTTTGCTACTTGGTAATTATCCATCTAGAACCGTGCTAGCTCTTTTTAGTCAGATATGACACTGGGAGCTGTTGTTCACTTGGCCATCTGCAAGCACTCAAAATAAGGCAGTATACAGTATACATGAGCTTGCTCCCCCAGTACTGTTCATTTTAGGTGGTGTTATCTTGCCAACTTTTCTGGGAAATGGCTACTTCCAGGCAGATGGCAGGAGCTGCAGGAAGCTGTGAAGCAGGCTGATGTGGGAGCCGCTAGGTCTCATGGAGACAAGACACCTCTGATCATCTGTGAGAGCTATGATGTCCTGTCTCCTCCTGAGCTTAAAACTATACCCCCTCTTTTTTTTTTACTGTACTTCTTCAGCACTTTTTGTTTTCCCTTTTGAGGCAAAAGCGTTCTGGTGAGTGTCCGGGAGTGCACTGCGGCAGCAGAAGGCATGGAGCAGGAATGACGGTTCTGGAAGTGTTTTGTGGGCAGCACACCGTAGCTCCATGCTGAAGTTTTAAGGGCAGAGGACTCAGCCCTATCACTGCTGACCGTAATAGGAGTTTCTGTGTGACTTCTCTGGTGGTGAATCTAACCTCTAGAGTGATGGCAGGAGTCAGCTACGTACATTTTTTGAAAGCCATGAGACATCTCCAGACCCTATTGAAGTCAACGGGAGTCTTTGCATTGACTTGACAGACTTTGGAGAGGTCCTGTGTAACTGCTGCTTTGATCTGTGTGCAGATACCTGTGTTACCTGATGAATAATCACTGCTCAGATGACTCTTGTGATTCTTGGTGGTTAATCTTAGAGTAAAAGTACGTTACCCTATTTTCATATTTGACAGTGCTCCCATGCATGCGGATCAGCTTGCCTGACCTGGAGAGACAGGTTACATCAACCTGAGGAGCAAACCCCCCTGGAGCCCTTCTGGACCAGTGCAGTTCTACCCTGTGTATTCCCCAGGTGCTGGCTGACTGTCCCTGCTTGGCCCTAGAATAATTAATGAGTAATTTGGCAGAGGAAGAGGGCTCATTTACTGCCACTCAGCAGAAAACAATTACAGAGGGAATCTTTTAAGGACATAGCTTTTTGTTTCCAGTGAGGTCTTCTCCTCTGCACATTTCCTTTCCTTCTTGCTATCATTCTCTGAGGCTTATCCTTTTCTCTCTTCCTCACTGTTAGTCTTAACACCATGTTCCCTCCTCACTGGTCTTCCCTTCCCTTTTGTCTTCTCTCCCTGGGATAGAACTGGTTTTAGTTCCTTGTTCTTTTCTCCCTCTGTCTGTGGTGTGGTACAGGTAATTCCAAATCCTGCTCCTCAGTTACTCATTTTTCACTTCAGTCTAGCAGAAAGACGTGGTGTGTCTTGTGTTCAAACAATGGGGAGTTATAATAAGGCAAAGTTACAAAACTGCCTAGTATGATTAAATATAAATAAGTATAATGGAGGATATATTGTTTATCTATTTATATCAATATCTCCAAGCCTTTTCTAATGCTTGACTCTAATATTTTCAGGCTAAATTTGACCGAAAAAGCTATCCTCCAAACTATGCTATGTTAGTATTGAAAGTTAATCACTGGAGGTGCTAGACCACATGCAGGGAAAATATGGATCTCTCTTGCTTTAAACTGTTCAGCCCTTCTGTTCTGTATCCATTAACACAGATCTTAGCTTTTAAAGTGCATAGACAGCGGTATTAAATCCATACTATTCAAGGCATGCCCTTGTTTCGTGTGTTGCCACTGCTGTTAGGATCAGAGTGGTTACCAGGTCACTTGGTAATTGGGGCAAAGACATTTCAAATGACTGCTATTGTATATTTTCAGAAATTAAAATATTTAACAAAACAGGGTCACAGGAAAATAAAAACCCAATAGTCTGCCATCTAATACTGTTCCTTGTATTTGAATCTGTCTGTCCTGGTTTAAGGACTGTTCCACTGACTGAGCATTTAAAAGAATTTCTTCTCTGATTCTCACAGCACAAACAAAGTTGGGGGACTATCTAAACTCATGTGACTTGCTTCGTAATACATGTTTGTCTTCTCTTTAACTAATATAAAAGAATCACCGTTTTCATTAATCACACTATTCAAAGTCGTATGACATTGGTTTGTTTCTAGTTACATTTTGAGCAGTTGCTGAACCAGAAAGTGGTTTGTATCATAATCTTGAAGGATTTCAGATCTCAATTTGCCCCTAAATGAATTCTTATTTTCTTTGTCCTTTTTTAGCTCTGACTGCTCATAGAGCTTTGTTACACACTCATAGCAGCTTGTTACAGATTATCAACTTCTGCCAGTCTTCATTGCCTAGGAACACAAATTGCTTCTGGAAAAAACAGAGAAAAGATATTTCATGTCATATATATGTATGGGTGTAAGCTGTGTGGTGCATTAAACAATGAATGGCTTACAAATCTATAACCTTTTGGAATGAAACAAGAAATTTGACCTAAATCGTACCCCCTAGTGTGCAGTTAGCTATTCATGTACGTAATCTGCTGCACTTGGCAAAGCCTGTGAATGTCGTATCTTGCCTTTCACTATCTCCATAGTAGTAATAATAATACAAAAAAATTGTGCTGATGGGATAGGAGGGTATTGTACTGGAGACAAAAAAACAGTGATGCCATTCTCTGTTTGTACTGAAAGAGCCTGTGGGAAAACTGTCCCATTATTTCCCACAATATTTTCTTTTTCACAGAAACTTGATTAATAGCAAGAAAACAGAGGAAAGCCTAGTTTCTCAGCCTTTATGGGCCTCTTCAAATATATTAAAAACACCCTGTGCAAATTCAGCACTATTTTTATCTGATAATTATAAATTATAGAGCTTTAGGTTTTTTCCCATATGTTTAAAGCATGGAACTCAAAAGATGATGGTAAATTATATTCTCTGTAAGGGGCTAAGATGGAAAAAAAAGATGCTGCAACCTTACTACTAATGTTCTCCACACCTTTTACAGCAGCCCTTCCTTTATGTACATAACATTTATTGGTTTTTATTCTTTACTTATCAATGAATCAGAGGACAGGGAAATAAAAAACTATAGACAGCCACATTGACATACAAACATACAAGTCTTTTTGAACAAAATTGTAATATAATGCAGTATTAGTATTAGTCAATACTAGTATTGATTTTAAAGTATTTAAATGAAGATCATGTCTCCTCAGTGTTGATTCAGTAAACTTTTAATGAAACAGCTTAAAGTTTAATTCTTAAAGTTTAATTACAAGTTCTTCCCAAGAAAGTTTCTGATCTCACTAAACTAAGTGAAGAATTAGGCGTAAGTATAATTAAAGTCAGTGGCCTCCCATTTTTTGTATTATTTTTCTTAAAATACTGTATGTATCTAAAAAGCAATAAGACTGCTATGCTTTCTCATATCACATAATGTCCATTTTTGCTAAAGGGCTGACTGTATTACTCACGCCTGCATTCTCTCTTGTGATATTGCAATGATTTGTAGACTTTTTAAACTACGTTTCCCTCTTMATCCTCAAGACTTTCTGTTGGAACCAATAAGCCTGTATGTTTTACAGTTTAATGTGTCTGGAAACCAGACATGGACCATTTCTGATTGCCATGTGGACCACCAGTGGTCCCATATTTTGAGAACCACTAGTAAAAGTTGATTTATGTTCCAAAAATATCTGTAGCATTGGGTTCCTCATTTGAAGAGAACTGGTGGCATCTAACTAGCGTCCTGGGCTCAAATCCTGGAGCCGAGGTCCTGGCACGGTAAGTTGTGCACTGAGTCTTACTTCCGGAGGAGTCCTGCAGCGCACTCCAGAGATGCAATTGCCCCATCAGTCAGGCTGGGGACTTGTTTGCTTCTGCTCTCAGTCAGCCCATTTGCCAAAGTTTCTTCTCTGTGGAAGCCAGGGCACTTGAGAGGTACGTGTGTGCGTGGGAGAGAAGAGTTCTTGTGCAGCCAGCCTTGCCTTGGTAGGAAGCTGTGATTAAGGTGCAGAGCATGTCCACATCTTGAACCTGGGACACACACCTGAATTCCCTAGACTTGAACTTCTTATGGTGCCTGGGAAGCTCAGGTAAATCTAGACCGACAAAATGGTGTAGGAACAGAATCCCAAATTGCAATCCTCAAAAATCTCTGCTTGGCTGTCCCCTAGCTCTCAAAGCACATGAAGTCTCTAAAAACCTCCTTTTTCACCTTAGAGTTCTGCTTCTGGGTATGTTCTTACCCTTGAACCCCCAGACTCTACAGCCTGGGTGTCCGTTGTCTGTCTCTTCTAGGCTGCTTCATCTAGTTTGTATTTCATGAGCCCATCTGTCAGCCTGTGTGCTCCGTGTCAAGCTGCAGCTGATGGCATGTGCTCCCTATTTTAGTGCACCCTGGTTTTAATGGGACTCACCTAAGATAAAGGAGTCTCAGGTAATTTTTGCCTTTGCTTAAAGAGATTTTTGCCTTCATCTACGCTCTAATCAGTAAGCTACTCTGCAGTAGGCACCCTCCCCCTCAGTCTTTCCCACTGAAACTGCTCCACATAAGGCTAAAGTATTAAAGATTCTTTGGGCGTGACAGAACATGTGGGAAAAAGAGAAAGGACTCTTCAGCACTTTGCTTCAAGCACCCAGCCAGAAAGAGGGTGCTTTGGCACACTTTTGCTGTCTTGGCCTCCAGATACTAAATACAGYGTTGTATTTTAAACTAAACAGTCATTGCATATAATATAAACTAACCCTGAATCAAAGGCTAGAACCCAGGGGCCTCAGTTAGGGACTAACGTTCGCTCTCTTGCATCTGCTTCTTCTGGTCCAATGAATCTTTGCTGAAAAGAAATTAATAGAAAATAGCTTCAATGGTTAAGAATGCTATCTCCATTCCTCTCGTCTCTCTCACCGATTAGCCAACAGTCACCCTAGGGAGGTGGGTTTCAGTCCTCTCAAGACAAAAAAAACCCCAAAACCCCCCAAAACCCAAACAAAACACAAACAAACAAACAAACAAAACCCCCCAAAAACATGTTTCTCCCATTTGGGTGGAATACTTTAACCACAGAGAAGATAAGTAGAAGACATGGACTTCTTGGTTCTCAGTCCTCTCTCATATTCAAATTCTTTGCAGTTCTTTATATGTCCTTTAAATTATGCTGTTAGACATCTGCGTATCATCTTGCCTTTTTATCTTAGCATATCTTTTTCCACTTATGTGGCTCAACAGGGATGATTGGCTAAGGCTAGCTCTGATCATTCATGTTGCTTTGTTGCTACAGCCAAAGAAGCCCTGGGAAGTACAAAGCGAATGGTAGTGTTGTTTCTTCCACTTTGCTTCCTTAAAAATTAGAACTCATATGAAATATTCTGCATATTTCTTACAGCCAGGGCTCTTCCCTACTTTCCAAATCTTTAGGTGTATTGACTTCAGAGATGAAATCAATGTGTAATATTTTTAACCTAATGACATCCTTACAAACATCAGCCACAAAGCAAAGCATATTTTTGTTTTAAGAAAGAAATGATATCTGGGTGAGTCTTCCAGCAAAACCTGTATGTCGGCAGCATAGCTTGTTCTTTGATGTCTGTCTCGCAGTTGTCATAACTGGGTTAAGAAGCAGACACTAGAGCATGCATTTTTCATGTTTGGGTAAATGGCTTTAAGTATCAGTTTGCTGGCCATATACCACTAGGGTTATCTCAGGAGGAGGGTAGAAAAGTCAGAGGGGTCAGTTTTACCCTCCATAAGGAGTGGAAGTACATGTTTTAATGTCTGAAATGTTTGCAGGATGGAGAAAATGAGTCTTTGTTCCACTTCAGGAGAGACTAGCAGACATCTTGAAGTGAAATTCTACGTTAGGTCTTAGTAAGTCATTAAATATACTCCTGGGAGGCACTTTGGTACCATTATGATGAACCAGATATTTTAGATAGGTTTTGAAGAAGTGGCGATATCAATGATAGCAGAGGATATCATTGAAATCTGAGCATTATGTAAGAAGTACATACAAAAGAAATTGAAATCAGAAACATGAAATAACAGCGTTCTTTTTTTTTCTAGGTAAGTGACCTGCAGCTTGAGGATTAGATTCTGTCATCTCTCTCACGTTATCCATCTCTAAAATCTTACCAATTTATAGCTTGCATTTGGTTCTCTTTGAATGTCAGAAAACTTTTTTAAACTATCCTGCTAGGTCCTGCAGTTCCTCTCTGAAGCAGGCTGGGAAATTCACAGAAGATAACATAGCGCAACTAGTAAGACCAGTTTATGTGTGAGGAATGTAGAGTCACTAAGATTCAGAATTGTGGTAAGTCCATTCCCAGCCACATGCAGAGCCACATATGGAGCCCTGAGTTTTACTGCAGCCAAACAGTAAAAGATAACAGAAACAGAAGCTGATAGAGAGGTAACTGACCAAGAATACCTGGAAATCTTGTATTCTACAAGATCAAAATGTTGTCAGGCRTGCAATTGGTTGTTTTGTTAAAAACGTCCGCTCTTCATAACTGGGGCATGATTGCTGAGCCAGATCCTGAGGAGATAGAAATCAGTATTGGTTGCATCATGGAGGATCATCACCCAGCACCACGTCTGAGATCATTGTGCAGTTATAACTGTGCTCATTAATGCTTATTGAAGGAAAATCCCAGACACTTGAAAAAACCTATTTAAAATCTAGTTTTCTTTGAGGCGATACGTGCAGTCAGTTCTGTGGAACACAATATAAAGGGAGGATATTTGGTGGGAGATGTGAAGCAGCTTTGCTAGGGTGACCTGTTAGTATGTAGTACTTAAATTCATTCTAATCCTAGCTGGAATGTCATATGTTTCTTACTTATCTCCAGCAAGTTGTTGCCAGCAGCTTGTTCTCTTCAACCTTGATGGCTCTTCCATGGAACTATGCTTCTTGGAATTGAAAAGGTCATGGTAAATTTAAGAGGCTAAGGGGGCATGAGAGAATGGGATGATGAGCAGGTGATGCTTCATTGCCACTATGCCTGGTGCTGGAAGAATGGGCAATAGTAGAGCTTTGCTTATATGCTGCTTTGTAGGGACCCTATAATTCTGCTGTAACTGAGTTCATTTTGTAGAAGGTCCATTATGGAAGAACAAGAGTGAGAATATTAAATGGTAATAGATTATAAGGGGAGTATAACTGAGCAGTTGTGGGTACATACCTTACACCCTGTCAGCCTCAAAATAAATAGGCTAGAGATACACTGACCTGTTGCATAGCAACCAGGAGGAAGCACAGAACCAGATCTCTGGATGCTGTGATTTGTAAACCTTTACAGAAGAAAGTACAAGACCTTTGCCCATCTGCTGGAAATGTTCAGAAGCTGAAGGACAAAAAGGGTACATTCCCTGAAATCTAACACTTAACAACCATTTTTATTTATAGATAAATACACAGATGCAGCGTAAAAAGCATGACTGTTTTGCCTCAAGGTTATGTAGAAAAAAATACTTAGTCTCTCCAATTTTACTTAGTGTTTCCCTGAATTCATCACACAGGAGATTCCTTAAAATACTGCAAATGCTATGTTTTTGCAGCTGCAAATATTTGCCTATTGTTGTGATCTTGTAAACATTGATATGCCTATTTAGCAGAAGTATTTATGTTATTCGACTGAAGTCAAGTACAAATTCTGATGCATGATGAAAAGAGGTACTCATATGTTTACTTAAAAATTGCTGTCAAGAAGGTGATTCTAGCCCCTCTTGCCCATTTGAAGTGTGTTTCAAACATTATTTTCAAATTAATACCATGGATTAGAATGCATTTATGCTAGGGTAACAGCTCCCTCTGGTTTCTTGCAGACCAAAGATGTTTATCTGCTTTGTACAATTTCATACTTTGCATGCACACTTTACACTTGTAAAAGTCATAGGTAGATCCCATGGGAATTCTTTTTGTTGTAAAAATCTATAATATTCCTAACTGTAGGAAATGTGTTCGTTTGTACAAAATAGAGACAAATATGGTACATAATAGAAATGAATCATTTTTTCCAGTAGAAAACTTCATATGTAATAGTTTCAATAGTAATAGTACTCCCACTTTATAAACCCATTCTTTAAAACCAAAAATCACCGAGTAATGTATTTTATTGTGCAACTTCCTTTGCCTTTCAAACTAAAGACATTTTGCAGTTTTAGACTCAAGAGTAACTGGCTCTTTATGAAGGCGTATGAATAATACATGTACAGCATCTACAAGTACTAGATGCTGCCTGTTTATTTTAGAAAAGTATATTAATGAATCAATTATTTATAATTAGTTATATAGGATGACTAATGCCATATGTAACAGTATTTAATGAACCCCTTTGGTAATTGCAATGGAGATAATAATGAAAAGGACAACATAGGAAGTCACAAAACAGGAAAGACTTTGAGGCTCATGAAGTGGTGAAGATAGTTCTACTCTAGTGCAGCCTGCTGAATGAACAGCATGTAAAAATCCCCCAAACACCAAAAAGCAATAAAATCTGTAAGCTTTTTTATCTCCTACCAGATTTGGAAACTTAGGTTTCTTTTTAGATGAGCTCGGTGATAGCATACAGACAAGATGCTATTCTAGGAGATATAAAGAACAGGCTTTAAGAGGAGGGAGATGTTATATCTTATTTTCTTTTTCTGCTTATAAAAAGTRTGCACTGTCATAATTTTATTTGTCTTTGTTTTTATTTTATTCATTATACATTGGGCACTTTGTGCTTATTTTTTCTTGTATTTAGTCCAAGCTACGTACATGTGTTGCCACTCTTTGTACCTCTGTAACTCTGTGGTTTTGTTACTCTGGCAAGTATCAATTTATTAGTTCTGCAATTGTAGTAAACCTTTTTAGATGCCTGTGGCTGTTTCTGCTGTTAAGCACTCATATAAATGGTTCAAAAAAATACCTACTCAAATATTGTGATACTGATCATTGATAAAGACCTTGTAGCTTATTAGAAAACTGTAATAAGTCTATTGGCCTGTACCTATAAAAGTACTTGCGTGGCTTTTAGTCCAGTCGAGGGTAAAACACTGTTGTTTGCATCTTCCATGCTTATGTGCTTACCACTGCCACTAATGAAATGGTCATGAGATGTTACTACCTGTGTGATAAGCTTAGTGTAGTAGTTATGCGTATCTTCTSTGCAGCAGAGAAGTTTGTGCAGACACCATTATTGTTTTGAGATGAATGTAAATGGTCTTTCAAAGATCTTGTTTCATACACTGACAAGCTAAAAGGAACTGCTGGGAGCATACAGGATTCTTCTCACTCAGTCTGAGACATTTACAATGGAGATTTCTAGAACTTAACTGATCACCCAGGGCCCTTTATCATCATTGGAGTGGAACTGGTGGCTTTGGGGCATGCTTAATCTTAACTGCTTTTAGACATCTGCTTTAGGAAAAGTGGAATCGCATCCTAGGATACCCAGACTCTTTTCACTTTACCTGCATTGATGATGAGAATACCTCTGCATCTACATTGTGGGCATCCAGATTTAGTGAGCTAAGTCCAGTAGATGGTGAAGTCCCATAATGCAGTCCTCAGAAGCCTCAGCGCTGCTTTCGCACATGGCCGGGTGGCTGCCATCCTGATGGGTCTGGTGACCCTTTGATGTGTAAGTGGAATTGGCTGTATTTCCAAGCCTAAGAGGGGACTCTGAGGCATATTTAATGCATACGGGGAAAACTGACAATAGAACAGTCCGTTTCATTAAAAGTCATGTCAGGAGGAGTAGGCTCCTATCCCCAGTAGCTCAAAGAAAGGAGAATTCCCTCAGAGTACGGGGAGTGCACGCGAGTGCTCTCTGTGCAAGGTGGTTCACATCCACGTATCCTGCTACATCTCAAGAACCTATCTTAGCACTTGGGTGTGAGCTGTTCTGGAGTGGGAGGACTCTCTCCTTTTAAAACTGTATCACTTCACAGTAAACTGGGCCAAGCAAAACAAAATTTGATCTAAGATTATGCACCTCCCTTAACGAGGGGAGCCCTAGGCTGCTGCCCTGCTATGAGAACTATTTCTACATTTAATGCAGTGTTCAGTGTGTTTGATCCTATGTGTTCCTTCTCCCAGATGATAGGTGATTTAATTGCTTCACTACAAAATGTGCTCGTTACTGTTTCCCTCTGACCAATGCCTTCTCCCAGGCTGTAGAAGGTTAGGTCATACATAAGCCTTGGGCTGTCATTGTGCACCACAGAGAATGTTAAAAGTAAATCTTTTTTACTGTTTGCCTTTATCTCTCTAGGTGTGGGATGCCTTTTGGCACACAGGGTGGCAATTATTAGAAATTTGTTCCCAGTAATGAATACAGAGTGTTAACTCCGTGGTTAATGCCAAGTAGAGTGATGAGCACGTGTGCCTCCTTGCTCACTGCTGACTTGCTGACATCTGAGAAAGGTGGTTACATACCCTTGGTGTTCAATTTGTGCTAAAATAGTAAATAGCCAGTTTGAAGGTTGATAAGCTGTTTGGGGGACTAAGGAATGACTATAATATATGCAGGACGAAAGTAACGTGAGATTAATTTCTTTCTATAACTCAGCTCTGGCAACATTCTTTGAAGGAAATTTAATACATCATCTTTGTTGTATGCAAGATCTGTTTTGTTATAAATAGGGCAAAGTTATAATAGGATTTGATCACCCTGGCCGGAGCATTGTAAAGAAGGGGCCAGGCACTAAACCGTTGATGCTCAAATCAGGGAAAAAGCTAGCTAGTTTTCCTGACATTAAGGGAATGAATTTTTAGAAAGCCATTCATTGATATCTGACAAACAGCTTGAAAGGGATGCCAAACCCTCAGGGTTTTTGTCGTGAGCCTTAAAACGCATTTGCATATTTTCTGCATAGAAACAGGAGCTCACTCTCTGTTGCCAAACTGCAGAACTAAAAGGATGAAAAAACTCTATCATCTAGTCCGAAGGGCTCTGAGGGGGATCTTCATAATCAGAATTCAAATGTGTGCAGCAGACTAGGAAAATGACTTCAAATGGGATTTCAACCATATCTGAGAGACCCACAAATCCTGAGCAGATTGGTAGGCAAAATACTACCTACACTGCCATTAAAAAGCTTGTTTTCTTCTCCGGGCATTTCTCATGTAAAAAATAATAGCTCACTGATATCAACTGATCACACAGATTAATGTTGATTAAGGTGCTACTGCTTAGTTTTATTGATATCAAATGCAGTTTTTCTGACAGTTTTGATTTCTATTTCTCAAATTGAAAACAATATCATCATGAATAGGACCAGAGTGATGGAGGAATAAAGAAATGATGGTCCTCTGCCTACAGCCAGTGCACCCAGTGGTCCAGTTTGTTAAAGTTTAATGTTCTTCCTAGCTATATGATTTACTGTGAGTTGTTGTGTATTGAACTGTGAGTCCCCAGGCCTTGAAAGGGCTGCAGTGTACCTTGCCAGGACAGGCAGCTCTGCTGAAGTAAGTGCAGAATCTGTGACGGTGTGAGCCGGACTGGTGTAACTCCTGCTGATGGGCTTCAGCTGGGAGTTTGATTGGCAAGTGTTAGCATCCGTGGTGTGGTCCACACACAGATACAGCTACGCTGGCCCCTGTGACATCCCTCATGCTGCTCTTATGCCTGCCATTTTCATTGAATGGTTTCCTCTTCTGATTCCCCATATTATTCTTTTCTTTCCTTAAAGAAAAATGCTTGCAAAGACACCAAAGCATTTGGGGCCAAGATTGCATTTAATGTGCAGGTGATGTTTTGTTGGCGATACCCTCCCTAGCATGGACTAAATATGCCTTTATCATTTTGAGGAGGAAGCTGATGACTGCAGAGGAATTTATGATGGATGAAAGTGCCATATAATTTTTAGCATATAGATTTACTCTCCGGTCATCCACCCATCCAGGCAGTAATGTGGGTGGAGTTCTCATTACTATTAACAGAGAGTTGCCATTTAAACTTCCTATGCATCAAGCAAAGAATAGACTTCCATTGCGTATACATGGCACTGTCATTGATCTGGTTGATTCTGAGTTGCAGTGGTGGATGTGGTCAGTGATGTGTGAATTAATAGGAAAGGCACAGTTAACTCTTTTCATGAATGTCTATATTAGTCAGGACTGTCTTTGCAGTAAAGTGCTAGTAAGAAAATCAGTATTGATACAGTTAGATGACAGCCCATAATGGTGATGAGGTTAGAAAATAAATAAAATATCCATGACTTGTTACAGATTTGTGCAACGCTTGTGGGGTTTTAAAACTGTTCTTTAGAGATCTGCCTCTATTTCTGTATGATGTGACTTTTTATCTCTTTACCCTTCATTTTCAAGGCTTACGTAACAGCAGCATAGGTTGACAGAGGTCTAAAACACAGAGTGTACAGGGGTTCACATCACTGTCCTACAGACAATTGTGCTCAAGACTAAATGGCGGGGGAGGTCTTTCAGTAGCTCAGAAGAAATGCTTTTACCAAGCTTGTGTGATTGGAGTCAAACCAGGAATATTAGGCATGTCTCCTGCCTCTTGGAAAGAGGATCTGAGCTCGAGACTGTTGGCGGAGCGATGTGCTGCTTCGTTAAAGAGAAGCTCAGGTTTGCTGGGTTGCCTGGTTTTGTGCCTTGTCTGCAGCTTTTTGGGGGAATGGCCCAGGTTTCCCTGGAAAGGGTGGAGGAGATTCCTGTGCAGGATAGCCCGTAGCTTGGTGAGGGTGCTCCCCGGAGGGGTGAATATGTGAAGGATACTGAGACAGAACTGGTGGTCTGCATGGGGCTGTACCAGTGGAACGGGAGGCGATCCTGGGATGGCAGCTGTTCAAGGCACGTGCAGAAGCAAAAGGTATCATGTTCCCAGTTTTTGCAACTAAAATTGTTACTTGTCTAAGATACATGGGGCTGTTTGGGGCAGATCTAGTTCTCGTACTTAAAATTGAAATCCATTTGTGGATCTGGGTCCTACAGTCTGGCAGAGCTGCTGAAATAAAAATTGTGAAAAAAATATCCTGCTTTCTACAATGTCAGTGCAGTCCAAGGGCCAGAGTTTATATAGAAATATATTCGCAGCAATAGATATATAGAAATATATTTGCAGCAATTTTAGAAGCACTATTTTTGATATAATTAAGTATATATATAATTTAATTCTGCTTTCACCTTGGTTTCCATAATTTTGTTTCCAGCAGAGTCAAAATGTCAGACAAAAGTGATTTAAAAGCAGAACTTGAGCGCAAAAAGCAGCGTTTGGCTCAGATAAGAGAAGAAAAGAAACGGAAGGAGGAAGAAAGGAAGAAGAAAGAGGTAAATATGCAAAAGTGCCTTTTAGATAGCTCATGCTTGCAGAAGGGGGTTGCTGAGGTTTTGACATCTCAGTATTGTATACCCCAAGGTATCTGTCATGTGGAGTGAGATCCTCAAACCCACATCAGTCTAACCTTAAAATCGAAATTCTTATTTTTAGTCAAGAAAGTTGGGGTGAGGGAATTGCTTTTAAAACCAGCACAGTGTCAGATGACAACAGTTTAGGCAACATGATGTGTATGTGTGTGTAGAAAGAAAAACTGATTTGCCACAATGCTTTTTCCTGGGCTCTCCTTCAATGGAAAGGGAGTGGAGAGTGGGGAAAGACAGAAAGAGGGCTTACAGTTTTTTCAAGCCATTACAATCTAAATATGTATTTTTGTACTCTGAAGACTAGTTTGATTACTAGCTGAGGTAACAGATTCACAATTATTATTCTCCAGTAAAGTAAAACATAATTGCAATTGCATTTTCATCTTCTGGCATGGGTGCATCTTTCAGTTCTGTTAAAGTTTGATTGACATATTGGTTTATTTGTCCTTGACAATATGCATTAGGTTTTTCATTAAGGGATTTGTACTTCTTTTTATTCAGTCACTTAGTGGAATAGAGGTGAGAATTGACAGGGAGTGGATATTCATTTTCATGCAAAGTCAGAGAAGCATTAAGTGATTATGTTTCCTTTCCTTCAAATGTCAACACTTACCATAGTTTAAAGCACCTGTTATCCTTTACTAATAACTGGTTTCCTTTTAAACTGACACTTTAATATTGTACATGAATTTCATGGAATTACTGTGGAAATGTGATGTGATCCAAGAAATCAGTGTTCCAGTTTTGGCTGTCTTTTTAATCTTTTTTCATTTGAGCCATTTTTGTGCAATTACCAGCACACCCCCCAGTGAGGCTCCTGGAGTCACTAGGGGAGTCCTCTGTAAGCAGAACTTTAAATGTTAACATTTCCAGTGTTCATTACTAGCCTGTTAATGAATTAGAGGGAAGGGAGCCAAGCTAATGGCTCGAGGAAGCTATTAAGTCCTTTCCTTTGTTCCCTGCCTCTGATTTTATGCCTCGTGGACATCTTGTGGTGGTTGGAACTTTCCATTGGCCCTGATAGCCAGATCCAGCTCAGGACACCCAGCTCTACAGATTATGCCACGGTGCCTAACAGTGGCACCGTAAATGGGGTGCACTGGTATGCCTGATGGCCTCCAGGAGTGAAGTCTAACATTCACTTAGGTGCTTAGCCATGTACTGGTGCAGAAGAGTTGTCTACAACCCTGCGTACTGTGAGATACTTCAGGCTAGCTCATGGGAAGAGCTGAGCACAGGAATATGCCTGAACTTTGTCGTTGTCTGTAAAAGCAATGTTCTTCTGCATCCTGGCCATGTCCAAACTGAAGAACATGGGGATGCTTCTGAACGTCAAGGTTTCCTGTTGTGCCTGCACCAACATCAACACCAGGGTGAGGCACTGTGCGAGTCCCCTGTGCCCCACACTCTGGTTTCAGCAGAAAGGAAAACCTCTCTGTGTGGAGGTTAGATAGGATCAGTCGATTTAGAAGCAACCTTAGGATCCAAAGTATAGAGGCAGATGCTGCCAGACATTCTCTGTAAGAACTGTGCTGGGATTGCTGTATTTAAATACACGATATTATAATATAATAAAAACACACGATAAAATGATAGATACGACCACTTGCATTTTGTTTTACTTGCATTACTGGTTACTGCACTAGACTACAAAGTGGGACATGGGTTCGGTTCCCTCATCGGCTTGGGGGAAGGGCTGCGAGCCTGTTTCTTTCAAAGGAGTGCTCTAACCACTAGGCTGGGGTATCGGTTTTCCTTCCACCTTACTAAAATGGGGAATGATGAGCCAAATGTAAGGGATCCTGGCTAATGCAGATGTTGCTCCTCCTGTTTCTAGGTCCCAGTAGACCAGAGTGGGAGGAGGCTAATGTGTGGAAGCTCCAAGTAGATACAGATGTCTAAGCAAAGAGGGAGGGGTCTTGTTGACCATTAGCTTTGGCTGTTAGTGCCCAGGCTGCCAAAATCCTATTTTAGACGCGTTAGTCCTTTCCTTTGCTCCTGTTAGATGTTGACGTTTATGAGAAAGTATTTTTGTGGCCAACAAGTGCTTGGGACCAAATATAGGCCCTTAAGCTACCTCACTGAAGTCCAGTGGAATTTTATTTCTTGATCCTTGAGTAAGTAGGAAGGGGCCATTTTTATTCAGGGTAATGATATCTGTTATTCTATGGTCAGCTTTTGTATTAGCTGAATAAGTTGCATCTGATGAGTGAGAGGCAGAAGATGTCCATCGGTGTACTGTAAAAATCCTTGCAAATGTACTTGCAAAGATCAGTTTTCCCATGCATTCAGGGAAAAATATTGTTACTGATATCTAGAGCATAAATTATCTAAGTTATAAATGATCTAAACATATCTAAGTAAATTTCAAAGTGTACCTAAGCAGTGGTGCATATAAATATTTTCCACACACTTCATTGCTAGAGCTGATTATATGTGGATGAAACTTTTCTGGTTTGTTTTGTTTTAACTCAGGCTGATCTACAGCAAAAGAAGGAGCCAGCTCAGGAAGATTCTGACCTAGACCGCAAAAGAAGAGAGACAGAGGCTTTGTTACAGAGCATTGGTATATCCCCAGAACCACCTCTAGGTATTTAAGAGAAGCACACTGTAAAGCATTCAGCTCTGCCACAATGAATGCATTCTTTCTATTAAAGCATGCTTGGCTTTTTTGATTTTTGGCTGTATTAGTGAAGTGAACTCTTCTGTTTGAATGCCTGCCATACCATTYACATATACCAGCTCATGGCATTTTGAGTACTTGTCATTGCCAAAACATCTGTTTCATTTCTTCAAGAATTTTTTGTGAACGTAATGCAGGTTGGTTTTGCATACCAGCAGTGATTTCTTTTCTGATGGACTGTTTTATCTTCTCCCACATCTATCTGATGACTCACAAAATAATATTATAAATGCTGTACTTCATTAGCCCCAAGTTTTGTTTCACAAATTCAGATTAAGCGTTTGCTAAGGAAGGAGGAGCATAGTCATGTGGGAACTCCCACTGATTTTCTTTTAAAATCAAGCAAAACTGGAGAGGGGAAATAAAAAGACAAATCACAACTAGCAAAAAGCTTAGCATCAGATCATTCTTGTAGATTTTAGATCTGGTTTCACGTGCTCGACCTCTTTTTTGGTTTTGATGTTTCGGTTCTAGAATCTGAAGTCCTCAGTTTAAAAACAAACGTGGCAAAGTTTATAGTATCTGAATATTGGTTACCTTGATTAAGTTCTGTCTCACTTATGGGGTGGCCCTAAAGTGAGAAATTTCCTTCCTTCCTTCCTTCCTTCCTTCCTTCCTTCCTTCCTGTGCTTTCTTCTCCCTTGAATCCAGAATCACTGTCACTATTTTAGCTGAAATATTGGCCCCTCTGGAGGTACCAAGCCTTTTCATTAAATTCATTGGGGCTGAATCTAGGATTTTACCCCTAGATATTCTTGCCTGTAATATTTAGGAAAAACTCCAAATTTGACAAAATACTGAAGCCTTGATTTAGGAAAGCACCTTAGCAGATGCTTGGGTGCATATGCAAGTAGATTGTGACATTCTGAATTGGGATTTCAATTCATAACTTGCATCAACCAACATTTATGGAGAAAAGTTACTGTTTTTATAAGTTATGATATAGTGGCTGAAGCTTTTAAATACCACTTCTCAGAAGAATTGTCTGACAAGTAATGGTTAGGTTGTTTTTATGTATCGTAAAATATGTTTTGTAAATTATATCATGATATTATAAAATCAGATACATTTTTCATGTTCTAGCATTTAAAATACTCATTTTTATCTAAAAATGAGGATATATTTCCTCATCATATTATTAACTAAACACATATATTCATGTTGCAAATTATCAATTCTTATCTCAGTTAATTATTTTGTGTTTGATACTATGAAAAGAACATGAAAATTCACATATGAGATGATTCGGTTTAGTTAAACAATAGTGTTTTGTCCTCTTTCATTCCCTGTATATACACTCACAATTAATATACAAAGGAGGCTTTAATTCTGCCTTCACATACGCATATGATACCCAGATCCCACTGTGAATATGGAATTCATAAACAGCCATGACATACCTGTAACCTGCCAAAGGGCTGTCACGAAAATGAATTCTCTTTTCATGCTGCAGTCATTTCTGTGACAGTCTCCAGTGAGAATCTGCATGAAATGTTTGACCACATGGAAAATCCAAATCTCTTGACAGGTCTGTCGTTATACATTATAGAGCATAACAAAATAGTTTAAAGTTTTACTTGGTTAAATCTATAAAAGGAAATGCACATGATTTAAACCAAATGGGAAACTTTGCTCTTGCATTAAAACCCCTTTTTGCATTTTATTCAATGTGGCTGCTTTGAAGAATACTTCTATTAAATCTTGACTGGAGCCATCTCTGCATTTTAAGTATTTTTGAGAAACCATTTTAAAAGAAATCAGGATATTTTTACTTTTTTATTTCTTATTTCCTTGCTGAAGAGCTTTAACTCGGGCTGACCTTGAGCTATGAACTTCCTTTCCTGTTTCAGGAAACAAAACTGCCTTTGCATGAAATATGCTTCAAAAGCCCTGGCAAGCCAAAGAGAAAATCATTTCTAGAACTTGGGCAAATAGCATCTAAACCAAGGGAAAATTTTCCTTGAGTGTTGAAATCATGTCCCACCCAAAACGGAAACTTTATATGACCTAAATTACTTAAGAAAACATGATTGCTGAGCAAACTAATATGTATTCTCACCATCTTTGGGAAATGATTTTAACTTAGCTGGATTTCCTTATTTAGCTTTTATTTTTGATGTCATATCGACACTGCAGCCTTAGACCATATCTAATGGACACTGGCTTTTGATTTAAATTCAAAATTTACAAAGTATGCTTGTTCTATTGCCTACTTGACTTTACCAGAAGAGTTCACTTAGTTTTTTGACAAGACAAGCCCTTGATATTTCTTCATACTTCAAAAATCTTTTGCAAGTCAACTTTAAATGATACCCAAGAAAACAAGTGCCGTTTTATTTCCACAGATACCTCCTCCATTGATTAGCTGTAGATTCCCATTGGGCTTTCAGTCCTGTCTAAATTCATGTCAGTTTTAACACTTCCAAAAGACTTAAAATTCACTTGACTCTCTTCCTTTTCTTTTTCTTTCCTTCCTTATTTGCTTTCACCATTTCAAACTCTCCTACTCATCCATCCACTATCATTTTGGTCCATTGGTTTTGATTTRTCTGACACTGCTCTTCATCAGTGCAGTCGCTGCATGTGTTAACATGGGATACCTGTTATTTTCATTATTTAGTCCCAACCCCTATGTCTCCCTCTTCGAAATCAGTGAGCACACCCAGTGACGCAGGCAGCCAGGACTCGGGAGATCTGGGACCCATAGGAAGGTAAGACACAGAGTCGATAGCGTTGAATAAATGTGTTTTTTTCACTTTGCTCTTACTTTCCCATTTTTACCTTTGCTTCTTGTCCCTAAATGAGAACGTGCTGTATCTAACACGTACTTTTGTTTCTGCATTTTCCACTGTGTGTTACCATCCAGTAAGACTGGTCTCAGATGTGAGGTAAATAAACGCATGCAGCAAGCGGATCTTAAGCTATGAGCCCCACACCTCATATTGGAAGCAAGAGCTGAATTTACGCTTCTAAAATGGCCCACAGAAAGCTGTTAATTCTGTGTGGATATCCATTAAAAACAGAGGGAAGTGCCCAGTGGTAGAACCTGTTACTCATGTGAGTTATCTTTGTTCACATAACCAGTCCCCTTTGAAGTCCTCCCAGGTGTAACGCCAGGCTGCCTTGGGTTCTCGCGTGGCTGCTCATCACAGTTTGTGCCACTGACAGTGGCAGGGAAGAGCTTGTACAGAAACAGGCTGAAACACCCCGGGACCCACGGCCAGTTCTGCCTTGGAAACTGTGGGAATCAGAGTTTCGTGCAGAACGGGAGGAAAACAGCTCTCTTCTTGTTGGAAAGGGGTGGTGGGGTGTGTGTAAGGGATGGCCACAAGAGCAACCTTGTCTTTGTTCGTACGGCTGAAATAGGAAATGAAGTGGCAGTCCCAAAATAATTCCTACTCTGGAGTAGAGAAGAAAGGAGGATGCTGCTGGTAAAGGAGCATACGTTCAAGTAAGAAGAGGTCCAAGCAACTATAGTTATATATATATTTTGAGAAATGTAAAACACAGGTCCTAATAGCTCTTTTTGTATCAAACTAATTCAGCATAAAGCTGAGCTGCCAGCTCATCCAAATCTGCGAGCCAAGACTCTGCTAATCACTTGAAAACACAGTGATTGCTCTCTGCAGTCAACAGTTGTCAGGAGTAGACACCATACCTCTACAGACACCAACACTGATGTCACAGAGCTTCAGGTCACCAGATTTCATACCACACCAGCCTTCTGCTTAGGAAAATCACACTTCTGTAAGCTGAAATTGTATTGTGTCCCCCTTCAGCCAGATGCAGACACCATCCATCATGATGTGGAGGTAGCACAGCTGCTGCTGAAATCTGCTCAGCCCTTCTCCCAGGTCTACCCTCTAGAAGAAATGGAGGTTGTTAAGTAGAAAAGCCCTAGCCTGTAAGATATGGCAGTTCAAAACACAGAAAATAGTGTAATGCTACATTCATAAATAAATGCAGTAGACTTCAGCAAATCAAAGTACTTTGAGCAGAGCAAAAATTGTTTTTAAGCAAAATATAGCCTGCTGTTCAGGATAAAGTTATTTCCTACAGTCCTAAGTGAAGCTATGACAACACCGGCTGGAGACTTCTAAATTCCTGGTTTTCTTCTGAACCTTAATGGTGTAACATTTTTACTGTTAAGGTAGTGAAATGCTCTTGGAAGAATTTATTTTACTGTGACTTACGCTAGCACTTTGACTCTCTGTCAGCAGGAAGCAATGAAAGCACACGACCATGTGTCCTTACAGAGGAGAACAGTTTGTCCTCTTCTTCAAAGCTCATGACGTACTGCATTGTGGGCTTTCGGTTTGGATCCACTTGCTGGCTTCTTGTGGCCATACTAGGAATTCAGTGGGAATCCCAAGACCTTGTTTGTAGTCCACCAGTTTGCTTGCCATCCTTGCTGGTATTGAAAGGGCTGTGTTGTGTGCCAGGAAGGCCGAGGGTGTTTGCCTGGGGGATTGGTTTGTGGTAATGAAAATTCAATGAYGTCTGGTCCAGGCCCTGGGGAATCTCTGTAACCTGTGGATAGTTCTGGGTGGCAATTAGTTTGTCACTGGCTGCAGGTAGATGTGCTCAGTGTGTGGTTGTGTGAACGAGTACCCTCAAGCGTGCATGTGTGATAGAGCAGTCAAACCTGGAGAGGAAGATGTTGGTGGACCTGTCATCACAGTGGGTAAACAGGATGAAACCACCTCAGCTGTTTTCTCTCTGAGAGATGCCTAGACCATACTTCTGACTTATTTTGACTACTGCATATATGAATGCCTGTTTATCTGTATGAGCAAGGTTACTCTGCTTCATTTTAATGCATCCTTCCATTTCGCTGTCTACGATAGAGGGCACTTTCCCCAGATCCCCTCTCATGCCATTGTGCTTGTAAGATCTTCCCCTTTTTGCCATTCTGCTGCAAATTTGCTGTACAACGGTAGACTGAGCACAGGCATTAGAGGAGAGCAGATTAGTTCCAAAGCTGCTAATGCCCCAATCTCGGAGATCACAGCTCGTCTGTTGTTGTTGTTGCTAACACTGCTGCAGAAATAACGAGCTCGCACAGGCTGGAAGAAATCCTGCATGCAGTCTGATTACTCATTGCTGAAGTGTTCTCCAGAGGAAGATACGGATATTAAAAAAAAAACCTGTGAAGTCATAGATTTTGGTTCACTACAGGAGAGAGGCCCTGTTGAAAGGTTTGAAGAAAGCAAGAGGTCTTCATATGTTCCCATTTGAGGCAGCAGTTTCTGGTGCAGAACTAGGTTGGGTTCATACTTCTGTGAGTTGTTGGCACTTCTGGTAGTTGTCAGACTTAATGTATTGGTCTTAATATAACCAAGTATATCTGAGGTATGTCTTGATTGGCAAGCACCTGTGATTTCTTACAGAACGGTGAACATAGTTTAGCCAGAAATCCAGGTTTCCGACATCCACTTTTCAGGAAGGACAACTGATAAATTGGAGGGAGTTTGGACAGCGTTAAGTAGTTGTTATCCTGGAACCACAGACCTCACTCTACCTTACTTTGCAAGGCGAAAACTAACTGGTAACTTGCTCACCAAGTGTAATAGTTATATGGGGAGCAAAAGGGCTCCAGCAGGCAATGTGTAAGAGCAGCAAATTGTTTGGCATTGAAGCTGGACAAATATAAAACCAGAAAAACTTTGTAAAATTTTAATGGTGAGACAAATTAATCACTAAAGCAATTTACCTAAAGACTCTGTTGGATCTTCTATCACTGGACATTTGTCATTCAGGATAATGTGCCTGCCCAACAGGCAGATAATAGGTCAAACAATAATTCATTCAGAAAAGTTGTACAGCTTTCTTGTTGCACAGGAAGAAAAGCTGCATGGTCACAATGGTCCCTTCTGCCATACGATCTATAGACTAGTAGTGCTGCTATCCTGCAGGACCATTGTCCATTATCTCCAGCACAATAACTAGAGCAACGTTGTCTTTTCCCTGATGCCATCAAGCTTATTAGGAGAAGGTGTGGGGTGGACCATGTAATAGCACTAAATTATGGAACCATTTCTGTCCTGTGCAGCCCAGGTTTTTATGGATTTTTTTGCTGCTTGACCTTTAGTACCACGTTGCTATTTGGCATAGCCTTTTCACTAGGGATAACACTAGGTTTTGGGAGCGTTCCAGCTTCCCCCTGAGCCATGACAGCAACAGTAAGAATGAGCAGATGTTAGATGAATAACAGTGCTAGAAACTACTGATAGTTTTCTTTGAATGCTTTCAGTTGGACAGGAGAGCCAACTTTTTTTTTTATGGTCTTGGGGATCAATTCTGGGTAGGCAGATGCTGGAAGATTTTACCATAACTGTGCGCTGAAGAAATAGGTTGGGTGTGTGCTGCTCTTAGTTATCAGGCTGCTCTGAACAATTCATTAGAGCCTGCTGTTGCACAGAGAGCAACTTGCCTATCTCCACATTGCTTTGCACACCCCACTTCACTTTTGTGATGGCAGCGTTGCTTGTGCTACACAGATAGGACAGGAAAATGACATCATAGCCTGAACAGATACCTATCTCTGGATAGATGGGTTATTGTTTCACAGAGCTTTCTGTTATGATGTATTCAGACATGACTCATTTTCCACAAGACAGTGTTGCAGGATCCCATGAAGAGTCTCCTTGAAATAGAGTATGCTTGGCTCTTTCAGGATAAGTATTTTGTTTAGGGACATTGTCCTAATGCTGATGGTCAGCTTATACAGACATGCACAACTGAAATGTAGATTTCAGCTAACTAGATTTGAGTAAATGTTGTGAAGAAAGGGGCTGAGTTAAGGGCATTTGCTGAGAGCTTCTGTGCTGTAACATGGTGTGAAACACAAATTTGCCTTTTCGAGACTATCAATATGGAGCTTCTTCATGATTACTATATGCATCTCAGCCCTCCCTAGTAGATACTCTGAACTTTTGCTACCTTAGTGTGCCAGAGAGGATGCTAGCTATCATAGTACAACTGTCATGAAACAGTGCCCATGGGGAGGCATGCTTTACTACTCAGCATACCTTAGACATTCATAAATCTCATTGTCTCACCACGCACACCCATGAACAGCATGTTTGTGTCATCTGGGACAGTACACAAGGACAGACCTTGTACAGTGCTTCAGAGCCAGGCAGTGCGATACCAGGTCTTGTGGGCTGAGCCAGCTCTCTGGAAAAGCCTCAGTGTCCTGTCACAGGTAGAGCCAGAGCACTAGGGTCGGTCCGCACTTTGCATGCTGGCTCAACATAAGATAGCAGAAATAGATCTGTGCTGGAAAGATGCGCTTCTGTGGCTGGGTAGCTCTCATGTGCTAATACTAGCCTGCATTGGTATGTATTCTTGTATTACCTGCAGGGTGTCTGTGTGTTCACCCTGGCGTATTGCATGCTTGGAGGAGTTGCATTTGTGGACCAAGGTGTGATTTATCTGTGTGGCCCATTTTTTCCCTGTATCCTTCACTGCTCCTATATGTTCCCAGCTAGCTTCATTACCCTACAATGATAGGTTTGCACTGTAGCATCCCATTTATTGTTGAGCTGGGTTGTGTGTGCGTGCGTGCAGTGAATGCATGCAGCACTTCCCTCTGTGCATTTTGTACTGGAACATGAGAATCCCATTAGGCTGCGTATAAGGTTTCCCACCTTCCATCTGCTCAGTAAACTGCACCAGGCTCAGCTGTCTTGGATGTGTAAAGGTTAATGGTTGCCTTTCTTTCTACAACAGCTTCATCTGTGCTCTTTTACTTTCTAACTTGCATGTTTTGCTGCCCATACATTTAGATACCTGATTATTTTGTGGGGTCCCATAAAGAYGAAGATGATAGGAAGCATTCTTCATCTTCTGGTAGCTTCTTTCAGAGGATGGTTACTTGAATGTGGTGTTTTATCTGCTGTAAAATAATGCAAGGTGGATTATTTTGTACTATTTCTCTCACAGTCCATTGGTTTTGGTGAGTTTGTCTGGCTACAGCTACTCATTCTGTAATTATTGTTCTTACTTGGATTAGGACACCACATAATACTCAGTTTAAATGGTTCTTACCTGAATTATGTTGTTGTTCCATTGATATCACAGTTTTAAGATGTGTTTGATGCACTGAAATCAGTTATCTTCCTTCAGTGTGTGAAGTTTACTTGTCATAAAGCAGGGTTAGTCCTTATTTAGATGAAGCTGTAAATATTTAATGAAAGTTCCAGTGAGAATGAGTTTGAGCATAGCATTAGGTAGCAAAGAAAAGAAAAATAAAGGGAAATTGGATTTCTCAAAGAGGTTTTGTAGCAGTAATATGCCATAGAAGTTAGACCACTCTGGAATCCTGATTGCCTCATCATCACTACAGTTTTTTATTTCTAGATAAAATACAGTACATGAGCAATCCTAGAAATAGAACAGCTGTCTGTAATGGTGGACGACTTTTCTCTGAGGAGCAATATCACCTTTGGCTTTGGCTGTTGGCATAATTTTTTGTCCACTATGTCAGTTCATCTTGCAGTTACTGTGACCTCTGAATGTGTTCCCAGTTGTATTCCAGAGAACATAGTAGCAGCTGTCATGCTAGGTTAGACGTCCCTACTGACGGAGAGTCAAGAGCATGTCTTCTCTCTCATTCTATTTTGAAGTTTGCCGACAATATTAGTCTGCATTCATGTACGTTTTCATCAGACGTGAATCTGAGTTGCTTCCATCTACCATGGCCACTTCGAGCCATTTGGGTATAAAAAGAAATACACTAGGATATGTTTTCTTTCACTGTGTTGACGTCCACCCTTAGTTTGTATCAGCCCCGGTGCAGGGAGAAACAGATGTAATTCCAGTCCTTTTTCTCTGCAGCATATTATTTACTCGTTTTTGTATAGTTATTAGGTGTTCTGCTTTATAATGCAATATCTAAACACGCACACGAGACATGTTAATCCTGCATTACTTCATGTCTGACTCTCAAACATAAACATTTCTTGCTTCTCAGATACACAGTCAAAAGGAAAGAGGTAGCTCTGGAGCATCTGGGCACCGAGTGAGTCAGAGCATGTCATTATTGTCTTTACTCTTTTACAGTTTTGTATTTAATCTTGCTCACTGTCAGTCAAGTTAAAAAAAAAAACGCATCTCTAGTTAAGAAGTGTGTTCTTACCCCATAATGTTTAAAATCACGAAGATTTTGTTTGCTGATCTCTCATGAGTGTATCTAAATGTCACCAAAGTCTTTAGGTTCTGTGCTTTTTAGGCTCTTTGCCTGAAAAATCAGACTTGGCAACTCAGCTTTTATTTTTACTGTTTTATTTTTAAACAGCTCCTTACCTAGTACAGTAATGTAACACATTGACAAGCTGAAGAAAGGGTATCAGAATGCCATTCTCCCTTTTAAATGTCTGCTTTGCTGTTTAATTAGACAGATACAGAAGGCAAAAGAAGAAGGCGGATCCTGGTCTCTATTTCATTTGTACGGGATGGTTGGATTATTGTAGTAGATCATCTTTTACAGTCCATGCAGCATATTTCCTGTCTTTTCTTTAGCTATAGAAAACATCTCTTGTAGACATTAACAAAACCATGTTTCTGTAAGATCTGCTAAAACCACTGCTAACGTAACTGTATCATCTAGGGCTTAGCTACTTTATCATTAAGCAAATGCATTTGACAGGTTCTGTGCGACGATGCTGTTTCATCATTGCCGCTCAGCTTTGCATTACCAGCATTTCATTGTGTTACCATGTTCACAAATGATAGGCAGCCTTCTTCAGTTGCGACCAGTACAAGTGGGCCTGTGTTGTATTGCCTCAGGAGTAGCAGCTGTAATGGTTATTAGTAGCAGATTTTTTTTTTATGGTGTATTTTTAAGATCAGTTTATATGTACAAAATGGCTTTTAAATGGCTGTTTTAGTGGCATACGTATTTCATAAATGGGCTGAGCTAAAGGGAAGCACAGAACAATGTAAAGACTCTGAGGGAGCTACAGGAAAGACCGAGAGAAAACAACTACTTTATGGCGACCTTCGCTTGAATGGTGTTTTATTCAGAAAAAGAAGTATTGTAACCCTAGGGACTGTTGTGTAGTGCAGACGTGAGTCTTTCGCAGTGGAAATTCAAGAGAAACGTTTGCTTGGTGGCTAGAGGCAAACGGGATAACCTGTGGGACGCCGACATTGCCACTCCGTCTTGGTGGCTTTGGCTTGGTATGGGATGTTTGCCATTACATGGTAAGGCAGAAGTACACACCCCAGCTGTTAAATTTCTTCCCATATAATTTACAATGACACCATCGTCAGGATCTCTTGGCACATGTGTTTTATCTTACAGTTTCCAACAGTGTTAGAGGCCAAATTGTGCCTTAAGCCTTCTTGACCTGAATCATGCTGGCATCTGTGAAGGAGTGACAGTGTCAGCCTCCTCCCCTTGCCCAGGGGGACCCTGGCTGTCTTGCCTATCTTTGCCCTAGGAATTCTGTTGCTTTTTAAAGCGATGCTGCAAATCTCTCATGCTTCCCACCCCCAGCCCATTTACAGGACAGTAACAGGGCTGGCCAGTCCTCCTTCCACGAGCATGGGCTGCTCAGTATGAGTGGCTGCATTGAGCTGCTTGCACACATTGTGGCTTGCCCTGCATAGGCTAGTATACGAGGCTGGAGGAAAGCAGGTTTCTTGCAGTCTTTTCCCTCCCTTTGTCCCTGCACAAGAAGAACCACAATCCTTCTCCTTTATATGCAATGTATATTTAGCCCTAGATATCTGAAGCCTCTCCCTGCCAATTTTTTTTTTTTTTAGCCTATAAACATAAGCAGACACCTTAGGGACTGAAGCAACTTGGCAGTTGCTTTCAAGTGTCTGTATATCTGACCTAGAAAGTAGGGAGTGTTTTTCAGTGCGTGCCAGTTACAAAGTCAGAATGGTCCGTATTAATTAGAATCATCTGCAATCCTTTTAGCATGTGAGCCTGTGGCATCATTAAGGATTTTCATGCTTTCATTCCTAAAGGATGGATAGAGTTCAGTCCTCCAGATCTTTGATTATTTTTCTCATTAGCAAGCATCTCCATGCTATAAATTAAAGGAGAAGGAAAGATTGCCATTCCCAGGGTGCTTCATAGAATGCCTTGGAAACCTGAGCCCCAGCTGCATCCAGAAGAAAATAATGTATAAAGCCCCACTTAACCATTTAGGTTATCAGCCCAGCTGTAGTTACTTCTCTGTAGTTATTTCCAGGCATATCATGCATATATTTAGTCAGACAATCAGATGATTTTAGGGACTAAAACACTAATCCTCTTAAAACAAAACAACTTACTTGCTAAGGCCAGCTCGGCTTAAGCAGTTCTCTCTTGCACAGAATTTAATCTTGACTTAATTAAATTGTGTGAGATCGCCTCCTATGTTAAACTGTTTAACATAGTTAAACTGGTACAGTTTGTGCATGTAGATGTTTTCTCCTTCATTAGGCTATTAAAAAGCCCCTCAGAAGATCCCCATTCACAATTTTATGTTTAATCTGGAAAAATAAAAAAAGGCTCTGAGTAGCTATTTCAGTAACTCATTTTTTAGGAATTTTCTTCAAATCTGTAAAATGGGAATTGCGGCCACTGGAAAGAAACTGGTAAATCTCCAGATCATTTTTTTCTTTTTTCAAGGAATTTTGAAACAGTCTAAGCATCCCATATTAAATTTTTCATAAGCAGAACATTTTGGTTTTCGATTTAAAACTGATTTTGATTCAGAAATTTTAGTTATACTTATTTACTTTAATAATTCAAAGTCAGAATATAATTTCTGAACTGGTCTATTAAAAGTGAGATAATTGGGTCATGAAAACCTTTGACATTTTGACTGTTGATGTGAAAAATTTTTGATAACTCTCATACAGTGAGCTCTTGTTTCAACCTAGTTGTAGCAAATATCTCATCCCCTTCTGGAATGATTTTGCCGTTTCTAGCACAAAATAAATTGCATAAAGGAAGGGAGACACCAACTCTTCTTCCAGCTAGTAGTTACTGGATTTTAGAACTGAAGCAAAAATGAAAATTTGCTGAAATCTTTCACGTTCTTCTTCAGCTGAATAATACCAGACCTAAAAATTGTAGGTTCCAGCCTTCATGTTACCTCTTTGACTCCTCTGAAAGGCTATGGATTGTCTTTCCTAGATTTGACTAATAGATGCAACTTTGTCTTTTATGCGGTTGTATCCAAAGCCCCTTGAAGTTTATGAGAAAACTTTCCTTATATGCACATCCATGGACTCTGGATCAAAGTGTCCTAACGTGAGTACTGCGGTTCCTTTAAAGCATCTGCAGGAGCTGATAATGTATAAAACTTCTCCTGTCAAGTTCTTTCTTTACATTTGTGATCATCTGAGTTCTATTTTGTTGCATAGACTTACTCTTGGYATAAAAACCGAGATGAAAATATTGTTCTGAAAAAGAATTTTCAGGGTTTGCTACAAGAACAAAACAACTTGTGCCTTCTCCCTCCTGAACGTGCTTTTTATTACTGCACTTTCGAAATGACCGTTCATGCTATCCAGCACTTACAGTAAATCTGTGTCAGTTCATAAGCTCAGCAGAAGCTTCTAACTATTTGACCTTCTGTCCTCGCAGATCCAGCCTGCTGCCCACAGTGACCCTCCTGGCAAACCAGCATAAATTTGCAGACTAAGGTTTCTGTAGCTATAGCATATAAATTGTGAGAATGACAAGGTTCATTACATTGCCAGGAGACTATATACTGTAATGTAGACCTGAATCAAAGGACAAACTTTAAATATATCAAATAAGTTCAGCAGATTGGATGAATTTAACTGCTGATTTAATTAGTGGAACTTTGTGAAATGGGAATCAACAAGGTGTTGGTCCTGTGATATGTCCTTACAATTAAAGGCATGCCAGAATTGTTCATTCTGATTTAAATGCCAAGTAGATTTTGAAAATTATTAAACACATTCAGCAGCATAGGCTTGATTTAAAAATAATTTTGAAATATACATGTGTTTTAAATATTTGTCCATGATTTTTTATGAATACACCTTAAAAAAAAAAAAGAAGAGTATTTTAAACTCATGCCCTTCTGAGAAGGGCTGTTATGGTTGCCAGGCAGCTGAAAGATACTGCTCTGCGCTCAGGGAGGTCATAGTTGCTCTTTTTATTGGGGAAGACTCGAAGTCGGAGGTGTCAGCCTGCTTGGAAGTGTAAATGCAAACGCAAGTATTTGGCTGTGCTCCAACAGCAGTGCCAAACTCCTTGCTCGCTGAATGTATTATGGCATTTTATTTTATGATTAGCAGCCCAGCTCCGAACGCAAGAACCTGCGGTGGTGTCAGAGTGTACTACTCTACAAGCATAAGCGAGCATCTTGTTGAGAGGCACAAATCCTCCCTAACTGCTGATAACCATCTTGCTTATAATGTGCTTCAGAAAACAAGTAGCACAAGGAAGGTATTTTCTTTTTGCCAATCCTTTCAAAGTGGAACAGATCTGCAAAACCGAGCACAGATGGCAGCAGAATAGTGGCTTAAATGCAAAGCATCAATTGAGGCAAGTGGTACTTTTCCATCTCTGAGTAGTAGCTTCGAATCTTCTTTTTCTTGATGTATTTTCTTTTGGAGTCACACTTTAAATGTACAAAAAATATCAGAAAGTGAAAATTACAGTGGAGAAAATTAAGATTATAAAAATCTGGAATAAAAGGAATAAAAACAAACAGCTTATCTGTACACATATATATTTTTAAACATCTGCAGTAATTTCTCACCAACAGTTTCTTAGTTCAGATTTTCTAATTAATCAACAGTAAAGTAGGAGCTTTGGAGAAACTGATGCAACAAAGTAGGTAGAACTCTTTAAAATTTTATAGCTAAGTAATTACGCAGCCTTAAATTCATTCTGGCAATATTCAGACCTTCAAAAAAAAAAAGTCTAGTTACATGATAGATTACATATTGAAATTGCAGATAATACTGGGTTGTCATTTGGTGACAGTATTTGTTATCGTATTGAAAAAAGGCATTCAAATGCATCTTAAGCATTGTATTCTACTGGTGATTCTAAAATAGTTCAAATCTCACAGTTGTTGCACCCAGTATTTTTAAGAATATATGAGTTGGGTGGAACCTGTTTTTCAGTATATCATCCATGTGCAGGTACACAGTTCTTAATCTAAGCAATTCTGAATCTTTTGGAAATCATAATCCAGGCCTGCATTTTAAGCATGGGGCTCCTCTCTGCATCAAAGTAAAAAACAAGAATCCTGTTATTCTTTGCAATTTTGGGCTTTTTGGTTTGCTCTTTTTTCCTAATTCACTTCTTTTGCTAGTTGCATTTGAAGCTAGAATAAAAGAAAGCAAGAAGCAGACTGAACCTTGCAGGCTTATCAAGTAGCTCTCCCGTTGATGCAGATAGCCCCTTGGCTCTTCGTCGGGTGCTAGCAGGGAGATGAAAGGGAGAGCACCGAATCACACAACCAGGAGTGGCTGAGGTGGGAAGGCACCTCTGGAGATCATCTAGTCAATCCCCCCTGCTCAGAGCAGGGTCACCTAGAGCAGGTTGCTTAGTCTGTGTCCAGCTGGGTTTTGAGTCTCTGAAAGGATGGAGACCCACAGACTCCCTGGCCAACCTGTTCCAGTGTTTGACCACCCTCACAGTAAAGAAGTTTTTTCTTATGTTTAAGTGGAATTTCCTTTTCTCAGTTTGTGTCCATTGCCTCTTGTCCTGTCACTGGGCACCACCAAGAAGAGCCTGGCTCCATCTTCTTTACTCACCCTCCCAAGTCGCTCACCCAAGTTAGTTGGGCTGTTCCCCCCAAATTCTCTGTGGACAACCACCTCTGAAACCTACTCACAGTTGGAGTCTGGGTTGGGTGCTCAGAACTGCTGCATGGAGCAATCTCCTGTCTTTCTGTTCCTATGCAGAGAGCCCACAGTGACGTGTTTCATTGCTGGAGCACTTCGTTTAGGTGCCTGAAGGTAGTATAAATACCCATTGTAATATCAAGACCCCCTGCTACCCCAGATGGGGAAAATGAGACTAGTCATTTCTTCCTAACATTCATACCATTTTAGAAGCTTTACTCTGGTAAGCAAAGGTGCTGTGAGACTTCATATCCTGTGGATGACTCCGTATGTTGGGGGTGAGTCTCTCCTTCGATTCTTGTCTCTCAGTTTAGTAACAACCTGTGCTCTGCTTAATGGGATTGGCCTTTGATCTCTGAAAACCTCAGCGCAGCTTAATCTGTGGAGTCATGGCACACTCCTTTGCTGTATTTTAGGGTTAGGAGGGCATAGCTATTTCCCACACAAAGGGTCATTTAGGACGTTGCTGTTGCTGCAAGGGAAGATGCTGGGTTTGGGACCTGTCAGGTCTAATGGTGCTTCATTAGGGACACAYATGGATATCTCAGTTCAGCAGATACCTTGGGACTTGGTACACTGTCAATGCAGTTTTCTCCTGGTCTGGAAAGCACAACAGCTGTTGGTGAGAGGAGATGCCACAATATGGTGTTTGCTTTCCTCTAGTTCTGCTTGAAGGTGTGATTTGCAATGCAGCAAAGAGATTTCTACCCTGCAGGAGGCCCCTTGGGAAAGCAGGGTTTGCTGTTATTTCTGTGAGTAGCCTGTTTCAAAAGCATGGATTTTCAGGCCTGGTTGCTCTTGACCTGGGAAGGGAGAGTGGGGGGAGAAAAGAAGTCATGCAGAACACATGTTCTGCAGCATCAGCAACAGATGAGGGAGGATTTGATTTTAGCTTCAGGGAAGCAGAGTCAGAACTAAGCTGCCAGCATGTTGCACACTGGTTGAATGAAAAGTGTTGGATTGGGGCACTTACCACAGCCAAGTTGTACTGCAATCTGACTGTGATTCTGGATATTAAACATCATTTTATGAAGGTGATTTAACAAGTATATGTATTGGCACTGATGCCTTACGTGTTTCATACACTATCACTGAGGCCAGACCCAAAGTTGTTTAAATCAGCTGAGAAGTTCTCATGGATACCAGATGGTTTTAGATGACAGATTCCATGCTTAATTAATTCATTCGGAGGTTGGGAACTTTCTAAAAGAGTTAAAATATTTTATTTTATTTTTAGTTTATTTATTTTCATCTTTTCCACATTTTTAACCTACATACTTGACTTTATGCAATCAGAATAAAATCTTCTGGAAGTAAGGTTCCACAGGGCATCGTAACAGATGGCAGAGTGCCTGGTTTTCCGTGGTAACAATAATGCAGAAAAGAGAATGCCTCTGTTCAAATTCCTTTCACCTCCCACCTTAAATTTTGCAATGGTCTCTGTCCTCTTAAAACTGTGCTGTGAATATCTCCCTACAGCTTTGGACATGTATTCAGAATAGAAAAATGTAACAAGTTGCTTTACCATCCAGTCCTTTAATAAATGTATGACATCTGGGTCTCTTCCTCCCGTTTGTTTCTTTCTGCAGGTTATTCCACTACTGACTGTGGAGAAAGAAGATGCATTGTACCAAAATCATCTGGTACTTTTTCAGTACTAAGAGCTGAAACAGCACCAGCATTAATACTGTCCTAAATTCGAGGAAAAAAATAGATTATTGAGATCATAATACAGGGCAAATAGAGAATACTAAAATATGCCTATCTAAAGGTAGAGAGTGAAAGCAGATCAGTTTCAAGAGAGGTAATAACACTTGTGCCTTGTCTACTTAGTTCCCTTCGTGCTGCTTTAGGACAATCTGTTATTTGATAGTAGTTACAGCTTTTTATCCCACAATCAGCCAAGGGCATCTGTTGTGCACCAAATGTGTAAAAGGAAGATTGATAGCAGGGTTATTGTTTGTCACTATGTGGGAGACTTATATAGCAACCAGCTTTGAAACAATGTTGGGTAGTTCTGATTAAAATAGTGTCTGTGCTGTCTGGGTGGTGGGAACGGGCTGATCTGGCTTAGTCCTGACCATGCTGCTCGTGCTCGGTGAGTTTCCAGGGACCCTTCCCATGCCATGCGCACTCGCAGGAGGAGGCTCAGCTCAGATGGTCTGCGGGAGGTTTGTGGAAGGACTGGAAGGTGCAAGGGAGCACTACTTTTCCCTGCTTGTCTAATGCTTGTCTCTCTTCCCCATAAAAATGTTAAGGTAAAATGTTTTGTCTCTCTTCTACATAGATCTGTGCCAAAATCCATTGAATCCATTTGGGGGGACTTTCACCAACTTGGGCTCTCTGAAAGGGTCCAGAGTGGGAGCACCTCTGCCTGAGTGCTGACCTACTGGTCAAGCAGTTCTCCTGGGCCATGCTCTCGGCTTTGGGCTCTGTAATGTTATTCCTTCTGCCCCCATCTTTGGGTGACTGGAAGTCCCAAAGCTAATTTCAGTTTTCTTTTATGAAGAAGGAAAAAAAAAAGAGGAATAGCACCTAATCCTTTTTCTTCATGAAGAAATCTCTGGAGAAAGAACTCATGCACTAGATTTGAAAAAGATTGGCACCGCTTTTTTACTGAGATCCAATGGCATTTCACAATCCCCACTGAGACCTGTCCACAGGAGAACAAGCATAATGGTGATGCTCATCCAAACAATCAAGGAATGTCATACGCTATGTCTGCTCATCACAAACAGATTGGCTTTAATTTCCTAGTCTGGATGACAGCACAGGCTATTCAACACCGTCTTTGGGTTGCTAATCCTCAAAGAATCTATTTATTTCTTTTTCAATGTTATTGCCATGGAAACTGGCTAAATTGCAGGTCCAGATTACATCTTTACTGTTCACTCACTTTCATTTTGATCTGCAGACATTCTTCAGGTGCCAGGAAGAGGCAAAGGACAAATCAATATTGTTCCTTGAAACACCTAGTCACTCCCTGTGCTCTCCAGCTTCCACTGTGTGAGTGTAGCCACTTGCGTTCTGTGTCTCCTAGGGCAAGAGACTTGAAACCTGAAGATGTGCTACCTGCAGCCTCGTTTTCTGCGATAACATTGCTCAGCCAAGCTTGAGAGGACAACACAGCAGATTGCTTCCTTATCTATTTTTCAGGCCTTTGCAAGTGGTAATACAATGATGCAGAGAGAACAATTACCATTTGGAGGACAAATCTAGGGAATGTTTTGCAGATGCACTAAAACTGTTGAAAACAGGTCTAATCAGGAGTCAAGGAGAATTGCTATTAACAGTACGTATCAATGTCAAGAATGGTGAAGTCTCTATGTCTTCATCCTGTCTTCATCTGTCAGAATCCAGATAATGAAGTACTTAAAGGAAGAACATGTCTCCACTACATGCATGGTCTGCATGTAACAAATGCTGGCCCGAAGCATAGGTGTTGCTATTCTCATATTTTGGGGATTTGAGTGCTGTCTTGAGTGTGTGAGATCTCTAAATTTATTTTGTTTAGGCATTCAGCTGAGTATGAGGTAAATGTAACTTGTTGTCTTGTAACTTGGTCTGGATTCTTAGAGGTGGAATGTAGGGGCTATACCTCTTTAGAGACCTGTGGCAAGCTCTTGATTTAATCAGATGATAATGGAGTTCTTTCTGATGGAATAGTCTTTATCCCTTGGGAAATTTTGTAGGTTTGAAAGTGGATGGAGTGGGGGAAAAAACTGCAATGAGTTATGTATGTTTTCTTCTAAGTGTTTGGAAGACCTGGATATGCATGCATAAGTAGCCCCTAGGCAGCTATAAGTTAGAATTTACGTGGCAAGTCCTAATATATGCTACTGACCTTGGTGACATTACAAGAGTCATTTTCAGACAGATAGCATTTTTAATGGAGTATCTATAATGCATTAGTCACTGATGCCTTTGCCTTRCATCAGGCATTCAGATCCTTATGTTCACTTTCCTTTCCACTGTACTTGAGCTACAGTCAAGTTACAAGGAAAAAATCTGTTCTTTATTACTGTATTGTTTTGTCTCTGACCCTTTTGTAATACGGTTTCGTTTTGGAGAAGTCTTTCTGTATCACTGTAAAGTCTTTCATGCCAATACACATCACTATGGATCATAAGAAGTTGAGGGGACCTCAACCACCCTTATGTTGCATGGGAAAGCACCTTCGCATTACAATTCTTCATTCTTTTTGTACATGCAGGGTGTTGAGATGATTGATTCTCTTTCTCTCTGACATGACAGAGTGCAGCACATGTCCTTGTCTGTCTCTCCAGAGAGTGAGTTAACATTGGTAATAGAATGGGTGAGTTTACTAAGTACAGGAGGTAGCATAATTATATGGCTTTAAGAGATCTATTTCTAACCTAATTCAATAACTTCTTAGTTTATATGAGTGATTCATTGGCAGAGGTTGCTATTGTTGCAGAAAAGCTTGTGTAAATTGAGCATGGCTGGTTATATGGCTGGTTTTGGCTGAACCTGGTAATATTATGTTCTCTGTATACTCAAAATTTGTATTCAGAAGAAATGAGGGGAGTTTTTAATTTTCAGGACTATCATTATCCAGTGTGTCTGCATGACTTGCTTGCTTTAGTGAAGGAGTGCTTTCCTTTGCTTTAGCCTCTGCTAGTGAGAGCAATGCATAATCTAGTGTTCATACTACAGGAAAAGGTGCTCAGGAGCCAAACCTGTATTCCTGATTCTGTCATGGATTCTGGCAGTTTTCTTGCATATGAGATGTGGCTTCCTGAGGGAGGAAAAATAAAGTAAAATCAAGAGCCAGGGAATGAGTGGGCACTTTTGAAAATGTTGGCCTCAATATATCAGTTTTTGTATTTGTAAATTCGGGGATCATAAGTATTTCACAGGACTCCAGAAGGGCTCTGTGAGTGTTTGCAAAGTGTTTTAGAGATGGTAGCATGGCAAGTCACACTGCAATGCAAGGAACAACGTCTTCACTTCAGACCACACCTCTGGAGCATTCATACATTTGGTAACAGTCCCATATGACAGCAGTCCATTAAGAGACGGTCATAGATCTGATTTCTCCAGGTGTATCATTCCCCTCTTCCCCTGAAATTTTATCTGGAGGAAAAGAAGAATTTGTTTATTTGTCCCAGATACCCCCAGAATACGTCAGAGCTGGTGTCAGTGTGCCATTTGTTGGCATACGCACTATGTGATGTTCGTGCCCAGAGCACATTTACAGGATGGCTTACTGTCAGTCTCAGGACTCTCCAGTGGAGTTCATGGCTAGTGCTCAGTCCACCTTATCATAAAAATATGATTACAATAAATTGTGCCTGCAGATTTTACAGATTATTGTGAATGCATCAACCATAGTTAAAGAGTTAGAAATCTTTCAGAAAAAGAAAAAAAATTGTTTCATTAACCAATATCTGAAAGGAAACCCAGCTTCTTCCCTTTGCTTACCAATAATGTGTAATTTTAATAAGTTGCCTGCCTTGTCACAGTTTGACATAAAAACCTTGTTTGACATACTGTGGCTGTCCCTTGCTCTTGGAGGTTGAATGTATACATAGAGCATGTAACTAATGAGATGGGGTTTTGTTCATCCTTTCAGTTAATTCTGTGTGTTCTTTTTCCCCCCACCCCTTTGTGCTGCACGGCTGATTACCACCCTAGGACCTTGCAATGGGACACAGACCCCTCAGTGCTGCAGCTCCAGTCTGACTCTGAACTTGGGTATATGTCAGCTCTTTTTGTTATTTGTTTATCATTTCTTTGCAAGAATTATGTTGAAAATGCTTCCCAGTTGAGCTGGTTTTATGTGATTTTCATTTGCTTTGTTGACTCAAAAAGACTGTAATTTAAGTTTCCTTTTTTTAGTTTCATCAATAAGAAGCTTCAGCAAAGCCATTTTTGAGGAAAAAACCAACTATTTAAAGAAGCTTGTGAAAAGATAAGCTGCTGTTTCTGTTGCCTGAAGCACAATACAAATAACTATTTCATTACAGATGAAATGTTATTATTGTGGCACTTTAATGTGCATGTACAGTTACATTGSTCTTGTTTGTACCTGTTGATTCAGACTTTTCTCTCTGAATCATTTGCAAGGTACTTTTTCCCCTCCTTCCTGTCTTTGCCATAGTTATGCTTTTTCCACATGCAGTAACAATTTCCCCTTTTTCCTTAGGAGCTGTATATGTGCTTATAATTGTGCACTTAAATATGATCATAGTCCAAGAGTAATTGCCATCTTAGTTGAGTTCAGGCCAATCAAGCATTTTTTAAATTGTACTAGAGCTAAAATTAATATTTTCTAGTTTGGGATCGAAATTCTCTACCCAAAGCATCTGAAAAAATTAGTTAATTTAAATASTTTAGAAATGCCTGCCTGCAGAGATATTTAGGATAAACTGTTCTTCTAAAAAGGATAGGTAGCTGTCCCTCAAGTTCTTCAGAACTTGAGTCATAGGCAAAACCAAATCTCTGTGTTGAAGAACTTGCTCTATCTACGAACTTACGGGCTTGCCTGTCTGAGTCTCCAGGCAAGCGTCTTATGCTTTTACTAGTTCATGTGAAATTCATTCACCATTCTATAAGAAAAACCACAATTTCCCTTTGACTACTGAGTGACAGCACTCCCAGCTGCAATTAGGGCTGTTCACCAGGAAAGATTGTCAGAAGGAGTTGAAAGCATCCGGAGAGCTTTCTGTACAGGGTTTCTCCACATCCAGAACTGTTAGGAATGTTTGTAATTTCCACCTGAGTGTGGCTTCAAATAGATCCAGCTTCTACAACTTTACTTGGACCATACCAAGAAGATAGAGTTTCTTGAGCTGGTTTAATATACAGAAGCCTTTTGAAAATCTCAGCTGCTCTTTCCCAGAAGTTTGGATTAAAAGATGAGCACTCCCAGGAGCAATGTTCCTCAAATGGCTGTGCAAGGCAAGGAGGTTTATTTGACTCACGTAAAGATAACCCCATGTTATAGCCACAGGACTTCAATCTTTTATGAGCAGTCAGTGTGAAGACAGAAAAGAAGACAAAGAGTAAATCTACAGGTATACTCCRTAACAGAAAAATCCTGCCCCTTTTGAAAGAAAACTGTCTTCAAAACCAAGGCAGAGTTAGAGAGAGAACCAGACTTTCCTCTGGTGTCATCAGACTAGATAAAAAAAAATGCAAAAGAAATCCTGCAGTCAGCATGCAAATGATGTGTGTAGCGGATACATCTTTCTTCTGGCTCCTACAAGCAGAGGAATCAATTTTAATGCATGGACTTCAGTTACTGTCCTCCTACTGACATCCCATAGGCAGTTTTGAAAGGAATCCTTCAAAGCTTGTGTGCTCTCTAAGATGAATAGTTAGCAAACTTAAATGATAAGAATTATGAGCACCTCAGATGAAAAATGGGGATGGGAAAGCAATAGACAGGTTAGTGCTGCCCTAAAAAGAACTGGAGGCTAGAACATTACAATCCATATTTGGTAGAGTCCAGATACTGAAAGGATGCTCCAGTTGTCCCTAAATGCTTGGGACCAAGGGCTAGGCCAACTTTTAGTTATGCAAGAACCATTACAGGTTGCTTAAACCTGTAATGCAAGAACCATTACAGGTTTGCCGTTACAGGGGCAAAAAACAACTAAGAGACCACATTCCTTCAGATGAAGGGAGACCTCCCTGTCTTCACCAGTAATTACCAGGATATGGGCAACATTAGGCATTTGTACAGGCATCAGCAATTCCTGAACTAGAAATGTTTTAGGTGAAAAATTCCACACATTTGTCAGCACAGTGCTCTGGGATGTAGCTCACTTCTTGGTTAGCAGTCTACAAATCCAGCTCTCTATTAGGATCGATGTTTCTCATCCTCAGGCAGTTGAGGACATATGGAGTGACCTCATGTGAAACTGTTGTTAGAATTAGGTGAGGTTCTAATTAGGCCCAGATTAGACACATAATTAATTAGAGATTATACTTAACCAAGACCACAGTCAAAAAGCTCTTTCAATGCAGAAGGCTTAAAGAATCTCAGTAAATGGAACCAGTAGCCTGGGGCAGCAGAGGACTGGTTACATAGGAAAGTCTAACTGACCAAGTAGGCAACACAGATTTCACATCTGGTGCTGAAGGAGGGGAAAGCATATGAGATTTTGCTGGGGTGGGATATTTATTAAAGCTTGAATTCACACAAACGCTCAGTTAAGGCAGCTACARAAATGTAACACTACTAAAACTTTCATTAGCTGAAGTATATCACAAGCTGTAGAAGTTTTTCTGCCCCCATGTAGAATTTTCAGACAATCGTAGCTTTTGTTCATATTGGCAAAGTCACAGATGGTTGTAAGGGGGGAGACTTGTTAATTTTTCCTCTTTGAAAAGAAAGACCCAGAACTGTAACAACTATTTCTGCTCTACTGGTTTGTTACATGATACGGCTGATTCATACTGATTACCTTCTGAATCTAATTGCATTCAGCTTAATAACAACTCAGCCAATAAGATAGATTAGAAAAATATATAGCTGATGTAGCATTAACCAGCTGAAGAGTTCAGTGGGTGTCATCCAATGATGTCAATTTCCTTTTGAGACTTCCATTTCCTTTCAGATCAATCTTAATTGAATACCTAAACCACTGTAAATGAATTAGATCAAAAAACCTTTGACCTCTCTTCTTCCGACAATCTGGAAAAGAGACAGGATATGGATAATGTGTATGAATTTTCTGCTTTTCCAAATTGCTCTCTCTAATGACATGGCAGTTCAGAAACATCATGTCCATGAATTTATCTCCCATAAACATATAAGTGTGCTTGCACTTGTTAATCTAGGCAACTGGACTTATTTAGTTGACTTGTTTATTATGTGCATATTCCTTTCTCTGCTGAAAGTTGGCATTTATTCCAGTAAAACATTTGCAAGTAAACGTTTGTTTATTCTTCCCTCCCTATAGATAGTTAAATAATATTCAGGAAATAAATTGATTTCCCMCACACACACACTGTTGAGTGAACTGTGTATGACTGAAAGTGTTCATGATCATGGTCAGCTGTCTCTCTTCTTTTTCCCTTACCCACTTACAGTTAGTTGACTTTACTGATTTATTTCATATAGTTTATTTAAAGTTAGGGAAGTAGTAGAAAAAGAAGGCTATACTTGCCCTGTTCCAGCTGTGTCTCGGAGCTGCCCTCTAACCCTTGCATTAGGACTTTACTAATCATAAACCTACATCAATTCCACTACTAATAACTCCTGTGGAAGGGAGAACCTCCTTCTTTATGGAAATTACCCACCTTGCCAATTAAAGGCTCTATTATTGCTCTCAGGTGATCCTCTGACAGGCCTAATCCAGCCTGGTTCACACCCACTGTGCCCTTTCTACTATTATCTATCTCAGGCTGAGTATTAACTCTTTTGAGCAGTGGAACATTGTAGTAATGATGGTATGAAAGAGAATTTTGTTGCATGTTACAAAGGGGCACAAGCAGGTCGTTTCTCTCTCCCATTTACAGTCCCTCTCAGCAGCATGGTCTAGAGGTTCAGTAACTGTACTTTATTATGGCAAATGGTTCCCAGGTTAATTTTCTTCACTGCAATTAGGTACTTCTCATGCATAGTGTATTGTGTTTCATCTTAGCAAACACTGAAGTATTTTTTTTATCCTGTTCATAAAAGCAAACACTCTTGTTCCTGCTGCTGATTTACATTTAACATGACTAACCTTTTGATGTCATGTATTCCATCTTAGACGCAGACTGCACAAACTAGGGGTGTCAAAGATTACCCAGGTTGATTTCTTACCTCGGGAGGTGGTATCATACTCCAAGGAGACACAGACACCTCTTGCCACGCATCAATCTGAAGGTAAGATTTTTTTTTTTTTTCCCTCCAAAAAACATTTTCATAGAAAATAAGTATTCGAGTAAGAGTTAAAGATGTAAGAAAAATAATAGTAAATCATAATATAGCTACTTATCACATATTTTCTGCAAGCCAGGTATTGTTTATGTGATTAATGGCTGTTCTGGTGAGAATAATTATAATAATGACTTTAAATTCAGCTGGAACCAAACTACTTCTGCCTTACAATGGGTTGTGCTTAGATAACAGTATAGTGAGAACATATTTTCAAATAAATCATTATGAATATAATTAAAATAGTGCTTTATTCCATTTTTCTTGCTTTCTCAAAGAAGTTATTCATTCCGTGCTTTGTAAAGAGGCCGTGATGGAAAGTTGCCCTCAGATACTTGGTCAGTGTAATTGTGTCCCCCTCCAGTAGGTGAATCTTAGGAGAAGTTACAGTTTAGCTCCATGTGCTGAAAAAGGAGGCTTATATACTTTGATGTAGACAGTCCTGCTTTCTCTCTGCTGACAGAAATCTGTACTCATGGAGCTGTTTGTAGCTGTTTGGCTCTCCTGTTGATGAGTAAATACGTGGAGTAGTTAGTAGGGGACTGCTGATCTATCTGTTCCTTAGACTACGTGCTTGCCAGTGTTGTACTGCAGAACACTGACTGCAGGTCAATTGAAACCATTTAAAGTGAATGTAAAACTGTACATTAGCCTGAGGTAATTTACACACTATTACAAAGCATGTAGAAGAAGAAAAACTGAAGGCAGTCTTGACYGTAATTTTTGCTGTTAACAACGAAGGATCAAGAAAAGTTCAACAATTGGGTGCTTTCCTGCAGCAGATAGTGTAGAACTTCACCAGGATCCATACAGAAGAAGATTCAGGTAGGTTGCAAAAGGTGTGCGAGTAAATCTGCCTAAATATAAGTTACTGTCAGGGAAGATACAGTGATAAACATAGCCAGCTTTTTCTCTGCAACTGGGTTACCAGGTCTGACATTAAGAAACCAGAAACAAAAACTGCTGAGTTAGATAGTCAGATTCTACTTTCCCAGACCACGAGTTTACCCTAGTCATCTGTTGTCTGAAATAGTGCCTTCAAGCATAGACAACCTTGTTGCTTGGATGCTGCTTCTTGAGCAGCATGTCCTGACAGCTTTGCCTTCTCAGAGGGAGAGGCTGCCTCAGAAGCCTCCCTAGTTCAGTCCAGCTCATCTCTCTGAGGGCTGCTGAAGCCTTGAGAAGATGGGGTTTGCCCCTGAGGACCTGCCTTTCTGCCTTGAGACCAGTAGGGGCTCCACGCTGGGGCATTATCATGCACTCATTGTTAGATAAGATGGAGAGGATGCCCTTCCTCCCTGACACAGGGCCTTTATCCAATGCAAGAGCCTATGGATACAGGGACTTGAAGACATGGCTTTGATGTGTTTACCTCTCTCAGGCCTGCAACTCCAGCACTCATTAGCCAACATGCCTTTCTGAACAGGCCAGCCTCTCTTGAGGAAGCAACTTCTTCCAATAAGTTCTTCCTGCTTTTTTCCAAGGAGCTCTTCAACTACTACAAAATCCTTTTCTTGGGTAGACAAGAGGACAACCTCCTACCCTTCAAGGAAAAAAAAAAAAAMCCAACAGTGTGCTGCTGTGGAGCCTGGCAGTCAGGACAGCAAGCACAGAGGGCCATGTGGCTTTTATTGGTTCTCCCAACACAGAGGAAGCTCTTGTTCCTCCCTTGTATGGAAGAAGGTAAATGCAAACATAAAAAGTGATAGACTTTAAACTGCCTGGGCCAAACCTGTGATGGGAAAGGTCAAATGGTGCTAAGTGGTTTTGGTAACTGGATTTATTATCTTTCATATTCTCTGTGTCATCACAGTCAGGGAAAAAACATCAACAAAAGTGAAGTTTTAGTATTTAAACACAGAGAAAATATCACCCTATCACTTCCCTCAGATACGTAGAGGAGAGGAAGTTTAAGTTATATTTCCTTTCCAATCTGCTGCTAGGGAATTCTCTGCATGTAACTTGGACATGAATATGGCCCTGCATCAGTAAAAGAGAGTCAGGACAGTTTGGTTATTCCATTGAAATGGTATTTAATTGGAAACTCTCTAGGGGGTAAATAAGCTCTGTGATTTTGGTCTCCCAGGTCTAATGGAAATGACTTCTCAGRTTTTCAATCTCCCAAGCCTCTTTATGAATGCTGAGCTCTTCATACTGTCACTCTAAACATGAACAGCAAACAGGGGAATTCCTTGAGAGAACAGTTTTGAGAAGTCTCTATGCTGTTCCTATGCATTCATGTGATAAAATATAGCCATTATCTTTTCAAGATAAATTGTTCAGCCATTACTATGGTTATGTGCTCAGTTATTCAGTATCTGAAGCCTTATGAGAAAAGAAAAAAAGAAACCTCTTACTTGCTTAGATGAGTCTGAATTCAGCTTTCAGAATTCAGCCTTTTGCTGCCTGCCTTGGACACTGGAAATGTCAAAATGGCAAATTTTAGGATGAGATTGTCACACACTTGCTTCTGGTTTGGAAGACAACTAATGAAAGGTACAGCTGGATGGTGAGATCTTTCCTGTACGATTAAGCCACCGAAAGAGCACTTTGAGTCCATTCAAAGTTTTGCAGCTTTTTTGAAATGTCAGTATCAGGTTTTCTGCACGTTGCTTCTCTAGAAAGAAAGAAAGAAAGAAAGAAAGAAACTCTGAGGTACCTTAGACCTACTGCTTTTCTGGAGCTTAGTGGATGTAGGCCTTTGTGGGAATGGCTGTTCTCCACCAAACCTTATAAGACTGGTAAAGGAAAGCTTCATTGTGGTAAGTACAGTGTGGTGCCAGAGAGCCAGATGCTGTGAGCACTGAAGTCTCAGCTTGTCAGCTGCTAATTTTAGAAGAAATAATGTGGCATTATTCTTCACTGTATAAAAACAGATTAACTCCTCTTTTCAGAGCAGGTAATTCACTTTATTTCAGAGGAATAATGACATGTCATTTCCCCCACCCACTCTATTATTTAGGGAGATGTGTATATGCATCATTCAACCCTTTGATCACAAGTACCTAATTCCTTTGGTTTATTTAGGTCACAGTAAGCTTCAGCCTTTTCTTTTCTTCCTTGTAGGATGACTTCAAAAACACCCAGATCTTGGCTCTGGAGCCTGAGAAAAAAAGTGCTCTTTACTTTTCCCCTCCTCCTTCTATAACTGAACTTGAATTTAGGTATTCGTAGGCATTGAGAGACATTTCACTTGTGCTGCTTTTTCCATTCTGGAGTTGATTAAGACCTGGACTATGCCAAATGTTTTCTGAGAGGTCTCTGGGACACATTCCTTCACTGTACAGAGACTCTCTCGTTGCCCCAGAATGGCAGCCCCATGTAGCCTTCGATGGTTGGACCCTCCAAAGCACTGCAGAACTGCCCTTTGCTGAAGGCACACCTAGGAGAAAGCAGCAACAGAAAAGCCATGGCCTGACCTCTGCCCAGGATGAATCCCTCACTGCCATACAKCAGTGGAAGGAGCTCTGTATGTCTGCCTGCAAGCTACCTTTTCAGATAGGAAAACAGCCTGCACATTCAAGCTCTGCTGGATGCCTGCCTCACCCCAGCTTAGTGTTCTCTTGCTCTCTAACGGGCCAGGAGGTAAAATCTCAGTGAGGAAAACATCACACTGTACCTGCACTGAGAAGGGAGATACCCCTCTGATCTGGCTCCCCTCAAAACCAGGGGGGCAGCAAGAAGGTGAAGGTCTGTGAGCTTTCTGGCTTTGCTGGCCAGTGTCAGGAATGTTGTTATTCCTCTTTCATGAAGTAGAAACTACTTCTTCATCGATAAAGTGAGATGTTCTCACTTTTCTGGCTTGCCAGACTATCACTGCAAATAGGTTAGTCTGAAATGCATTTCTGAAAAAGTAGATCCCGTGTACAGGGGAAGATCTGACTTCCTAGAACAATGGAGGTCCTATGTACTTCACCTGTTTATCATCTTCAACAGATGGTTGTTCATGTGGGGAAAACAAATGTGTTACCATACTTACCTCCTGAGCAGGATAACCTCATCCTACATCACAAATGTTTGCCCAGTTCTGGCAAAGAACGCAATTCAGGCCTGTGCTCCATCTGTTTATCTGCCGTATTCAAATAATGAGGATATTTTGACTATTAGGGAAGGAGGAAAAATAAGCTCTCTACCCCATTTGGAAGTAGACTGGAATGAGGGGGCAAAATGGAGGTGAAACTCCAGAGGCTGGGTTGGGTTCTGCATCTCTCTGACACTGTAATTCTCTGAACTAATGTTCCTGAAAGTTATCCTTTCTAAAGCACTGAGGGAGGAGAGGGGAATTCTGCTCACAGTCTAAGGTTCATGAGACCAAGACACATGAGTTTAGGAATCTGTGTGTGATACCAAATGTGACTACTGTAGGGTGAACCAAAACTCTCTCTAGGCGCCACTGACTGCATTGACTAGTTCTTCACTGACTAGCTTGATAGCAGAGCACTTCATGTAGGCATAATAATGTAGGTTTCTCATTATTGAGTAAACTGTGTATGAATAAAAGTGTCATACACTGACACCATGTGAGGGCTGTGTCCTACTTTGAGTTTTGGTAAACAGATGAGGAGTTACCTGTGACTAGGACTGACAAGCCCCAATGCTGTAAAAACAAGTCAGGCCTCTAGGAAGTTCCATGATAAAATCCATAGATAAAGTCATTTTTACTTTGATTGTTAGGGGCTGAGATTTCCAGGTTTAATCAGTGTGGAGCTCTGGCTCTGTCTATCCTGTAACATAATGTGCATCAGACCTCTAGCGCAGCAAATTCTGCACCAAGCGTGCTGTGCCTTCCCGTGTCTGAGTGTAGCTCAGCTCTAGCTTTGTGAATGCATGCTGTACTTAAGAAAAGCCAGTCCCAGAACTAAGCGAGATCATACTTGGGCTTTCCAATGCCCGATCTGTCTAGAGCTCACGGATCAGAAGCTGGGGGTTAAGTTAAAGAACTTACTTTGGCTTTTCCCTTCCAGAGAATCTTAGAGCTCAGCTCCAGCCTGAAGAGGACAAGACAAGTCTGGACCCAAGAATAGCTTTGAACCCCTCATTTAAGGGGAGATGCAGAGGCACATCTGTGCATCGCCATGCATGCAACATATGTGTCAGGATACATGAAAATATGTGTGATGGAAAGGCATTGGACATAATCGGGGGGGGAAAGCAGAGACCCTCTGTTGTAAACAAAAGGTGGTGTTGGAAAGCCAGAGCAGAACTGGGATAGAAATCGCTACTAAAAAGAGGAGACAACCTAAAGATGAATCAGTGTTAAAGCAGAAGTTCTGTTTTTAAAGAGACAGAGCCTTAGTATTAGTACTAATGGAAACTAATTTTGTAAGAAATATTATGGTCTATCCTGGGCAGTATCATGTATCACTGAGTGGTTTTAGTTAGCTGTAAAAATCTAGTTTGCATTTTCTTCTCAAACCTCAGTCCATCAGAGTCATACTGTGGATCTCAATAGCTGGCATAAACACCCTAATTCAAGACCGCTTTGTTTGATTAAATCAACAAAGCTTATTTTGTACTGTTGTACCAGACTGTACAAGATTGGATGAGACTAGAACGAAGCGGAGCAAAGATTTGAGGCATTGCCTCAAATATTGAAATGTTCTTCAATAATTCCCCTTTATGCCTGTCACACTGCATCCCCTTTTCTAAATAACAAGATTTCAAGGGTGGATTTTTTTTTTTTTTTTTTTTTTTTTAGTTTAAATTGGGCATAAAAATCTTCTAAAGGCATTCAGGCAGCTCCCTCCGGTGGTGAAGCGATGAACCGACGTGTTGTGCCTGAGGGATGCTGGAGGTGAGGGAGGGATGCTGGTGTGACCTGCAGAAAAACACTCGCCTGATCTTTTGTCTGAGGCAATTATACTTAATAGAAGATGCTTGAGTTGTATGACTGAAAAGCTGTATGAATGTAAGTGCTGATGAAAGAAGTGTGAGAAGAGACCAAGCTATTATATAAAAAGTTGGAAAAAAAGAAAAAGATATTATCTAGAAATGTAAAATAAAAGCCTTAAAAATTCAGTTATAGGTATTATGACAAAAATCCAGGGGAATAATACACTAGTGAAATCAGCTGCAATCCCTTGTTCTTGCCAATCCCTTCTTGAACTACAATTAGTAAAGTACAGTTTGTCAAAATACATAGTCTCCAGGACAGCCACATCAGGCAGGTACCAAGTGTGGTGGGTCTGTGTTCCACTCCTAGCAAGCTACAGACATTAGGTGTATACCACTAAAGGCTTTCTTCACCAGCTGCCTCATGATAATTTTATGTAGTACAGAATTAGGATAAGGGCTTGGCTTTGGAAAATGTGTTTCTGTGGTTTTTGTTGTGCAGAATAATGTATTTTGACACTGACAAGGGTTTCTTCTGGGAGGAAGAGTGAAGAGGCCGTAGTCTGTGGTCATGCACAGATTGGTGTTTGAGGACAGGAGGAGACATCAAATGTCTAATCTCCTGAAATATGTAGCACACATGGGCTAAAATAGGATTTCTGTAAGACAGTCCCACTCCATTTCTAAAAGTGGCCTGTTACATCCACAGTCTACCGGTATATTTATCAGTGATCATTGCTGCAGTATTTGCTCCCATTCCCTGTCTCTCCTTCCAGGTCCTCTCTAAAGACTTCTGGAGGAGGGTTTTTCTTATACTCAAGATGGTTTTCAGATAGTTTTCAGCAGAGAGCCCTCTTAATGCTAAACTGTTTTGAACAGGCAGATCTGAGAATTTATTAAGCATCCGTAATTCTCTGGGAATTATCTACTAAGAACTGATTTAGCAGAGAGAAGATTGGCTCTGGTCACACACAGTAGGAGGTCTGAGGAAGGAAAACTCTTTAGGGATCTTAGACTTCGTCCCTGATCATTTCATTACATGGGGACAGAGTAATTTGACTCATTGCAGCTCCTCCACAATCTTAACAAAATCMTGGGAAGGTCTTCTGAAAACCAGGCCCACACGCATGGGAGTTTGCTGCTCCAAAGTGGCTCAGGACTTCTGCAGACCCTGGTTTCTCTTGCACAAGGTACCTCTGCATTAAATACAAGCCCAGGACACACATCTAATAATTCTCTACAAGGCTGGAAAGAGAACAAAAGACTTGTCATGGCTGGGCCTACACCTTCTCTAAACCTTTCAGGCTCCAGAAGATGGGAAACAAAACAGGAAGGTTAACTGCCTTTCTCAGTGAAACACGGAACCAGTTTTGAGGCTGTGGCTGCCTCGGAGAGGACTGTGCAACTGTCATTCTGTGCATGGAAGGAATACTGCTTCAGAGCCTCTGCAGGCAGCATGGAGAAGGACCATGCTCTACCTCCCCTCCTTGCAGATCCTGCTTCATCCTAATGGATGATCCTTGCTCTGTGCTTTTGAGCAAGTGGATCCCATCCTCCACCCAAGAGATGGGAGGCTACTCTATCCTAGAATAAAACAAAAAAATATTGTAGTCAGCTCCCTTGTGCAGAACCCAACCTGCTCCTTTAGTTGCAGTGGGAAATAAGTAACTGAATGAGATCCTGGTACATCTGGCGTCACTTGGTGGAAAACAAGAGCTCTGATGTTAGCAGCCTTGACCTCTGTCATGGTTTAACCCCAGCTGGCAACTAAGCACCACACAGCCGCTTGCTCACTACCCCCAGGTGGGATGGGGGAGAGAATCAGAAGAGTACAAGTGAGAAAACTCATGGGTTGAGATAAAGTCAGTTTAACAGGTAAAGCAAAAGCCGCACACACAAGCAAAGCAAAACAAGGAATTCGTTCACTGCTTSCCATCGGCAGGCAGGTGTTCAGCCACCTCCAAGAAAGCAGGGCTCCATCACGCGTAACGGTTACATGAGAAGACAAATGCCGTAACTCTGAACGTGCCCCCCTTCCTCCTTCTTCCCCCAGCTTTTTAGGCTGAGCATGCCGTCATATGGTATGGAATATCCCTTTGGTCAGTTGGGGTCAGCTGTCCCAGCTGTGTCCCCTCCCAACATCTTGTGCATCCCCAGCCTACTCGCTGGTGGTGTGAGAAGCCGAAAAGGCCTTGACTCTGTGTAAGCCCTGCTCAGCAATGATGAAAACACCCCTGTATTATCAACACTGTATTCAGCATAAATCTAAAACATAGCCCCATACTAGCTACTATGAAGAAAATTAACTCTATCCCAGCCAAAACCAGCACAACCTGAAACTCCTTTAACTAGCTGCAAGTCATCTCACAGTGCCTTTGACCCATCTTTGTGTCCTGACATCTGAAACTAGCAGTGATCCATGAATTCAGAGAGAAGCCCTCTAACACCTGTATGCAAATTGAATCCTTTGTTGGCTGGAAATGAAAACCTTCCTCTAAGTCTTTCTCTCTGGAAAAGATCCTGGCCATGTTTCACACATGAACAACTGCCGTATTGAGCTGATTTGTTATGTGTTCCCCTCAAGCAACCAAATAGTTCTAAACTTATTTGCAAATATATGACTATCAGTATGTTATAACTGAGCTTTAACATGAGAACAGAAAGAAACTATCCCACTAATGAACAGCACCATGATTTCCCCAGTCAACAGTCAGTGAAAAGACAGTGGCCAATGTTTCTCTGTTTGCCATTTTCACATGTTGCTAGTTCTCACTTTACCATATGTATTATTTCAGTAGTATTTGAATATACTTTGAATTAACAGTGTGTTGTATATATTACAATGCTCAAATTAGAAGTTATAGATATGAAAATGTAAAAAGGGGGAAAGTTGGGTTAACAGTGCTTCAAACAGAACAATGAAGACACAGCTTTTTGTTTTCTTCAGAAACAAAGCATGCTTTTTCCTACCATCCCTGTAATTCTTTCTTTAGCCTAATGGATGATGCCTATTCAGTATATACAAGAAAACTAATAGCCGGTACCTTCTCTTGCGTGTTTAGTAACCTTTGGCAAACTCTGGCTTTGTAACATGGACCAATCTCCACTGGAATTAAAGACAAGATTAAGAAAAATGTGCATTGCAGAAGTAGCAGTTATTAATCCTCAGTGCTCTAATTAGCACTTAATCTTTCTAATCCTGTAAGTAGATACAAAATCAGTGCTGAAATAGACACAGGCCATAATGTGGAAAGCCCTTCATTAGTAGTGTTAAAGAGATGTACAGAAAAAACCCACTGCTCTGTTACTTCACACTTCTCAATTTGTTTCTTGGCACTTGTGACTCAAAGAAAGGAAAAAGATTCACATGCCAAAATCCCCTCTTCTGTTTTAACCCATGCTACTAATGTACTGGGTCAAAAATTATGCAGCTGAAAATTCTCCTGTTCATCACCTCTCTATCTTCAATTCTACAGCTGAGCCACAGCTTAAGAAGCTGGCCAATTGTGCCCCTCTATAGTCTCCTTTAATTGGCTCATTTCCATAGGAGAGGCCACCTGCCTTGGATAGAGGAGTGTCAGCTGCTTGCCCTCAGACTAACTGGAGAGGGAGCCAAGTGGCTGGGTTGGGTAGAATGAAGAGGGTTTGCCACACGCCACATTATTACCCGCTTTGAAGATGAATGGGGATGCACCCCAAGCTGGGTCTTTGTTCACCAAGCGTATCTTCGCAGCCTGACCCCAAGCATCTGGGCAGAGCCCTCCAATGGCAACCCTGGGCCCCGCTTCTGCCTCCCAAGAGCCGCTCCCAAGGTTGTGTAAAACCATGCTATATTTATTATAATGACGAACTGTAGATCTCATCTGAAGTACTTGAGAATCCCTCCTTCAGAATCAGTAGTAGCTGGATCCTTTCCAGAGAATCCTTCTGCTCGCTCACACACACTCTCAAGAGTTACTATGAAAACTGAAGAAAGGATCTGGATGAAGAAACTTTTAATGAAATGGATATGTCTGTGAAGTAAAAGTCTCAGCATGAATTCCCACTGGCCACTATTAATAGAAGATGGAATTCTCTTTTGCTACAATACAATAGACTGTCTTCACAAATAATGTCACTTTTCAACCAGACCTTGGCTGCCACTTGCCCATCTATCTTATTTTAAATAAACTTAGCATAAACTCACTCTGAGCCACAATTAATTTAGATGTATGTCCTAGCCATAAACCTCCAAAACAGTGCTTGCTCTTCCTGCAAGTTAATGCCCTACTTAAGGCCCACAGGAAGTGAGAATATAATCATTATTTTTCCAAAATGTGTTGCACTTGAGCCATGAAGCTTCACACTTATTTTAAGTCTATAATTGCATGTTGTTGCTGTGGATACTCTTTTCTTTTTTTTCCTCACCCCGCTTGCCTTGTAAAGTTTGCCACATCAGAGCTCAAAATGGGTCCAGCTCCCCTAAGTTTGGCACAAGCAGATCCCTGCACTTACAAATAGCCCCACTGGTCTCAGTAGCAGCTGCTGGGTTTTGAGGACTCTTTCAGGTCTCACTACTTGATTTGGAGCTGAACTTTTCTGAAGGTCTGGCCCCAACTGTGGAGCTGGAGAATTCTTGAAATTTTAGCCCTTAATCATGGTTGTTTCATATTTCATTTCTTGTCATCTCCACCCAGATGTTCAGGTCTTACCCTCTCTCTCCTAGGCACCAGTTACTCAGCAACGACATGCTCAAAACAACCACTCATCTGCTATGAAACACAGAAAGCACTGAAGATTTTGCCTGTGACTGTGTGAATAACTCTCTATGCGCTGATGCTGCATCACAGATAATGTGCAGGTTGAAAACACAGCTCAAACAAACCTTCCAGAGTGGAGTCTCAAAATTGTCCTGACCTGTTGTTTTCACAAATGAAAGCTGGAGGACACATACATTGTGATGACTTTGGTCACCCACCCAGCCCCTCTCTCACTCCCCCTTCCTGAACAGGATGGGGGAGAAAATAAGATGATAAAGCTCATGGGTTGAAATAAGGACAGGGAGATTACTTACAGTTACTATCATGCTTACTATCAGACTCAGCCTTACTACTATCAGACTTACTACTATCAGACTTACTATCAGACTCAGCTTAGGGAAAATTAATTTATTTTATTGCCAATTAAAATAGATTTGGATGGTGAGAAACAAAGACAAAATTGAAATAACACCTTTCCCCCACTCCTTTTTCCTGGGCTCAACTTCGCTCCTTCATTCCTAGCTCCCCTACTTCCCCTCTGCCCTGAGCAGTGCAGGGGGATGGGGGGGGGGTTATGGTCAGTCCGTAACAGCTCCTCTCTACCACTCCTTCCTCCTCATACTTTCCCCCTGCTCCAGCGTGGGTCCTCCCCATGGGCTGCAGTCCTTCAGGATAAACCTGCTCCAGCAGGGGCTCTCCACAGGCCACAGTTCCTTCAGGAAATATCCACATGCTCCATTGTGGAGTCCTCCATGGGCTACAGTGTGGATATCTGCTCTGGCATGGTCCTCTCTGTGGGCTGCAGGGAAATACCTCCTCTACTGTGGTCTCTCCACAGGCTGCACGAGAATCTGCTCCGGCCCCTGGAGCACCTCCTTTCCCCGCTTCTTCTCTCACCTTGGTGCTCCTAGGGCTGTTTCTCACACTTTTTCTCCTCACTCCTCTCTCTACCATGTGGTGTTTTGCCCTTTCTTAAATACGTTTTCCAAGAGGCACCAGCAGCGTGGCTGATGGGCTCAGCTGTGTCCTGTGGTGGGTCTGCTATGGAACTGGCTGTGTCCAGCATGGGGCAGCCCCTGGTCTCTTCTCACAGAGGCCACCCCTCCAGCACCCCCCTGCTACCAAACCCTGGCCACCTACACCCGATACATACAAGTATTTAGAAAAATTGGTAGCTTAGTAGCCAAAATTCAGATGTTTCTTGTATGACATGCCTGGGATCAAGTCTTTGCTTTGCCTAACAGGCGAATGCTTTAACTAGTAACGTGTTGGGTGATTTGGGATAAGTTATTTGTTGGACCAGGCACCAGAAGCATAGCGTTTGATATTCTAGCTGAATGTTCATTATCATCATGACATAGGACTGATCTGTCTCTGGATATCTAGAGCAGCCATCCTGTCTTACCTTGGTATTTATGGATCTGAGACAACAGTTTAAAGATACTGGCTAATTTGGGTCTCTCTTCTGTTTTCTGATGATAGAAAATTTGGTGATAGATTCCTTGCTTTGGAGGAGATCCATTGCTGAGGATGCTGAGAAGTGGTAGATGCTTGCCTAGACCAGACGTAGGARCTTGTTTCTGGTCAGGTCAACTACACAGGCTATATATTTCTGGTGGTGATCCCAGAGAATGGTCCATGCTGCCTGTGCTAAATGGTATGGATTGGCTCATCTCACATCCCGTGTTAAAACCTCAGAATCTCTTGGAGCTGCCAGTTGTACCCATATTGCTTCTTGTCAGGCTCACAGTATACTGTGGTAGCTATCCCATCATCTTATACAATGAGACAGCATGAGCTCTTCTTGTATGCATTTCACAGACTTCTTATCTGTGAGCGTGAGGTGTGCTGGGATTCACTTGAAGGGATGATTGAGGCCGAGAAACCTGAACCCAACACAGCCTTGTGGGACGGGATATGGACTGTAGCCTAGACAGTCTGTGCCCAAGTTTCCAAGCCAATGGAACTACTTGATTTGGTCCAGATGTGAACTGGGCGTGATATAATATGCTTACAGTTTGGACTGATCAGGAATAAGGATCTCTTCTGTCTGCATTTTACTCTTCGCTAGATTGGGTAATGTGGAAAGCTTGGATTCAGGGCTGTGGATTTCCAAACAGGCAGGATTCCTAGGAGTTAGGCAYTGAAGCATTTGCATACATTTTAAGGATGTAAGAGTTGCTAAGTAAGCTAAGATAAATAAATTTACATCTGCATCTCAGTTATGCAGTCATGAAAAGGTGTCCAGTGAACAAAGTGAGCTTCCATTTTCAAGAAGGCCTTGTGCAGAGTTAAGGTTGAGTGTGCAGGCACAAGTACGCTGCTGATACTGTATGCTTGGGAGACATCTGTTATAACATTATGGAGGCAGAGAGTGAACAGGAGATGAAGCTGGTCTCCCTTTTCTCTCTTTGTCTCTCTAGTCTATGGACTGAACTGTGATTAAAAGTTATAGAAGTATTTATATAGTTATTTAAGTATTTACCTATAGGTATATCCACAGATACAATGTTTAGGTAACATATTACCTATCTATATTGTATCTGTAGATGTACAGATACTTGTAGATACATATGTAAAGCTGACCACTACAAGATCTCACCACCTGGTAAGTGATAGCCTTGGGAACAGAGCAATGTAGTGAATGTCAGGAGTCTTATCTTTGATACAATCTACATGTGTAGTTCAGATCAAATCACGAACTGAGTTACAGTCACTGCAGAGACATAGGTATATCTCTTCATTTACCCATAGTGGAGACCACTAACAGTTTAAACATGAACTAAGTGAACTCACAGCAGCCAAATGTACTAGGATTTTTAGCTGCCACAGAGCTACCTGATCTGGCAGCATGACTGATGCTAGTACCCAAGCTAACTAGTTACATCCGTGTTGAGATACTTCAATATTTCAGTGTAATCACATGCAATAGCTCTACCTTGAGGGGCCTAGCCTATTTGTGTAGACTTTCTATGGTCAAAAGAGTGAGACAGACCCTTCCAGAAGGCAATTTACCCTACCTATTGTATTTATCATAACACTGAAAGAATTACCTTCTATCTGTGCCTTTCTTCATTGCCTACAGGACTTAGCCAATATATTTCAATTATAAGCTTCATTTTTAGATGGTTGAGGTTAGATAATTCCCACCATTTTGTGATGGGAATATGAGCAAATGTGTTATGCAGTGTTTTTCTGTCAACCCCTGAAACAGTTCTGGGACTATTATTATTGCTATTTCTTTTCCTCAGCTCCTTCATCTCTTAGCTATTCTCCTTTGAAGTTGCTTGTTGTGCCTGTGTGAAAGCAAAGCGAAAAAACAGGCATCTTATTTTCCTCTGAAGCCTATGTAATTGAGGACAGCACTTCTACAGCTGATATTTAAAGGCAATAGGACAGAGAAAAAATAGAAAAACGACTTTGCTATTTTGTTTCTTCAATTAAATAGTGTTTTCATACTAGTCAGAATACTTTGTTGTGTAGAGTCAATACTACACTTTATGTGCTAACATTGATTTTGATCCACCAAGCTAATTTTTGTATTGTACAGTTGCTCAAATGCATGTTTCTGTCACATTTTGCTCAAGGCATATGCCTTACAGTAGAGGTAGAACTACAGCCTGTCAAATTCCTTGCCCCAAAGAGCACTGAGCATCAAGTGGATACAGATCTAAATCTAAAATTTATAGCACTGTGACTATGAAATGGACAAAACCACAAGTCTGTTTGCTGAGGTGTAGGATGGGGAATATACACTTTTGTCTGATCTTTCCCCACTTTCAACCATATCACATAGGCTGTGGGACTGTTCATTTGACATGTGATATTTCTTGTATCACAGCATCTTGACGAAGTATGAAAAATGGATACCCAACCCTTATGTATTAGCTATGCAGTGAGTATGTTTTCAGACCTAATTACTGAATTAGTTAGTACTAGTTTACAATTATCTTTAATAAGTCTGGATTAGGAATGGTTAGTAAAAGTAACTTTTCTGTTTCACAGTTCATCGGCTTGAGATAATTTAGTAACAAAGGCTCATGTTGCAATCAGGGAAAAGACTCCCACTGACTTCAATGGGACCTCGACTGGGACCAAAATTAAGTGCTTGCCATGAGTCTAAATAGCTGACACTGTCACTGGCTCATCATGTGAAGCCCTTCGGTACATTGTAGAATCATTTTATTTGGATTTGATTAAACATAAAAGTATTTTGCAAGGCTTTCCAGCTTTGAAAAACAAAGTCATTTACATAAGAGCTAAGCAACCACATAGCTATCCTCTTTTACCCTGGTTAGTAGGCTTAATCCTGCAAATATTTATGCATGCTCTGTGCTCATGATTAGTCCCTTGGCATATTTGATTGTCTGACATTAGGCATGTATGTGTTTGCAGGAGGAGGTCTGGTGCTGTAACAATCATTTGTTGTATCCTGCTTTGCTGATAGACTGCAAGCTCTGAAGGGCAGGAAATGTAATTGTATATCATACTTATCAGTATGGGATGTAGAAGACATGCTGTAAAGAAATACGGATCGTTAAAAATGTTCATATATATATATATATGTTTTAAGGGGAAAATATGCTTCTTTCCTATATTCCAGGTCAATTCACTTTGTCAGCTGCTAAAAATGTGCCTTTTATTATTAACACCTTTTATCAATCCAATGAACAATAGAAACAGCAACTCTGCTCCAAGACTGGCCACATCTTGCAATAATTTAWAAATGCCCATATTAAAAATAATACACTTACTCCAACTTTTTCAAAATGTCCCAGGGTGAGCAAATGCTTTTGTATTATTATTAGTTTTGACAAACCTGATTGTGTGCTGGCCATTGTTAAAGGGTTCTATCTGCCTCCAAACACAGTAAGAGACAAAGAATTTTTAATGAATTTAATTAAAACTTTATGTGGTTTATGGTGTTCACCTCCAGCTGGTGTGCCATTCTTCTCTGGTGAATGAAGTTTCCTCTAATGCATAATGATGTGTTTTATATGAGGGATGTTTGAACCCCCTTCCTAGTAGCCCTGAGGTAGTTTCCATGGTATGACACAGTGGTGAAGTATTTAAAAGCAGGTCTCTTAAACTTAAGTGAATTATGTATATGGTTAAATGCACATGCATGAATGCATAGCTATGAATCTTAAAATAAGTTTAAGAATCGTTTTTTTTCCCAGAAACGGTCCTTGTGGGCTAGCTTTTATGACCCATGCTGCTGAGCATTTGTCTGTACAAATGGCACATTGACATGAAAGGGTCTTGTTATTTAACTGCTTATATTGGGAGTAGGAAGTTGAATAATCTGGTCTCCTTTGGTTAACACGCTGAAAACTGACATCTGTACCAGGCACAAGGTCCTGATATTGATGGGCACTCCTAGTGCTGCTGTAATAAAAATTAACAATAACATGCAGATAGTCCTGTTAGCAAATGTTTCAGTGCATTTTATGAGACCTGCTGAGACACTGCAACAAGCTGGGTCATTCCCATGGCTGGTTAGAGTTACTGGTGGAATTCTAGTCCTCTGATTCTCTCGTGCTGCTGGGGCTTTCATGCAGGGTCTCTAAAAAGGGCAATGGCCTGTCTGCTTTCCCTGCAAGCTGTGTTCAGTCAATATTTCTTCTGTCGAGAAACAAGATCTTGCTAAAAGAGGTAAGCTGTTGATTTGTTTTAAGCACTTGCTTTTCAAAATCTTGCGTCTCGGTATAGCCAAACTGAAATACAGAGCTGTCTTTTTGTGGTTCTTTGGATGCTGAGATCTCAGTTGTGCAAGAATCTTGAACAAGTTCCCCAGGGAAGGAATGAATGAAGCAAGATGTCTTAGACCGAAGGAACAGGACTTAGGAAGAACTCTCATCTCTACAGGGAGTAGCGTGATCCCTGGAGAAGAATCAGTAATGGCGTCTACAAACTTTCAGTGGTTTTGCAGAGACCGGAAAAACTTAGATGAATGTTGAAAGGCATCTTCATAAATGATTCCTCTTGTTCTAATGGTTGTGAGGAATTGGATAGGAAACTGGTTACAAAATCACCATGTGCCAGCATCACCCTTTTATATCATTGATCAACTCATTGAGGTGGCCTTTATATGGCCTCATTGGAAGGTGACTAAGAGGAGAGGCTTTCCAGGAGGTGGACCTTCAGTGTATCAGCTGGAAAACCAATAATCAGTGGTTATCTGGAGATAAGACCTTTTCTTTGAGGGGAGGGATTTCAGTTTTTTAATCCACCTGTGATCTTTAACACAGTTTTCCAAGGATTAGCCAATAGTAATAACAACAGTAAATCACCATATGTGTTGTTCCCCAACTGATGAAGAAACAAAATGATACAGGAGAGGACCAGTCATAAGCTAAATCAGAAGCCGTCTTTGGAGAAAATACTGAAAAAGATGACATTTGGCACTTGGTGGAATGACAAAGAGCTGAAGAGATGCAGGAGCATCATAAACTAAAGAATAACTCCTGGCGATAGGGATGGACAAGAAATCAAGATGAGTAGAACAAGCGGGCGGATGAATAATAGATTGTAAAGAACGAAGAAATAATGAAAAGGAAGTGGAGGAAGTGCTAAAAACCACAAAGACATATTTCTATTTTCCTAAGAAATTAAGAGGATGCTCCTGGAGGTGGCAGAGGGAAAGGATGTGAGGAGCTGACATCCTGCACTGGAAGAAGTCTGACCACRGACTAATGAGTCATCTTGTTGCATTGCTCCTGATTCCAGATGCTCTGATTGCAGTATCCACTGCAGTTTTGCTCTTTAGAGTAAATGAGAAATAAACCTGGTCTGATCAGCTGCAGGGTAGCCTTCAGAGAAGATAAGGCTTCTGTCAGTCAACACAGAGAGCTCTTGGACTAAATGTACCAGCAGCTGAGCGTCTGGTGATGTTCTGTCTTTGGGGGTCTGTTGTCAGCTGGTAGACTAGATATTGTGCAGTGTAAATCAGAACAAGCCTGATTAAGGCTGGGAGTGAAGGTGGCAGTCTCAGAACTGCCCCCCTGTGCATCCTGGCATGGGAAGTTTGTCTCTGGAGGTGGGCAGAGCCAGATGGAGGGAAGATCACACAGCTATAAGGTCATAATTTCATCATGCAACATGGGGGTGTGCACTTCACTAAGCAGTATCAGTCAGGACATCAAAGGCTCTGTATCAACTCACCTCCTGGTAAATCAATGCTGCTCTTTGCCTTTGGTTAATGTTGTCAAGTGGTCAGGCTTTGGGGCTTCTGTCTGGTCTCCAGCTCTAAAACAACGTTATGTTTAACTAGTACCCTTTGTTCCTGGAGTTACTTTTGGCAAGCAGTGTTGGGAACAAAGTAAAAGAAACCTGAGAAGGACTAAGGCTTAGGACTACAAGGGTTGAGTTTCAGCTGCGTATATCCATGACGCACTGCTAATATTTCATCAGCCTGTGAACACTGACAGTCTTGACAGTGGACCAGTGGGTCCTTTGTGGGCATAAGCAGAAAGGCAGGGCCATAAGAAAGGGTTGGAGCCCAGGTGTTCGTTGTAGTCTTGCTGTTAAAAGCAGAGAGAGAAGAAATCAAGCAGGAAAGAAGCAAAACCACTGAAACCAAAGATTTATTTCCATGGTTTATAGATACTTTGCACAAAGTGGCTAATTAACAAAGGAGGAGGATGCATGAATGTCTGCAGGTTTTATTGGCACATGAAACTACCACAGCAACACTGAGGATTGAAGAATGAGCTTAACTTGAAAAAGGGGAGCTTTCTCAGTTCAGCTGAAGGATAAAGTGCAACCCAGCATGACACAGTCCTTATGCAGAACAAGGGCATTGTATAAAATGGTGCTGCTAAGAACATTGTAGTAGGTAGTCAAGCTGCAGCCAAGGTACACATCCAAGGATGTGCCATAGAAGACACTTGTCCTTCAAGGTACACTTCTAGGTGACCTGAGTGGGAAAATTCTAGGTGATTTGGGCCAATGCTGGATTTTGGAAGCAAATCTGTGCACATATATTCATAGTAACTGTTGGCAGGACAATACTGAGAAACGGAAGCAGGAAATCTGTGCTGCTCACTCTTTCGCCTATTTTAGGAACTTACTGAAACACAAAGTTATTTAGTGCTAGAGCGGTCATTAGGAAGTATTTTCCATACCTGTCTGTATATACAAATGTCCATTTATTTTTCTTTGCTTACTTTAAAAGTGTCTTAGGACTCAGCCCTCTTCTTTGAAGATTAATTTCTCACACTCTTCTAAGCTTACTGTCACTGCCATATGTATTGTTGCAGGGCAGCAGCATGAGATGAGAGTTAAGTGATGTTTGGTGCATTATTTCATAGCTTTGCAGCTGAAATATTGCACGATCATTSGAAAAGATATATATCTGCATTTACATAGACTGACATGTCATTTTAGGGTGAAATAGGGTATTTTTGATGAAAAATATGGATAATCAGTAAGATACGCTATAAATATTCTTTAAGTATTCTTGGATTGGAATCACTGATTCTATCAGAATATAAAGAGAATCTTATAAAGATAAAAAATAATAGAAATAACAGACTTACAAAAATAATGGACATTTAAGAAGTCTGCCTGTATTTTTCTTTGTCTCTGGCTTCAGGCCAGATTGTCCGTGTGGGGAATGTCCTTAAAAGCATAAGGAAGTTATACCATATTTTCTTCAGAAGAAATATGAGATTTGGCTCCTGTATCTTCCTTAAATGCTTGAAAATCCCTGGATCAAAGCCCACAGAATCTCTCCTGAGGAGAGATTTGAATGTGGATAATTATGCAGGAAACTATGAGCACTTTTATGTTTTAGCTTCATTTGCTATTTAACTAGAAGTTAAAATGAAATAAAAAGATGTACCATGTCTTATCTTGACAGGTTTTTTTTCCTTTGTTTTGGAATCCAATATTCACACTGTCTCCAAAGACATAATGAAAAATTCTATGTAGAATTAGTTAAAATCTTTCCTCCAGTATTCTTTTTATTGAAAAATATTCTCTTTGAAAAGCAAAACTATATACAAAGCTTGCCAGTATTGTCAAAATGACACACTTTTTGGTGACCTTTGCTAAATCTGCATAAATATTTCAGTCACTTTTGGTTGAGTATTTTTTTCTGCAGTTTAGAAAATACTATCCTATCTGTGTCCATGTGATTAGCAAAACTGATGAGCACCTCCTTTTCTGAGGGCAAATATTTTCTCTCCTAACCTTACCCACCCATCTGAAAAACACAGTCTTCAGCTTTGAGCCCTTTGACACTCTTCGTCATTTCAGTGAAGGAGTTACTCAGGCCAGGAAGCTGTATAGCAGAGGATGTAATTCCGTTGTGGAGGATATAAATCAATTATCCATGTAGGATATGAGTCAATCACTGTTTTGGCAGTTCAACACACTTGTTCGATCACTTTGCATGGAATGGCACTTGCCACATCCAACTAACTTTCTGTAGGTGTGTGTCATGTAGCCAGCGATAGCCATTCCCTTCTTGGACTCTAGGACAGAAATACTTGCTGAAGCCAGTGACAAAATCTCCATTGACAAAAGTGAGATCAAGGATTTATGCTAGGGATCTAAATCCCCCGTATAGCTGGGCTGCTTTACAGCGTTGTGTCAGACTATACATTTACATTAGCTTTAATGCCCTTCTCCAGTCCCAGTGCTGTATAAAACAGCTTCAGTGTACCTGAAAGTGAGGCCAGAACAATTTGCATCCATTTGAATGATTTGCCCTGAAGTGATGGCCATTTGAACCATAATGCCATAGGAGGAAAATCAGCAACTTAGCCTGAGACCTCGTCCCCCTGCTCACCCCAGCTGCCCCATCCCATTCCCAGGCCAGCTTAATTAGGTTCTGCCATAAGAAATCTAGCCCAGGAAAAGCACCTAACCCTATAACAGAAGGAAGCTGTTGGGTAGACTCTGAGTCTGCAGCATACAGTAAGACCTTGGTATCAAACAGCTCTTCAGGCTTCCTCCCAGTGCACCACTGATTCATTTCAGTGGTCACCATTTACAACATGGATTAATGAAAAAAGGCAATGTATGTAAAATGATTAAAGTGCTGATCGTTCTGCAGCCTAAGGCTGACTCAGGAAATGATGGTCTCTTTGCCTTGCTGCTTTATTGAGGTAGATGTGCATGGGCTTCATATCATTAGTCAGTGGTGTGTTCTGGAGTTGTTATAAATATGCTCGTTTTGGGTCAGGATTTAAAAAAAAAAGCGGTCTCTCTGATTTGTTGTAATGACGGTGTGCTGTCTGCACTGTGTCATTTTCTTTACCCTTGTAGTGGGATAACATACAATTAGGGACTGATGTCAGCCTGTAAAATTTTGGTGTAAAATTTTGGTCGCACCAAAATACCGTACTTCTTAACAAAGCTGGCAGACGTGTCCTTTGGCAGCAGCTGCTTGCCATGTGATTTAAAACTTCCTGTCACTATAATTGATGTGTTTTTATTCTTTCCACTTCCTGAAGCCTGATCAGAATTAAAATTGCTGTTGGAATTTCCTGTCAAAGCAACTCATTTATTCGCTGAGCAGTGCACTGACAGTACTTTGATTGGACATTGCCTTCAGCTATTCTCGGGCAGAGAGATTGCTGTGAATTATGCTCCTTGCCCAGGTTTGACTTCCCTGCATGCCACATCTGCAAATATATACAGATTGTCCATCATGTGGTAACCTTGTCCTAATGAAAACTCCACATGTAAAATGTTAATGATTTGAATATCAAACTTGGCCACCTGCTGGGGCCCTGGCTCTTGTGTTTATTTAGGAAACCCCACAGAGTTTTTCAACTGATTGTCTCACCGTAACTTTTGTGTTGCCTACCAAAAAGGGCTCTGCTATATTTCTACACTAAGGAGAATTTACGCCCTTTTTCAGCTTTCCTTTAAAAAAGCTAATGTTTGTGTGGATTTTTTTCTTTAATTTTCTGCTTCAGTATGCTATCTGCATTCCTTCCCAGAGGTGGCTGTGTTATGCTGCCATGTGGCAGTCCTCAGCTGTTACTGCAGAGAGTTTGTCCAGTGCTTTGGCATCATTCAGGGTGGAAGATGCTGTATAGATGCAAGTCGTTATTATTTGCAGCGTGAGTGCAATGTGGTGGTAATTCTGCCTGTTAGGAGAGTAAGGCGTTAAATTCACTGATGGATGAATCATTCAGTTGCCCCATTTGTAACTTTGTTTTCCTGTTAGAGTTGCTTAGAGAATTACAGGTTATTTTGGGAAGCTGAATAATGGATAAGTATTGGATTGTTCTGCAGTTATAACTGAAACAAAGTCATTGTCACCTCAGAGTAGAATAGATATAATGATACTTACTTAACTGCCTTTGTAAAGTGTTTTGATAACCTAGGTTGAAAGGTACTTACAATCCTGYGAAGTGTTACTATTATTATTAGGGGCAATATATTATTTTTAAAGTTTTAACCTACATTATTTTGAGGATGTAGTGGGAGTCTAAATATTCATGTGCAGTCTCCTTTCCTTGGCCAAATTGGGTGCCAAGTACTCTTCCAATATTTTAAGGAAATGACCGTGACTATTTTGGCTGGTAGTGGTGGTATGAGATCGTAAGTCTCTGGATGTGATTTTCACTCTACCTGCAGCTCCCACTAGACTTTAGTTGGTAGTGTAGGCTACTGTTGGGTGTTTATACAATCTACCATTTTTCCTACATTTAAAAAAAAAAAACAACCAAGTTTGTTTTTTTTTCCCAAAATAGTTGCCCTAAGAATATACTTGCTTTATATTCATTATATTTTCTTTGTGGTCAGGAACTTGGACTTTTTACCCAACACAGAGGCAAGTAAACAGCATGCCCCCTTCAAGCCTCTGCAGTGCCTGCAGGAATAGAACAGTGTCCCTGAGCTTTCCAGCTGAAGAAGTGGGAACGGGGATGCAGGTGTTTCATGGAGATGGGAGAGTACAGTTACAAAGTAGGAGCTTTGTAAGGGAGTGGGTTACAGGGGAACAGAGGTTCAGGAACGGACAATGGGAAAGCAAAGGAATGGCTTTGCTTTGAAGACCAGCACCTGCGGTCCACCCTGCAGACAAAGTGTCAGGTCTTGTTTGTATTCAGGGTCACTCTGCGTTTAGATAAACTTGGTATGTAGGAGAAAATACTGAATAATGTGTTTGAAAGAAGATGCCAAAAAGAAAGGTACAAAGGCAGTAAGAGAAATGTCCAACTGTGGGAGGCAGGAGCATTAACAGGACCGTGAGGTTTCACTGACCAAGTGGTACAGTCAGAAAACTGGAAAATTTCTATTTTACTGAAGGAAAGCAAAAGTAAAATCCTACTTGGAAAAAAATATTGGCTCCTAGTCTGAGGGTCAGGACAAGCCTAATGACTGCTAATGACTCATTTTAGTGTAGGATTTAAGGAAGACTCAAGCTATTCAAAGGTTGGGCAGGGCTAGATAGATGAAACCTTTCACTAAAGGGAAGATTACAGAGGTCCACATGCATGCATCATGAGACACGGCAGCAGGCGCTCCACTGGCCAGTCCTTAATGGAGGAGCTAAAGCCAGAAAGTCTGATCAAGGCAGAAGGAAACATCACACTTAAAGAGTTTCAATAGGTCCCTCACTTACTCACCCTAAGTAGACACCAATTTCTATTCGAGAAGCTGTAGAGATGAGGCTGCGCATTGCAACATGGTCGACAAAAGAAGTTCAAAGCGAGTCTCCGGCTCTGGGCTGGACTCCTGCCTGCGATGCATGCTGAGGGGGGACCGCGGGCAGACTTCTGAAAAGGAGGGGAAAGGATAGTCAAAGTGAGCTCAGTTCTGATGTGGGTTGTGTTTTTTTTTTTCAGGAGGGGGGCCAGGATAAAGAGTGAAGTATAACAAAAAACACAAACAAATACACTCGGTATGCTACTTCTTCAGCTGCCACGTCAGCCCAGCTGTAAATGCCCAGTGTAGGAACAAGCCAAACCAACAGTGCCGAAGGCTCCAGGAAAGACATAATGCTGACACAACAGTAACTGAGTTCCCAACTGATTTCAATCACTAGATAAATATCAGTTTCAACCCTAAATGATATTCTCAAGTAATTGTCCAATGCCCRGTTGGGCTGGATCGGTGTTCCTCTGGAACCAGATCAGGCCAACTTTAACTGCTTGGGAGTGCGTGGCCAAGAGCAGACTTATGTGCTGGAGCCTGAAATGCCATTAAACAGGCTGTAGTCCAGAGGACAAAATGCCTCGTGTGTTTAGTCTAATACACCATGGGACTTGTTTGCTACAGTTACAGTATTAAAGCTGTAATTATAGTCAGTGAACCGCAGATGTACTGTAGCCATAGGGTTTAAGCAGGGTGTTATTGCAGTAGAAACCACCCCCAGTAGGTTATAAGTTCAAAGGGTCATTTTTCCTTCTCTGTTTAATCAGATACTCAAGACTACAGACTTCTTAGTAATCATCCTCAGTTATTTAACATCTCAACCTGTTTTATGCAGTCCCCTTGGATTGATTTTAGGTTTTTGTTTCTGTTTCAAAAGAAAGAGTATAGCTTAATGCTTGCATATGACTTCGTAGTAAGTATTTAGTGTGAAGTGCAAATGGAATACCATTTTTATGATGTGGTGGTTAGATAGAGGTATGCCACCCGGCTGCAACATTGAGCCGCAGTTCTCAGTAAATAACGATGCAGATGCTTTGTACTTGAGCAGAGGTTGAAAATCATAGCAGAAAACATGGATTTTGGTGCAGGAAAGAACAAAAATAATCTCTTTGAGACAGTGCAAGTACAGAGTATTTGGAGATGGTATTAAAATATGCTTTTTTATAATGTTAGAACAAAGAGATTTGGGGTTTCTGACACTGTCAGCGCCATTGCATGGTGGCAGCCTATATGGAAATGGTCTGAACATGAACACACACCTTTTGCTAGCAGATACAGGAGTCAAGTCTTGATTTGAAGTGACTGAGGAAAAATGTCAAAATTCATATTCTTTTTGCTCCCTGTGCTTGACAGACAAAATTTCGTATTGAACCTAAAAGAGATGATAGCTGAATATTGACTTTCCATTTTAACAGTGAGCATAACCATTTTTTATTTCTGATTAAGCAGGACTGTAATGGTTACCATGTAGGAAAATATAAGTAATATTAAACTGAAATATGTCTGTCTAGGGATCCATTCATTTCCCCAAAATAGCCAGTTTCTATTTATATATGAATGTCTGTATGTTTATATATATTTAAATGCTCCATTTGCTACACTGGTTTTAGCTTCTTGTTAGCATCACATCTTGTTAGCATGATGTTCTACAGCACAAGGCAGCTGGAAAAGTGAAACATGTGTTCAAGAATTTATGCAGTGTCTTTACTTTCTTTCATTAAGAGAACTAACAATAATAGGTGCATATTATAAGTTAGCAGTGTTAAGCAGTATGTTATAGCCATGTCTGACAGACATGTTGTTTACATTCATGTTTTATATTGGTGAAACTGTAGCTTTTTTATCAACATGACATTTTTCAAACGCAGTATTTATACCTCTTCTTCCATACAGAGGAAACTTAGTCATCTAAAAACATGATATGTTTTAAATCCACTTGTCTCCTTTTCAATAAGAAAATATTTCCAATTATTTCCCCGGCAAAATACATAAGTCAGCATTTTCTGTATTCCAGGCCTTCTATTAATTGACGAGGGGAAAATTTCTCACCTCATACTAACAATAACCCATCTTATTTTAACATGGCTGAAACCTTCTCTGTGGGTATGTACAATCCTCCCTTGTTGCCCTTAGCAGTTTCTTTTGGGCTGTGTGTACCCACATGTGCTGTCTCTGCCAGTGTCAGTGGGATTTGTTCACATCCTACCATTTTCCCAGAGGAATATCCTTGCCTAAACTGTCTGAACTGTGATCTCTGTGGTCCTCGGAGACAGCTAAAAATGCAAAATTTTCTCTTACATACATATACCCCAGGGAGATCATGTGATAATGAGCTCCAAAGTCTAATTACACTTTATGTGAAATGAATATATGTCTTGAAAAGACATCTCTGACACTAAAGTAAATAAATAAATAGTTAATTAATCCATCTGAACATCATGTCCTTAAAGAAACACACATTGCATACAGTATTATCTTACTGTAGTGTACAATCAACCATACAATATACAGGAGATATTCGGTAACATAAATGCCAGTCTGGATCAAGTCTGAGATCCATCCAGTGTAGTACTTCTTATTTTCAACAACATCCAGAACGAGGTATTTCAGAGGAAGGTTTCAGCAACTCAGAGCAGGCAGAGGTGGATAATTCCTCCCTCTTTTCATCACACTCAGAAAAGATCTCTCAGTAAATTGAGATTGCTTTAAATCCTGCAGCATAAGGTTTCATTTTTGTTCCCATACTCTTCCTTTTAGCATTAACTATTACAACCCTGGATATTGCTACTGTTTCAGTACATGCCTACGCTCTCATAAGACCATAACCCCAGCAACATCCTGTCATAATGAGCTCCAAGGTCCAATTACACCTTATTTGAAAAAAGTATTTCCTCCTTTCAAGTTTGAATTTGCTGCTGTTCAGTTGCACAGACTATTCTCTTGTTCTTGTACAGTGCAATAGGAATTTCAAACTGCAGCATAGCAGCTCTGTGTTGTAGACACACCAGTACCTGGAACATGCCCTCATTGTCAGCTGCCCCTCCAAATATTATAAACTTTTCTCATGTTCACCAGTGGATCAAATCCATGTAGATAAAAGTAGCCAGAGACAAAAACCGCCACTCCTAAGGAGAGAAGAATGGTGATGCCCAGCAGGGAGTGTTCACCAGGTCACCTGAGAAGGTACTCTCCTAACCTTTTGCTGGGTGCTCCTGGTGAAGGCTTCAAGGGGTGCCATGCTTATTGCTCTTTGAGCCAGCCCCTTTGAAGACCCCAGCTGCAGCCTGATCACTGAACACAGCATCTGTCTTACCCAGCTCGCTATGAAATGCCTTGTTTATGTTAGTTGCTGGGGTTGCCTGTACTGTCAGGGACATCTCTAGAGGGCAGCGACATAAGAATCTAAGGTGCGATGAGCTGCCTTCAGGAGATGCCTATTTCAGCCTGTTGACCACATGAAGAGCCCCGATAGCTTGCTTAAACTAGACTAAATTTAGGTAGGAGCAGACCCACCCCATATCAGCAGGCAGCAACTGTGGAGAACACGGCGGCAGCAGTCATTGGCCCGCCAACACAATCACATATCACACGTTGTCTGGCAGGCTCCACAGCAGGCAAAATGTTTGAAGGATGCTTTAGGAAAGAGAAGGAACATATCCGTGCAGCTGACTATTTGCTTAGTAATCAATTTCCAGCGGTCTAAGTTTTCTTCCACATTTAGATGATGCAAGTAATGCTAGACAGCCCCCTGATTACTTCTTATTTCATACAATTGCAGGTTGTAGCAACATTTCTCTTTTGCTCTGCTTATGTTTCCTCAAGCTCTCAAAAAATACTAGTGATATTTTTGCACATTGTATTCTCTGCAGTACTGAACTAAATGCAAAATCTTCCTTTCAACTGCTCTGCACATGTTATTTTACCACAAAGTTACACACTTCTTCTGGATATGAAAAAGGCATCAATAAACTAATGAAGCTAATTTTTCTCGAGATGTACAAACCAAACACTTTTGATCCTTATCACATTATTGCTATTCTTTATAAACCTTTTGTACTATTTTATCCTGGTTTTTCTGTTGTTAGACCCTTAATCATAAGAGCGTTGACTGCATTTTTATAGAGTTCAGCAGTCAGCTCCTTTGTGTTGCTCATTTAGACCTATGGGATGTACCTTAATTTCAGTAACAGTGAGATGCAGTGTGATTTCAGGAAATGCTTATATGGTCAAATGGCTTTGACACACGTACTTGACATGGGAGAGCCRTTTCTGGCAAGTGGCTCTGCCAATGTTCCATACCATCTGACCATTACGCTGGGCCTGATAACAATGAAATATAATTCTTTCTGGTGAGAACATGAAGGGAAAAAGGACCCACAGATGTCATTCACACTGCCCAATGCTCTACTGAATAATGCATGGATGCTAGAGTACCATGGAGATGCAGATTATAGAAGAAAAAATAGAAAGGCAGCACCTCTCCGAGAGGAACCTGGGGTTCTGGATGGCATCCTGCTAGGACTCAGCCAGATTTAGAGACACTTAAAACATACGTAATGGGCACTGTGAATTCTACCTTTGTAAATTTAGACTGATTGTAATCACCATATAAAAGGAGTGCATCCGACCCTTACTATTATATTTACAAGTGTCTGTTCTGTTAATTGGTGCCGTTGGGATGCGGAGAGCCTTACGCCATGCACACTCCCCTGCAGTGAAGGGMTCTGAGAGCCCAGCTCTGAGTAGGTCCCTTTTGCTGGGAAGGAATGCAGGGCTGGGAGAAAGTTGTTTACTGAGATGAATTGTAGTTGTTTCCAGCCAGAACCTGGCCTTATTTTCTGCCAGTAAAATAAAAACAGCTGAATTAGTTTCTGGATATGAATTCCTTTGGCACACTAAAAATCTTAGCTGTCTCAAGCCAACCATTCTTCTGAGCCCATTATGGAGATACACCAGAGGAGAAGGTACAATAGATTGATGCTGTATCCCTCCCAGTTAGTTTGGGAGATAATATTAGCTAAAGTAATTTAGAGCAGCCCTGAGGCTCCTCTAAGCCATGAAACATGCTCACTGGTTCCAAGGTTTGGGAAGGAGGGAAGGCATAAGGGTGAGTGAAAGGTATAGGAGCATGGTTTAGGATCTGAGCCAAAGTTACTGCAGTCACGGGAAGTCTTTCTATTGACTTCAAAAGGTTTTGAATCAAGCCCTAAGGACGAAGGAATTGAAGTCTGACTGGATGAATTATAATACCAGAAGGATTTAGCTTCTCTGACAGGGGTGAATTTCATCCCTCCTTAGCTGTGAGACAGAAAGAAGTGTGTGAAATGTGCCAGCTGCCCCAAAGATGCCATTCTCCGAAAATTATCTTACCTGTTTTCCTGTGATACTGTGTATGATCATATATGCTTTTGTACACAGTGAAGTAGTTTCATGAAGCAAGCTCTCGTCCTGGATAAGGTAGTTTCACGAAGCAAGCTCATCATTTTCTGTATAAAAGCGCTGGGTACTCTATTTGTAGGTGCCATTGGTTGAATGTAATCTCTTGTAAACATAGAAAAATAAACTTGAAATTCTGTTGAGAACTTGATAAAGAGGAGTTCAGTTTAGTGCCATTATAAAGAGTCGAGTTTTGTGGAGACGRTATTGATTTGTTTTCATATAAACTAAAAATTACAGCTGCACATAAGAGCCAGTTTGACTTTCAGTGACCCCAGGGAATTGTCTCTTTCTCTGTAGAATAAAAGCCTGGAAGTCTCTTGCAATCATGTTGTCTCTTTCGTAGACTCTGTAAGAGTTTGGTTATATTTCTTTACCTGCAAGCAAAAAAAGGCAAAATCATGTTAAGTGAATTTATACTAAAGAAATAGGTTATTCATAAAAATGTTTCTGTGTAAATATGAACAAAAGTATTTGTAGGATCTGTTTTTTTGTTACTTTTTTTTTCTTCTCGCTTAATTCTATGTCTCTAGTTAGGAAGTTTCTTTTAATAGTGTTATAAGTAGTCTGTACATATACAAAGCTGTAGTTGAGGAATGAAGATACGTTCTTTTTGAATTATAGAGAAGTTAGTGTAGAGCTGTGATAAGGAAACAAAGATATTTGTAGTAGTGAAATACTACAAATAGTTGCATAAAATGAAAGTTACAGACTTGTTTCAAACTATTGCAGTACGGTAATGACTACTGATAGTTGTTTGTGAAACCAATGTTTTTGCTTTAGGAGCTGGGATTCTTTTTTTTTTTTTTTAAATAGATTCATTTATTTTAACCTGAAAGAAGAGTTCCCTGTATATGACATTCAGGGATGTGTGATATATTTAAGTATGCAAGTTGTTATTTTAACAGTAACATTTTTGGAATGTACTGAATCAGTATATTTTGGAAGTAAAAACACGTTAAACCAATCAGTTACATGAAACTGGATTCTGTGTACCGGGTGCTAACAGCAGAAACCTCACACAACACTGGAGCACCAGTTTAACTGTTTCTTGTGGTCTAACACACAACTTGGCATGTAGGGCATATGCCTTTGAGATGGACTTTTCATCAGGGTGAATGACATCTCTTTGTAATGTAGTCCATGCAAAATCAGCAAAATAGCAGTCTTCAGTTTCATCAGTTATATACTTTCCAGGCAAAATCGTGTATTTGCACAGAGACACAAAGCTAAAGAACAGAAAAAGTTTAACCACAAACATCTTGATAAGTATACAGACATGCATTCTCCTGTGACTGTGCTGTGCTAAAATGTGGAAGAATCTTGAACAATGGAGCTGGTATGAAAGATGAAATTTAAACCTCGACCATTGTATTTTTATTGTTAATATAGTAAGAACAGTACTAATACTCTCTGTCTGTGCCTTTAAACTGTGAGTGGCAGCGTGCTTTGCAATGGTTGTTGTCATTCTCCTTATTCTTTTAACATGGAAACTGCAGTGCTTGAGTAATATAAGCCAGTGGCAGAAGCAGGACTTGCCATCCATGTCCTTCAGTTTTCTTTTTTTCCAGCTAGACTATATTGTCTCTGACTGTATCAGTGGAACAGTAAAAGATACTGATTTACAGTAATGCGTAGGGGTTTATCTAGAAAACTGCAAGGAAACAGCCAGTAGAGTGTGCTGCTCTCTTATGATGAAACGAAAAAAAAATCATTAGTTGTTGGTTTGCTTAAAACCTCCTGAATATCTTTTCTTTTTATTATTCCTTAATGTAAAATTATTCTTGCCGGGTTAGAATTTATATCCCTTTACCATTGCCTTTGCTGGAGTGGCACTCACAAAATCAGCAGGTAAAACAACTTTGAGTCATGTAGAAGACACTGTGAACCCCGAGCCAGAAGTACAGTATAGGAGAGCAATGGAGTCAAATTATCTCATTTTTCTTTCAGTTCTATTCTGAGAGTCTCATTCATGAAGGTCCAAAAAATGTGTTTACATTCCCCCTTTTCCAGCTGACCTTACCAGTTATCCTCTGACCCTGTGTTATGATCTCAAAACATCTGTGAAACCCTGGCAACTTCAGTATTTGGGGGAGGGATAGGGAGGGGGAATTGAGGTTGTACAGGATCTTTCATCGCCTTTTGCTTTGGTTATACAGACATTGCAGTATTTTCGTGCCAGAGCTTGCATAAGAATATTTAAAGTCGTTTAATGAATTGTTTCTGAAAGACTCTGTGACACTGTTATATTATCTTTTATGATGTTGTCATAAGGGTTTGTTTTTTGTTTGCTTTTTTACAAATAACTTATTAGAAATAGCATTTCTCCATGTSTCCAAACTTTTCCCTACATGGCACTTTCCCACCAACTGGGAATGGAGGTGATGAGCGTCCTTTGCAGCTGGTGGGTGCCACTCTTGRCTGGCTGATTAGCTGGCACAAGATGTATTGTGACAGCATGAAAAATGTCGTGCGTTGGCAAATGAACCCATGTCTTTTACCACGCATGCCGCTTTTGGGCTAGGAGTTCAAAAGAAAAAAACATGAGTCATGCCTCAGAGTGGATGGGTTTTGCTGTTCACTATAATTTGAATAAGCCTCTATCTTTAATGCAAAGACTAGGAGAAAAGATTGGAATAGTTCTTGATCTTTATTTCTGGTAAAAATCAATAAACAAAAAGAAGGTCCATATCTTCCTAGGTTCCACAGTATCAATTGTATCACAGTATTTACAATTCAGCTTGTTTTCAGACTTTAGTATAATGAGAGAGGATCTCTCCAGATTATTATCTTGGCTTTGTATCAAAAAATTTTGCCGTTAAAACAAGCCTGTGCCTTTAATACAATCTTAATTATTTAACTAGAAACATGAAACATGAAGCTAGAAACAGGAAATTTTTCTGTATTCATTGGCACAAAAAAAAATCCGTCTATCAGAACAAATTCGATTTTAATGTTAAKGAGTTGAGATTTCTGGAAACAATGGGAAAAGTGGCCGTAGTTAAAAAGATGGGCTCAATAGGTAAAACTGTAAGTGTGTGTGAGATCAAAAGAGAACAGTACTCAAATGTAGACAGCTTTTTGTGGCTTGTATAAACAAGTGCTCCTGTTGTTACTACCTCTGTTGGAGCTGCAGGCATCATAATGATCACAGAAAACACCATGGAAAAGGGCAGATTTAGCAAATGCCTAAGATGACTGAGGGAAGATCACAGCTTTCTTAATGACATTTGTTTAACTTCTGCAACCATATATTTAGCAGGATAGGAGTGGACTGACTTAAGTCATGATGAGCCTTTAAGGACCTAAATGCATCAGTGCCAGAGGATGTAGCAAAATCAAMGTGAGGGTCCGTACTCCCTAATGCAGGTGCCATTTCTATTAACATATAGGGGAAATATTTCTGGTGTGATTTCCTAAAAATACTCTAGCCATGGCTACACGCTCAGAAATTAGGCAAGTCAATATTTTCCTGTATGCTCTATAGCAGGGAAAGCAATGCAAAGAGAGTGTGAGACTTCTCTGAAACTATGCTGGCTACATCTGTGCCATTTGTGGGCACATGGGGCAGGGGCTGAGCTATAAAGCACAGCACTCTCCCTGACCTGTGCTCCCACTATCCATATTGTGCACCTTGGGACACATCTAGGGCAGCTACGTTACAGGGTTACGGGAGTTCAGGCTTCACCTCTTCCATCTTCTGGGTCGTACACAAGCACACGTTGCAGCATGGATCATGCATGGTCACGTGGCTGCACAGGGAATTTGGGCAGACACAGGAACTCTTGCCCCACATTTATCCCCTGTCTACCCTTAGTAATATGTCATGTAGGCATACCATGATCAACTCCTTGCCAGAGACGGAGTTTACATGTCTCTGTTTTGACCCCAGTCTTGCTCTGAGTCTTTGTGACAGCACCTCATTCAGATTTCTGGGCTAGAAAACTAGTCCAATTCTTTCTTCACCCCATTAATGAAACATGTTTGCCATTGTTGCCCATCTTAAAACAAAAAACAAAACAAAACAAAACAAAAAAAAACAAACCAAAAAACCCCAGATGCGTACATGTACATGTCACTTTTACTGTAATCTGTGGGAGGTGCACAACCGACATGAAGATGGGATTTTGGGATTTCATACTGCTTTCATTTGGGGTACTATAAGAATTGATTATATAAAGCTTTTGCAGTATTACTGTATATACGTATGACAAGAGTTCATTACAGTAGAACAAAGTGTATAGTGTTCAGGAGGCATAATCAACTATGCCTAACTTAAAATGTTTAAGTTAATTGAAAATTGGAAGGTGCAAAATATACTAGATTGCTAAATGAAGGTAGAATTTAGTACTGTAAGAATCAGTCAGAGAGATCTTCTCAAATCCTGGCATTTTCTGCAGGGAGGAAGAAAATGGAAAGAGAGTGTGCTTTGTGTGCTTGTCCTTTGCCTGCGTGCCTTTGTAATATAATTACTAGGTAAAAATGTAACAGTGTAAGAAAAAACATGGCGTGTCTGAATTAAGTACAGCCTACTGCATACATGCATAGGAGCAGAGGCTTCTGTTAAATTCCTGGTGTCCCTGTGCAGCTTGTAAAGTAGGTGCACAATTTTTATTTAGTAGCAAAGTCCAGTACTTGTGGTGCAGTTATATGAAGACTCAGATTCTGCAACAGATCAGCATGCTGTAGTCGTTGCTGTGTTTCTTAAAAAGTTTGTGAGAACAAATGCTCCTGCGGTACATGCTTCTGATAACACCCACTGTCTTTTTTCCTTGGCACTTCAGCTTTCCCTTTCATATGGCTTGCTCTTGTTTAAAAGAACAATATATATTTAGTTTGTTGCCAGAGCTATGCTTGAGTAACGCTGTCTGGAGTGATAGACTTGAGTTTCCAGAGGATAATCTGAACATCAGCCTCATTATCCCAGATGTTGACACAACAGGCAGCTATCCCAGATAGAGGAAATATGTCAGATGAAGTGCACGGCCCTTACGGCAGCTTTACAGTAAGACTAAACAATTGGGAGCACTCCAAAATTTAGAGAGTGAAGGGCTGTGGCATGCATCTTTTACAAGCAAAAAGCAGTTGAACAGTGATCGTACATTGAGGGCTCTGATGTTCTAAGGCGGAAACYCTGCTCTCTCCCCAGAAGGCCATCGCGTTAACATGGTCAAGGTACAACACAAAAAAGAACATGTGGTTAATTGCGGGTGGCTTTTGGCATCAGTCCAGAAGAACTCAAAACCTGTGTGTCTGTATGCATAGCAAAACACCTCAACCACTAAGCTCTGTGTGCTCTTGTAAACATCTCTCTTATTTATACACACGTGTATTTGCACACTCCTAGTGTATAGGTTTTGTCCATGTGAATCCCAGTGTTTGCATGCCTGAGGGACAGTGTGGAAAAACTGCACCCACAAAATTATGTGTATCTAAACCAGGCTGTCTTGGGTCTTTGTGATATTTGCTGTTACAGAGATGTATTTTATCCTCAGAAATAAGTGCAAAAGTTATGTGACTGCAGTGGGATCTAGGATTTCTAGTAAGAGAACACCTTTTTTGACCCTTAAGAGACTGTAGAATGAACATTTTTTGACAAGTTTGTCAAGCTAGGTATAAGTAGATACGTGACAACTCTCTGAAAAGATTTACCTAGGTTTCCCAGCACAGACAATTTACATTTTAACTAGCATGTGGTTACATTTTTTTTCCCCAGGTTTAATTGTTAAACACTGAAAATCTTAATTTCATCAAATGCAATCAAAGAATTTTGTATAGTAGCAATTAAAAGTATAAAACTAGCATTCGAGCTACAGCAAATTAAACAGCTGCATTGGAGTATTTTTAGCAGTCATCCCAATCAAAATGCACAAAAGGCTTTTATTTTTTTAAGGAGTATCTGCTGGGTGTAGCTCTGGTTTCCGTAATTCAACAACCTCACTAAATATATGCACATACTTTTAAAAATTCAGTTACTGATAAGCAAGAAACTGTATTTTTTTCTACAAGGCAGCTTGGGTGAAAAAGTTCAGAGGGCTTGTGCTGACTGAGTTGCTTTTGCAGAAGGGGAGCTTCCAGCTGTAGTTGAAGTGTTTAAATAAGGAAACCAAGAGCTACTTTGTTGTTTCTGTTACTTTTACTGTACTTCATGTGTGGCATTGAGTTTTCCATRTTGTAAATGCCACACATGAAGCCAGAGGACCTTGTTTCTCATCATTCCTAGCTCCTGCCACGTTGTGGCAGTAGGTCTTTCTATTTATTTTACTTTTTTTTACTGAAATGCCCAAGCTTTTGTGTGTAAGTCAGCCAACAGAGTCCTACATAATCAGCTATATAATTAACCAAGTGGTAGTTCTAAGCTTCAAGTACCAACATGTTCCACATCCCTACTCTGTTTAGAGACTGAATGAAGAAATTTGGAGAAATTTTAGAAGCCAGTGCAATTCTGAGTTGCCCAACTGTGGGAATTTGCCTGCATCCTCCTACTCCAGGAGATTTAATTAAGAGACCCCAGTCTCGTTATGCGATGATACCTAGAAATATAGAGAAGGTCACAAGTTTGGTTTCTGTCCTGACCCACCTCGAGTCTTTTGACCAAGTGTTTGAGTACAGGATGTAGAGAATATACTCKCAAAGGGACAAAGTGGGTCCAAGGCATGAGTAGAAAAAGAAGTTTTAGAGTAGAAAGGAGAAGGAGCTGGGTGGGAAAGGCAGAGATGCACTAGTAGCTCCATCAGTGTGTGCACTCATGGAGAAACCTCTGGCCTGCCTCCAATACAGCCATGGAGTTTGGGTTCACATGTGAGGTGGGTTCACAGTGTCTCTGCAATCTGAGCAGAAACCTGATAGCTCGAATTATCTTGAAACTGCTCTTGACCAACAAAGACCATTTGAGTCACGGTATGTGAAATAGTCATAAACTGACATGGTTTCATATCCAGTTCTACACTCAGCTTCTCCATACATTTTTTTTTTCTGAAAAAGAATAAAATAAATGAACATCCTAGACATCCATTGGGACAGAGATCCTACTTTGTCTAATAAACACTTAGGGAACCTGCACCTTGTTCTTTTGTCTTGCTGGTCCTGTGCTCAGAGACAGTATTCTCTTCCATTCTTCTTCTAGCTTCCTCCATCTTCCTCTGTTTCACCCTTTGCTCCATCTGGCTTTTCGGCATTCCTGATGTTTTACAGATCATCTCTTGTTAATCAAAGCTGTTCTCCCTCCCCTAGTGATTCAGTTTGTTGTTTCTCATGAAATGCATTAGCTTAAAGTTAATGAACTTTCACTAGAGCGCTTTCCTGTTACTTGCTGCCATGAAGCGTCAATCAGTATCACAACAGTAAGTGCTAGTTTAGTGTGGATGACATCTTTAGAAGGAGGGACGTAGCTGAGGAGGTGAAGGTAAGTGGCTATTTAGAGCTCAAGTCATCAATTAAATTACTCAGTAATAAAGTCACTGTCTTGTTCTTTAGTGATGTTCATGTCATGTTGCTGTGTGGGGAGGTGGTGATGCATCATTGCACTCTAGTGCTTTGTGATGTTGTATCAGTGCTGGAGATATTTTGGGATAGTGCCAATATTCTGCAAGCTTTGCAGGCACGAGATGCTATAATGAACAAGAGAAATAATTACTAAATCACCCCTCCCCTTACACAGGGAGCCGGGACTGGAACTCAGCTTTTGTTTAAGTGCGTTTCCCAGAGTGACAGAGGCAGCCTCCTTGCTGCTACCAAAACCGCATTCTCTGGCTGGCTGGAGAACATGTTTTCATACATCTTTATGCCTGCTTCAGGAAGTGACATTATGTTTTTCACTGCACTTTTGAAACCTTTCAACCAATGCTATAAATAAACAAAACTAGTTTTGCTTCTTGTTGTGGGCTACTGCTATCAAGCTGAGGGCCCTCCAGACCTCAGCATAGCTGTTTTAATCCCTAGTGTCTGCCTAAAAATTTATTCTGACTGGAAAGGAAGGGACAGGCTGTCATTGACAGTTCCTCTGAGAAGGTTCTGCAGAGGAAGTTTTGTCAGAAGGTGTTTGGAGGCAATAGTGAGTACAGCAGAGCTGGGAAAATACGGACATTCAAAACAGTGAGTAACCATTTGAAGAAGGGAGGGACTCATGAGCCCCCAGTTTACTTCATCAACTGACTTGCTCCACCACACTGTCTGGCATGGTAAGCCTAGAAATGTTAGTGAGGCTGCTCTTGGACACCTAGCTAGGACAAAACATCTGTGCACTGTCAGCCAGTCCTGGCTGTAGCGATGTACAGTGTGTACTGTTCACCTAAATTCCTGTGATTAAACATTTCTCTTGCCCAAGACTGCTGCCTCTGAGTTTTGTGGACTGATGCTTTTGGGAACTGTAGCATGCACTGAAAGCCATTTTGCTATTAACTATTGGCATGAAGATACCATCCTAAGTATATGGAACACATGATTACAGTGGCATTAATTAAAAATACTTATCAGTCTACCCTGTTGCCAGTGCCTGAAGAGGTTTCTAAGGGATTTCACCAGCAGCACTGTAAATTATTTGTCAATGAATGATGAAAACATTGGGTTGTTTATACTTTAGGGATACCCTCTTAATAAGTGACTGCCTGCCTGCCACCTTCCTTAATTTTTTTTGCCCCCTTCAGAAAGATGTGTAAGATGGGGGTCCATTGTGGGAGTTAAGATATCATGTTTATATTTCAAAAGGCAAGCCAAAGCCCTTAGATTTGGTCTCCAGCTGAGAGAAGCACACATTTAGAAATTACAACATTGGTATTGGCTATCTGGAGCTTTAGGAAGTGGCTGAGAGCTGGCAGTCAATTAAAACTGGGCTGGAGTTCAATATCAGAGTTATGCTGCCTGTTTTTGTAGGATGTGTTTGAATCCCGGGCTATGCTGCAATATGGTTTTGATGTAGAAGTATGTAAAAAGGAAATGTAACCCTTAAGAAGCTGTCTGCATTTTCTGGTACAGACAGGTTGTTCTACATAACTCCAGTTCAGGACCATATTTGGGCTGGAAAGTTGCACCCCACGTACTGTGATGCAGATTCTGATCCCATTTTTTGTGGTGTAAACATGGTGTAAAGCTGTTTAACTTTGCTCCTTTGAGCAAGGAGCTGTGTTACATGAACATGGAGTGTGACCAAGGTCTGTCTTTCTGTCTCTAGCACAATGCCAGCTTTGGCATGAGTGCTGCGCAGTGGCAGAAGTAAGAGATTGTGCTTCTGTCTGACAAGGAAAGATGTAATCCTTGTACTCTAGAAACGAACACGTATGTCTAGTGGTTCAGGCCCAAACTTCCCGGCTGTGCTATGGAAGCTCTAACTGATCATAGCAAATCTCCGTGCCCAGCATTTTTAAGCAGCTGGTTTATACAGCTGAATTCACAACTGCTTTTATATAGGGACCCTGACTTTTTCTTTCTTTTTTTTTTTTCTTTTTTTTTTGTTCTTTTTTTTTTTTTTTTTGCTTAGCTATTTTCAGCACCATCTATGTT
>JAYKAV010002910.1:1604537-1689817 GCA_035582835.1 Phoebastria nigripes | reverse complement strand
TTTTTTTTTTTTTTTTTTTTTTTTTTTTTTTTTTTTTTTTTTTTTTTTTTTTTTTTTTACTGTGCACCTTTCAGTGGTCAGCATGTTACGCTTTACTCACACAGACCGGGACCCTAACAGTAATTTGCCCTGTCTGCTCGCTCTGAGTGAGGTGCCCAGGTCTGTTAGCACTATCGCATTCGGTGTTTGCTGGAATATTCTTGCTCTTACCAGACAAAGCAGATCAGATTCATATTCCAGAGGCCTGGTTTTGTTTTTTTTTTTTTTCTTTTTTTCCCAGTATGGTTTGGGGCTTGTAATAAGAGCACTTGGGAGCATTTGCAGCACTGTTGTGTATGCATGAAAAATACCACCTCCCGGCCCCACGAGTTGGAGAACAAGTTTCAAAAAGGAATATTTGCCCTAAGGGCCTTCCCCAAAGACACTGAAACTAATTAAAAGGCTCCCATTAACTTCAAGAAGTTTTGGATCCGATCCCTGGTGTTTTTGTTTTCGGAGAGCTGACTGTAACTGCGGTTTTCAAGCCATGGTGCGAGGCGGCTTAGCTCCGATGGCGTTCCCAGCCACCGATGCCCCTTGGAACAGGCCGCAAATGTGTAAAACAGATTCGCCTGTTTACAAAACCATTCTCAGATGAAACCATTTAAACTCACTTTAAAAAGAAAGGAAATAATTGTTCCATTTGCTTTAAGGGTTAATTACGCTGGCTAACTAGACTATGCAATGAGGAAAAGATCCAGGGATCTTGGGCCTAGGAGTGAAGTCATGCCCCTTACCAGTAGAGAAAAGAATGGTAATTGCCTGCTGTGAGTACGAACATATTTTGCTGGCTAGCAAAGAAATGGCATTGACAACTGGCAAATCCACTCTGCTGAGGAAAAAATGTATTTTTGAGGCAGGCACACAGCCAGCGTTTTCATTCGGGAAGTCTCATAAGTGGAATCAAAACTCTTGCGGAGGTAACATGAAACTGTGCGTTAGAAGGTTGTTTTTTTTAATCCCACATTTAATTCTGTCAACATTTCATGCTGGAATAAGAAAAATATTCCTTAGGTTGGTTTTAGTCAATTCCTCTCATCTTTTTTTTTCCCCTCAGTTCCTTTCTCCACCCCTCTCCTCAAGATTTCTTTCAGCGACATACTTGTTTAGAAAGCAGTGGTCCTTAGGAAAATGGTGATACGGTCTCCTCTCAGATGTGCCATGCAAGCAACACCACACGTTTGGAACTTGGCGCTGATTTGGGGATGTGCCGAAGACCAAGGATTCACACAGAAAGGGTGGTCTGGTAGACAAGTGGCAGGTCTGGGGAGCAGCAACCCATCCAGGGCACCTCTGATGCACCCATGTCTTCTGCAGCCCTTCCTGCCCTCACATAGCGATGGCAGTTTTGCAATGAAATAAGAATTGTAAAAACACCATGTGTTAGTGAAATTCAGTGGAGATGAAGGGGCCAAGCTGAGGCCTCAGAGATGGGGCAACTCTTACACAGTGCATCTAATAGTAGTAGGCACAGAAATTAACTGTTTTAGTGTATTTATGGATAGAGTCCTAGGGTCATGTCTGTAAATACATTTAGACCTTACTTAGGTGTAAGATAAGCGGACTTTGTAATTGATTCTCTACAAGTCTCAAGGTGGCCATACTGGGAGTTGTTTGGTATTGAGGTCTTCTGAAAATCTTCTCTACAACATAGATTTGCACCTAATCTCTTTTAATGTAATTAAGAACTAAGCACTTTTGAAATATTAACCCTCTGCCTTTGTGCTTAAGGATTTATAAAGAGCTGGAACTTTGGCTCATAAATCTGTATACAGGCATTTAAACAAATAGCCTGGTTACCCAAAGTGCTGAGCACTCAGCCTTTCCGGTTGATTTTCTAGGGTTTGGCCTAAAAAAGGCCTATAGAGCTGAGCTCCCATTCTTTCCTTTCCTCCCACACTTTTTAGTGGTTTAAACTGTGTTCCTCTCTATAGAGCTTCACTTTGCAGTCATGTCTGCTGCATTTCCTGTATATCACTTGCAAAGTGAATTGCTAAAATATGTTGCAAGCAGAGTTTGAAATCACAGGTATCCTGCAATTGCCAGAACATGATGCCCTTTTTGTACCAAAAGCTTCATTTCAGCAAAATTCTTTGACAACCCCATTTTTAGCTAAACCTCTACTACTCTTTGTGCCTATCCTGGTCTCGTCATGCTTCAATATATAGCTTGTAGTTGGCGTATGCTTTTGGTATTTGTCAATTAGGAGTTAGACTAAGGTCACCTTCTTACTTTGTATATTCTGGTGAACAGCTTTCAGTTAGCAATTCCTTCTTGCCATCGGACAGAATTTGATCCATAGAAGTGAAAGTTCCTCAAGACCATTTCTTTGTGTCAGTTGTTTCCCCAGTTGTTACTCTTCCTTATAACTTGAACACTGCAATAAATGCTCTGTTGTTTAAGATTTGGCTTAGAAAGTCCATTATGTTCAGTCTTCTGATCTTTGTTGATGCTGTTTGCTGTTTGCTGTTCTTTATCACAAAGAACCTTAACTTAGGGAAAATAAAATAAGTATCTGATGCCATAAATTTCTAACAGAGGATCTTTTTTTCCCCCATTTTTAAAGGACTTCATAAATGAGCAAACTTGTTGCCAGAAAATTGGTTTGTTCAGGCTTTTCTATTTGTTACAGAACAAGTAGCATAACAAAGTACAAATGTGCAACAAAAAGTTGTGGAAGAGTGGAAGAGCTTTTGGAACAGGAGCTATAGAAGGCATTAACATGGCCTTATTTATGGATGAGCTTTAAAAAAACTATTTGGAGGCAGGAAATAAATGTTTTGTTTTCTCTAGAAATGATTTGCTGTTGTGTTAGAGTTTTCTGTTCTGGCAATTTTGTGATGGCACTGCAGTGGCAAAACAGAGAACAAAATAAAAATTCCTGAAATTCTTAAAAGAGTAAAAAAATCTCAGATGATTGTTAGTGCCAGGAAGAAAAAAAAGAAGATATTTTAATAGCCTGTCTGGATTTCCTCTAAACAAAGATGAAAGTAATTTTGGAGGGAAGTCTGCTTAGAATGGATCGAGATTTTTTTGCCCTGCATTGTTTCATAGTATAGCCAAAAAATGTAATTGATGGAGGTAAATACTAAAGATAAAATATATTTGTCATTAACTCTGGGAAATATTTTTTGTCTTTTTACAAAAACATGTACAATAACTTTAATGGGATTGAAAAGTGAGAGGCAGACAGAAGTCCTCTATAGAGTCAGGGATACAGTGCACCTGCCTACCATTTTATTTGGCCTGGGTATAAATAGAGGGCTTTGGACCAGGTTGCCATTAATCTCTCATCTTTCGTTATTATTCAGTAATTTAATCTACAAAATACTTTCAGTGGTATATTATGACCTTTTGATTTCTAAATGATTTTCCTCACAGATCTTTTTCTCCCTGTGTGTTTATTGCATTCCTGTGCACATGGAAAGTCTGGGTCTGCTAGCAAGGCCAGAGCGAAGTTTTCCGAACAGAAAACAGTTCACCCTCACTTTTGAATTGTAAAGTACTTCTAAAGGGARGCTGGGCCCTTTTAAACATCAGAGGAGAACTGAGCATGAACAGACTTTGCAGGGCTGAGTCCTTCAGAAGCAGGGCTGGCTTTGTGCCTGATCTTGCACTCACTGAAATTATGAGAGGTGTGAAATAGAGCCATGCTTGCGGTGTGTAAAATAGGCCTCTGCATGGAAACGAAATGTAGAAGGAGGTTCTAGATGTGTTTCATTATTGTAGGCTCTGGAAGAATTACAGAAGTAAAAGAACAGCCCTTTCCACTCTCCTCGTACTAGATACAGATAACTGCAACTCCAGTGAGAGGACGTTGGTCTCAGGCTATCAAAAAGGACAAGACAGAGACCTCAGCTACAAACACTGTGAGGGTAGTTGTTTGTTCAGAAATGCATTTAGCATTTTATTAGTAAGTGCAGGCAATAGGAATATTCAAATAAAAAAATCCCACAGATTCATCTTCTGTCGAAAATTCAAACAACTCCTATTTTTGAAGACCCAGTTAACTTCATTTTTAGTCAGTTTTCACAGAATCACAGAATGGTCAAGGCTGGAAGGGACCTCTGGAGGTCATCTCCTCATCATTTTCCTCAATTACCTTTTGGGCTTGAGCGAATCCTTGAAATAAAAATGTCAGCAAGCTGCAAAATACTGTCTCTGATCTGGATGAAACCTAAATGATGTGCAGATCTGAGAGTGAAAAGATTTTCTTATGAAATTTCCAGTGTACTTTGAGAAAAAAATAGATGTTGGAATGAAGTCCTCTAAACTTTGGAGAAACATCTGAACTCTGGGATAGTCACCAAAACCAGACTTTAAAAAAAAAAAAAAAAAAAAGAGTATTAAAATGCAATGAGTGTTTATGAAAGAGGCAAGATTGACATCTGTGGAGATCAAACATCTCTGCTTAAGAATGGAGCTGTTGGCAGCATGGGTTCAGTCAGGGCTGGGCTGAGGTAGTGCTTTTCCTCAAGTGAACTGTGTGCCCCGTGTCCACAACCTTTTAATTCTTCCGTTCTGCTGAAGGATCACTCCAAAAAAGTCTCCATATTCCCTGTTTAGAGCGTTAGAATTGTCTAGCTGGTGAATTTTATCATTTACATCAATGGAAATTGTGTTTTTGTTATCAATTTCCATTCCCCTTTACTCATGTCTTTCCCAAAATAGGTGATCGAATATTACTTCGGTGTCATTCCTCCCAGAAGTCAACTGGTACGATACACATGATGGCTGGGTAGTTTCACCTCAGTCTGACCTCTTGTGATCTACGCCCATTTCTTCTTCTGCTCACATATGTGGGTGGCTCTTGGAGCCACCTACCCCAAAGCACTTCATAGATACACCTTAACTTATGCAGAGAAAGCTTGTTTCTAAAAATAAAAGGCTAATTCAAGATCTTGTCCTTTTTCTGAGACAACCAACCCATGTGTCAGCTACTGGAAACACCTGTCCCTTAGGCTTGGAGAGAGAGACTCAGCTCTTCACCCCATTTCATTGCAATCCTCTACTGGAAATAGATTACGGACCACTTTAATAATTGCTTTCTTTTGTTTGTTTGTTTTTAGTTAATAGGAAAAAACAGAAACATTCTAAACCAAGTTCAAAGGGAACTTGGTCATCTCTATTTCCCCATCCAGGACAAAAGGGGTAAAATCTGTTTTGAGTTTAGCTATCAATCTAGAAGTAAATTGAATTAAAYACGAAAATGTTTGAAAGCCGAGTTGTATTTCATTCCAACTGCATTGCTGATTTAAATAGGGTGGTGGAAGGGGGAAAGGGCTTAAATATTCAGCATTTTTATGATTAAGTATCCCTTGTGCCCCCACCACACCTCCTCTGAAAACAAAACACAAAGCATGTTTGGAACAGCTTGTTACTGCTACACTTCAAGGCCCCGATGCCTGTTCTATTAAAGCATAGCCCAAAGGAAGGTGAAGTGCTGAGCTGCACCAGTGCATGTTAGCACCGTCTGTTTGAATGTGCATGTGTATGCTTGCACACGCACATTAGACATTGTACAAACATGACAAGAGCCAGAGCCCATGCTTTATATATGTTACAGTGGACTTCCAAGGCAAATGAAGGAAAAGAAAAAAATGTTTCCTGAATTAAAAAGCGTGCTAGTGGAAGAAAATGCCGTTTGAATGATCAGTGGGCAGAAGGAGAACAATGCTATTTAGAGTTTTCCAAGGGCAGGGAAAGAAAACAAGTCTGGCCTTTAATTCTGAATTCCATGAGCAGGACAGGGAGGGAAGTGTATCTCTGGTATTTATTTAATGTAAGGATTTTGTACTCTACAAGTGGTCTGTGTCACTGATTTGTGTAGAATATTCTTTGGTCCTTACAGCGTTAGGCAGGCTCAGCAGGGTGACTGATATACCAGTTGAAATGAGAAAAATGACATGCATAGAGAGGAAGGCTGCTATTCACCAACATGTAACAAAAGGAAATAGTGAATAAGCATGTTCATATTCAGCATACCCAGGAAGTCTAGCATTAACAGCAAAGCTGCTGTCATCCTGGTGTAGTCTTCAGGCAGTGGTACTGGTTCAAAACCCAGCAGATCTTACTCTCATTCCTGGTGCTAAAGACCTCAATTCAGTCATTTACACAGCCTTTTGTGTAAGGCATCAGATCAAAATACAGAGCCCTGGTTTCAATTCTCGTCTCTGACACTTGGGCTATGTCTTTCTGTTGTCATGAGGGTTCACAGTTTGAGCCTCTGCTCAAGGCTGAATGCCTTGATGCTCCATATTGCCTGACTGTTGACTTGCAGTCTGGCACAACTGTGAGCCAGCTGTGATCTCCAGGTGGAGAAACTCAATTGGGTGGGAACACAGCAAGACACTGATCTGAGCTCAAATCTCACCTCCACAAGCAGGATGGATGTAACTGGTTGAAGCCACATGAAGCCAGGAACATGAGCAGACATCCAGACATGGCTAAATAGGAAAGGGTCAACACAGCCTGAACTGGGGATTTGTGAAGCGGGAAATGGTGAACAGAAAGGACAGACAAAGCATTAGGCCAAACGCTGAGGCATGGACTGACTTGTATCAGGGTCCAGACAGAAGGTAACGCAGGGGGTCTGTGAGTACTGCTGCAGCAAACGCTACAGGAGGAAGCTGGGGTGGTAGTAATATTTATGTGCTGTTGATGAAGCTTATCTCCTTAATATTTTAAAGAGCTCTGGAGTGCACTATCTGCTAGATTAACCTGCACTGATTGTGCATCTGTTTATATGGGAAGACATGTATTTTTAACATTAATTCTGCTGCATGTTTAAATGAGACATGCTTTACAATGTAATTAAGAAACCCTTCTTTTTGCACAATTGTCAGCTTGCACTTTTCCCACTTTGCTAATGCCTTCAATGCACAAAAGCCATGAAGAAAATCTTTCCGTGACATGATGGCATTACCAGCTCTTTTCAAGTGGGAGGACTGTACTCCTACACAGCAGATTTTCCCTGTGTTGTGGTATTCATGCAGCAAAGAGCAGTACTTCTGAAGGGTTTCTTGTTTAAGCTCTTTCATGCTTCTTGCCTTGGAGACTTCTTTTAGACTTGTAGCCAAGAGGAGGTCAGGAAGTGCTCCATGCTGCAGCTTCTTTTTCTGTATATGTTTCTATGTGGTTCTCCACAGATCCATGGAACACATTCCCTTCCATCTCTCTCCCTTTCAGAGTAGTTTATGTTTCATTATTTGCAGATGGAAAAATGACAACTTGACAAACAGGGGAGGATCTTTTTATTTAAATCRTCATCTTCTTTCAGGCTCCCATGTAATGTAATGGGATAATACTGAGAATGCAAAAACTGGTCGGATTTTATTTGCCCAGTGTGTGAAAAATGAACTTCCGTGCACATTTCCATGTGAGGTTATTTTTAGCTGTCATTCTGCTGATGGAATTTGCCCATCTTCGTGACTTTCCGATTTGGACAAACTACTGATGCATTTACTGATGCCTTTACTGCCTTTGATTTTAGGGGGCTGAGTCTGGCTTTATAAAGTCTGTATTTTCATCTATTTTGTACTYCTTTTTTCATTGCTAAGCACACAGAGTAACAGCCAGGGATAAGTGAAATCTTGAAAAAGCCACTAGGAATTCAGCAGCCCGAAGCATCCCATCTAACCCAAGACACACAAGCTCCATTCCCCAGTTTTGTTTATTCTTTTCCTACCATGATTTACAGCAAAAACACACTAGCTGTGCTCGCTCCTCATATCCCAATCACAGAACCGGGAAAGACTTTCTTGAACTAAGTAGCACTGTTAAGCCCTTGTCTAACAGTTTCAGATTCTTTAACTGTGAGCACAAAGTTAATCAAGTTTCTCAAAGATCTGGGTGTGATCTCAATCATGTTAGTAGGAGCTCTGAAAAGTGGTGGAGTTTGAGAGCAATGTCCTGCCCGCTGTTTGTGCCAAGCTTCTTCTCTTGTACTTCTTTCCCTGCTATTACATTTCAGTGCTGTAGGGGAAAGCACTGAGAGCATGAGGCCATCAGCCAGAACTGATTCAAAATCTTTCAGCAGCAAAACTGAGTGGTGGGGAGGGATGGGACAGGCTCAGGGAAGAGCCTGCCTCAGAGTGGAGTGATCAGCTCAGGGAACTGAAGATGGCATTGCCTGACCATCAGTCCTCCATCTTCCACCTTTGCTGGGCTGCCTATGTGAGAAGGCAGTGCTTCCACTTTCCTCCCTGTGAGTGCAGGGCCATTGACTGGAGTGCTTCCCTACCCAACTGGCTGATCTTCTCATGCCTAAAGCCAGCCTATTCTGTAATGCTGTAGTCAGGAGCAGCAAGGCTATAGCTGCATCACAGCAGTGGGGTTGGCAGAGCTGAGCTCAGGGGGTATTAATTAAAGAGGACATCCTTCTGCCTTTCTGCACTACTGGCCCTTGAGCACAGTGGATGGTCTGACCACTGCGTTCACTATTTCATTTTGCGTTTGTGTCCACAGTAAGAGATGTAGTACACCCAGAGGTCTCTTCCAGCATCCCAGTTTTCTAGCATAGCAACTGAGCTTTGAAGTAACTTGTGTACATGAAAGCAAGCAATTACTTCATAGCAGTATATACTGTCATGAGTCTGTACTAAGAGCCAGGAGCAAACCCCTAAACTTTCCTGTATCCTATGTTATTGGAATAGGTGTTTTTACAGAAGTTGATGTCATGGAATCAAAATAAAATGCTTCTTTTTTGTCTGTGTTTTGCTCTGAATCATGGTTGTTACTGCAGTATAACAGAGTTCTGCTGTTATCTTCCACCTTCTCCCCCCAAAAATCAACCCGTAAAAAACCTGTCTGAGTTTTAGCCACCTGGTTATAGTTAGTTTCTTATTTTAAAATAGCTTTCAAAATAGATCAGACATTACACCGTTAAAAACAATTTTCCCTGTAAGTATTGAATATCAGACAGGGCTTGTAGTAATAACTGATAGGTATCTAGAATAATCTTCAGTATGGACTGAGACTACAAAGATCTGTCAATCACTGTGTTTAACTTTAAACACAGATGATTTGAATTCGTGTTAGCAGCATGAGGAAGTCAAAAAGATGGAATGGTGCTGTCGGAGAAAAGATGATAGGATTACCTCTGCTGTTAGCCTTTCCTGCTACTAGTTTGAGATACTAAATCAAGGTGAAGTTTATGAAAAAGGCTACAACAGGGGTTTCTAACTCTTCATTCCTGCTGGGATTTTCCTATTATAAATCTGCTGTCAGAAATAAGTGCTTTACTTGTGGCTTAATTTTATGCAGGCACAAACACCTTGGTTCAACACGTTTTGCCAGAGACAGTCTTGACTGTCTTAATGTAACAGAGTCCTCATTAACAGGGACCTGTGAAAAAGAAAAATGCACACATGCTCTTTTGTTGTTGGTCATTCATGAGCAGTCCGATGAAAACTGAAATAAAACATAAATCCCGAGGTGGTGTGGAGCTGGTGTGGAGACATGAGTGTTTGAATCACACAGCTTATGTGAATTATCCATCTTGAAGAACGTTACACTCCACCTTTTGAATGAAGTTTCATTAATGTGGTGGAAAGCTCACAGTTTCTATTTGTTCTGCTGTGGCTGCTGAATTTAGCACTACCCCCAGTGCTCACCCCCAAAGCAAACACCTCTGTTGTGGTGATTTTTCCATTTTTATCCAACTATATAACAGTACAGGCAACTAAGACAATGGTTTCTGAGAAGCTCGTCAGACTTGCTTGGGCAGTTCTTTCTCCATGCAAGGGCCATCAAGACAGATTGGTAGTACTTTGCTGGCTTCATAATGCATTTGTCCCATTCATTTAGAGTTCTACATGCAAAAATAAAAAGTCGGGATCAGACCTCAAAAGTGATAAATGCCCGTTTGCATATTTCCTCCTAATTTTGGCACTGTCTGGTGTACTGGGCTGTGTTTCAAACGTGCACCAAGTAGATTTGTCACTGGTGTCTGTTTTCTTGTTCTCAGGACATGGATGTGAAATTTGCCTTCAGGCACTCAGTACTGGAAGTATGACTTCAAGTTTGTCCCGTCTAAAAGAAATTATTAACCTGAAGTCGTAGGAGAGGGAATCTCAGATCACAGGAAAAGAGATCTTGTCATTACTGTGATGAAAGACATCCTTACCCCCAACCCAGTGTGTGCTTCTGTGTTGTTTTAATATCAGATTTTAAAATCTCCACTCAACTAAGACTGCATCCCTTAGGCAGTGACAGCATTAGTCAGGCCCAGAAGGAATCCCTTCTTCATGCAGTGCTGTGAAATTTCAAATTTCAAAATATAATTTTGTTCCAGGTTGAAAGAAGACTCCAATGTACTGAAACTCCACCTTAAGTAAAATTTTGCCTTATTTTCCAGTCTAGTCACTGAACACATGTATGTTTTAACAAAACCAAAATACTTTCATTTTGATTTGCTTCATCTCATATTTTAAAATAGTCTAAAAGTAAAAAATGAGAAGTGCTTTTTAATGGAAAGCTCAAAAAAATCCATTCAGAAAATATGAAAACAAGCCATTTTGATATTGCCAGAACTGTCTCTTCATCTTGATTTTTTTAATCTCCCCCCCTTCCACAAAGCAAGTGGCACCATTTTGCAAAAGACTAAGATTTTACGGAGCTGCACCTTTTTGATGGGATATGGCTCCAGTGTTGCTGGCTTTTGTGATCAGCTGTAGATGGAATAGTCAACTGATGAAATATAACATGCTTTGAATTATCTCAGCAAAACGCTTCACTTGCGGTAAATTCATTGGCATGTATGCACATTGTGTTTCCTCAGATCAGGATGACAACCTCATTGCTGGCTGGCTTGTGGCATCCCAAGTTAACACATGTAAACTTCACAGCTGTGAGCTATGTTACAACCAAAAGGACATAGGGGCTGAAGCCAGCAACTTCTTTCTTTTGTTTTCCTCTAAAAAAATGTCTATGCAGAGATGCCTTTTCAAGTGAAGGACTRTGAGGTAGCATAACCCAGTTTATTTTATCTCCGTGCTCATGTGGTTCTCCTGACTTAACGCCCCTGTCTATAGCCAAGAGCTCCCGAAAGCTGGCTGAAGAAAGGGTCTTTACAGTGTTTTGGGAGAAAAGGGAGGATTTTGATTTACAGGCAGCCTGCCGTACAGCACTTCAAAGCATCCATTTTCCAAAGTGTGACCGATATAAAGTAGCCATAGAAATCATTTTCCTGATGAGTCTGAACTGTGAAGTGGGAAAAGGGAAGCATATTCCAGTGAGTGGTTGCGGTGCAGTTTAATCTTCCCATGTACCCCAACTGCAGATGCAGTCTGCCTGTTTAGATCGTCCGAAGCTACTGAAGTCCATTGAGCTTAAGCAAAGAAAAACACACCTGATCTGCCGAGCTGCAGCAGATAAGCTGGGTTTTAACCATAGCATTGGGAACTTGGGGGGCAGGGACTGGTTTTGGGTTTTTTTTTAATTAGTGTCTTACAACCCAAGTTCTCAGAAAAACCTTGACGTGTTCATCTGAGAATCCAAGTCAGAGGGCATTTCTGTGTCAAACAGGTATCTGCAGGTGGGTATGGCTCTCGGCATGCACAAACCCCCCCATTGCAAGTAGGGGATTTTTGATATCTGCTTCAGGAAGACCGATGCCAGGGAGGCTGGCGAGGGGCCAGGAGGAAGGAAGAGGCCTTCCTGGGGGGGGGCGGGAGACTTTGAAGTGTGACCTCGAGCAGAACCGGGGTGGGAACGGTGGGAGCGGAGGCAAGGGGCAGCGGGGGCGGGCAGCGGGGTGCCGTGGCCGTGAAGGCAGGGAGGGGAAGGCAAGGGTCAGGGCGGAGGGCGTGCGGGCAGGGAGGCTCCCAGCAGCGGGGACAGCAGCGCTGGGAGCTGGGTGCCGGCTGGACAGGTTGCAACAAGCAGTTGGGGGAAACCGGCTGTGTTTTTTAACAGCTGGTTTGACATAATGAAGGCTGAGCAGCCTCCAAAGCAGCCGTGATCACATGCCCCGGGGGAAGCAGTGGCTGAAGTATCAGCCTAGGAATCAGGAGACCGGGGTTTTATTCCATCATCTGCAGCTATTTCAGGAGTGACTTTGGGCAAGCAGCTGATGTGCTTGCACCTTGGTTTCCCCACCACCAAAAGGTGTTGCTCACCTTGATACCCCTGAAACTGAGATGCGAGAAGCGGAAGCCTCTCCTCTCCCAGTGCAGTAGGGCAAAAACACTGAAATTAAAATATGGCAAGTTCAAAACTGTCAGAGGGAATTCCTTTTTCACATACGCTGATGCAAATCAGGGCTAACACCAGTGACTAAGGTGAACTGGCGTCAGTGGGAAACAGAATTAAGTGGGGTCTGTTCAGTGCCTATATAAGTAATAAGCACACACTCATCAAGTCCTGACCCAGCTATTCTTCTGTAGTTTAATTTTTTAATAAAACAATTTTTTTGCCTGCCTTTTTTAAGACAAATGTTGAAATGAACCTTTGCTCATGTAAAATGCATTTGCCATATGACTAATGGTTATTTTTAAAGCGCTGAGCAAAGTGTATGCATGTGTGTGTCAGGGAGACAAAGAGAGGGAGTCTTTGTGTATTTGCTGTGGTAATTGTTTATGAATATAGTTGTTTTTTCCAATTATCCTTTCCAATTGTAATACATCAGCAGTCTTGTCTCCATTTCTCTCTGTTGAGGTTTGTGTGTAAGTGTAGAGATTTATGCTTTCAGATATTTCAGTTACAAAAGTATATGCTACATCTTAAGCATTGATTTTTATTCATAAAGTGCCATAGAACAGAGGGAGAGAGATTTGTGGAAAAGATGGAGTTAAAAGTTAAACAATGGTCATGCAAACAACTATGTGGCTATACGGCTAATTTCAGGGCCTTGGACTGAAATATTATTTCATATCCAAAAAATAAAGGAGAAAGTCTGAAAGGCCAGAACTCGTGCTAATGCCTGTGGGAGAAGTTAAGCCCAGAGTCAGGGCTGGAGAATTTGAGGTAAAGCATATTAGTGTGGCTTCATGGATGGAGACACAGTATGGAAGTGGAGAATTAATTTCTTCCACAATAGCAAGATTTTGTAATCTTGCTCAAGCAAAAGCACAGTGGAAAATAGGAGAGGTGGCCTGTGGAGTATAAAGTCATTTGCGCTTGGAATAAATGAGTCTATGAGTGAAGTCCTAGCGCCTATATGTCAGCAGTACAAATCCCACAGACTTTACTTGGTCTACAGCGTACTTGAGGTTTTAAGTACCTAGTGCCTAGCTGAGGCAATGGTCTTCTGTGACTGACCTCCGAATCAGGCACTGTGTAAATGCCAGATACATCATCTGTGTGCGTGTGTGCATGTGTGTGTGTGTTTAATATGAAAGCAGCTTTTGTTTTACAATTGCTGCTAGTGCCATAGGTTGTGGGGACTGGTTTTCATTAACATACTTAGGCTTTTGTGATTTAACACTATTACATGAACTGAGTGTTTGAAAATGACTTGAGCAGGCCCAGTCCACAAAGTCTGCCACGTGTCTCAGTGCCCTTTCCCAGGGCAGGAGTCGTTTCACACTGCTGGCACGACGTGATTTCTTCCAGCAGCACAGCAGGAAGAAATCCTTACAGGTTTCAGAGGTTGTGAAAACCTGCATGGTTTAGCAACCCCTTCTTCATCCACAGAAACGAAGGGTCTCCGTCGCTTTCTTGCTCAAGGATAACACCACCACAGTTATACTGTAGCAGGATACTTTAAATTTATGCTATTTGGTTTCGGAGCTAGAGGTCTGTAAATGCTGCTGTAAGGCTTCTGCTGTTCAACCATTATTTCATGTTGGCATTTTTATTTGAAGGCCCAACCATGGCCAAGAAAAGGAAACTTCTGTACTTTTCTTTTTGTGTTATATCTTCCAACTGGAATATTTTCAAGCACAATAGAACTGAACATGAGCTTTGGGGAGGGAGGAAGAGGAGAAAAGGGAATCAGCTAGAAGAGATGACTCCAGTGGGGTACTCTGCAGTTTAGTTCTCTGGGGACTGAAAAATGCTTTCAACCAGTGCGATGTTGCAACAGTCCAAAAGAGGAGAGAAAAATCCATGTCTGGTCTAGACCGACCAGAAACTAAAAACAAGGGACACTTTGAATTCTGAGACTCTCACCACAACTGAAAACTGTGCTCAGGCCAAGTAACTGGAAAATCAGTTTCTTGGGTTAGAGAAATGCTTCCCTGAAGAATCAGAGGCAGCTTTCCATTTTAATTGGTAAAGAAATGATTATATTCTGAAGCATTGATTCTAACACTTGAACCAGTGCAAAGGTTTGCAATCAGGGCTGTGAAGAGATTTGGATAGTTTCATATGGAGCTTAGTGTAATGCTACAGTAAAACAAATATTTCTGTGGCGTTTTCTTGCCATTTGTCTGTGATAGTCTATCATTTGTCACAAAATGGAAAAATAAGATCTGTCTTCATAATGTACCAAAAAGAAGTCTGACTGCAAACACAAGTCAGGAAGAGGCATGGAGCTGAGTGGTGAAACCCTAGATCAGGAGATGTTTATGAGAAATCATATACCCGGAGACCTGAGAATCCCCCGACCAGGAGTAATTGAATGCGGTAATTGTTAAGGAGAGCTTTAAAAAGAAATGTTGAGTAAAAATTACTTACAGGGTGCTTGTTTTAAGAGGGAAGTGTAGTAAATTTCAGGACAAATTTTTAAGTGGCAATAGTACAGGCACGGCCTATGCTGTAGGCAAAATAAATTTTCTGAACTAAATGACTGCTCTCAGTCAGTCAGGCTACAGTGTTTGTTTTCAGGGTGAAATATGTATTTCCTTCGTTGCACTGGTACAAGGATAGCTGAAGCCTGAGAGGAGGACTCTAGGGATCTGGTTGAAATGCCCAGCAATACCACCTGCTCCTTATGGGGTGAGGGGTGAACTTTGCAGGGATTCGCATTGCAGAACAAGGGATAGGATCAGAAAACCCTTTTGGGATGTGACAGACTCGTATGTGAGTAGTATTTCATATTGCAAGAAACAGGAAAATTTAGGGTTTTTTCTCTTAGTCCTGCACTTTTAAAACTGGTATATTATTACTAGTCTGCTCACTGTGGAAGATGTTAGGCTAAATATGTTAATTCCAGGGAAAAGTGCCCTGCAATCTTCGGGATTAAAGTGATATGTAAGTGCCAAACATTATCTATATTATTTTATGATTAAATTTTAACACAGTATTTTCTTCAAAAAGATTCAGTCAATATACTTGAGTCTGGTAAAAGTAATATGACTCATACAGCCTATATTTTATCAATATGTGAAGCCTCTCTTTTACAAAAGAGCGACACAGCACTTCAAGATAACAAAAAATTGAGGGAGTTTGAAGATGCTAGCCAGTCCGTTCTTGTAATGCTGTGATTTATTCTTGCTCTTGCAGAACTGCAGTCAAAGAAGATACAGACAGACCCTTTTTTTTCAGATGATTAAAAAAGGTATAGATGGAAAGTGGAGGAAGAATGTCACATGCTTCTGTTCAAGTCCTTTAGGTGCTGTGGCCATATGATAGTTCCAGACATTCATTCATCCAATTTTACCCTTTCTTTTCCCAATGTTCCCTTTTCATCTGGCAGCCATTAGAAAGCACGACTTCTCTGTACTAGTTCATAAGGACAAGATGATGTGTTGGGAATGTGCCGTATCAGGGATGGGGAACTCTAGAAGGATGACCTGGAACTTTTTAATGTTCCTGCAATGCACATTTAAGTATCTTTCCAAGTAGGGGGCAGAGGTGCCTTGCATGCATATGATTCTCGCATGCAAATATGCTTGCAAGCTCAGGCTCACATGAAATTCTCATCTGAAATTTGTTGCCTGTTGCACAGAGCTTAGGCCAAGATCTGTTCACCTCTGTTTTTTCAGTATTCAGCAGTGAGCAGTCTTCCCTGCTTTGGCTAACTGAAATACATTTTAGGAGGCAGCTGCCTATTGCCAAGAAGAGCACGCATGCAAGAATATTTCCATCTGGGATGACTAACATGTGCCCAATGTACGTCCAGTCTCACATCCCACTCTGCAAACAAAATCCACTGATGAATTAATTCTCTTCTTGCTTCAAAGGGCAGTCAAAAGATGAAAGTGAAAAACTGGACATATTTCAAAATATTACATTATATGAAAAATAGGTCATTCAGCCAGATTGCAAATCATAGATTTTCAAAAATGTGAAATGTCAAGCACTCCTATTTGAAAAAGTATGTGTTTCCTTGCTTGTTGCATATTTTGCTAGTGATGGAAAGAATGTGTTCGAAAAGGAAAGATAGTGTTTTAACTCCTTCTCAGGATAATGCCAACAATATTCAACTTGTTTGATCCAGGCTTATGTCAATATAAACACGATGCATTTGTCCTTGCTCAGTTTGTAATTCTTTCATAATTCTTTCAAAATTAATTTGAACAGTTGTAAATATAAAAGTGATGCAACAGTTTCTGGTATTTCACAGTTACAAATATCAAGTCTGCTTCTTGTGAAGACACTTTATTTTATTGAATGCATCATATGCACGGCTGATCCTTCTCGTGCACTGAAGGAATGTCAATGCTGATAAAAAACCCCATATAATAACCCACTGGCTTCTCATATATCAGTGACTCAGGCAATAAAATATATAATTGTGATGCTAATTAAATTGCTATTTTAAAGATATGTCTTTAATAAAGGGATTGTTTGTACTTACCCAGAATTAAAAACAGGGCTGTCAGCCTAATGCAGTATAGCTGTCAATACTTAAAACAATACACAGAAGCTACAATTTCTTAGCTAGTCTCAGAGGTGCAGGTCTAAGGAGGTGTAAATCCTCCACCCAAGACAAATGCACAACATGCTGCCTGCTGTTTAACTGGTGGTACATATATTAGCAGAGCAGAGGCCTATAATTACATAAATCCTCAAAAAAATTAGCTGTTTAGTAAACTATTTGAGCAGTACCAGTGCTAACTGCCTAAAACTGGCAACCCAAAACTCAACCAACAATGAAAATGTTGGCCCAAGCAAAACAGTATTCATCTCAAGAATTAAAACCTTAAGCCAGTGTCACGTGCAGTCCTCTCAGATGTAATTATTGTATTCTAATTTGTCCTGAATGAGCCCGGTATGTTTTTCCATGCTGTAAAAATAAATACAGTGATTTAAAACCCTGGAAAGTCCAAGTAGATAATAAATAGTCCAGCTCTGTAGAAATGTGGGGTCTGACTTTCTGAGATCATCTGTGCTCTCTGTGAATGTTTCATCCAATTCAGCACATCTGGGCATTTCTTCTGCAGGTGCCAGGGGCTTAGCCATGTGTTTACAGGGCTTCCCCCTCCATTTATTGCGATTGCAAAGCAGTGATCCATCCTTGTGGAGGCCAAGGCAAAGGCCAGGCATAGAGCAGGCTCATTGGAGCTAGTAGTTGGGCAACATTTGGAAATTAGTAGTTTACACACAGATTAAACAAAAATAGGTTTGTAGGGAGGATCATACTTTTTTATTAAAGCAGCTTCTATAGTTGGAAAAAACAGGCAAGCTTTTAGACAGACAAAACCACTTCTGGTCCGGAACACAAGCAGGAGTGTTCAAAGCTAAGTACAAGCTGAGAACAATTGCTCTGCTTTTACTTCATCATGTTAAACAAAGCACTGTTAGGACTGATTGGCCACCTCTTAGAGCCTGGAGAGTCATCAAGCTCTGAGTTAAGAAGAAACGGTATTTGGTCCAGCTATGTCAGTCTATATTAATCCCACATATGGCTCTACCAGCTTCAGCAGACAAACATCTTTAACCTAAGCATTTAATGATCACTTCCATTGAGGAATTGTTTATTTACAGTAAAAGGCAGGGTGGCCTTAGTGGGCAGGACTCTAGGCTGAAACTCTGAAGCCAACCCTCTATTCTTTACTCAGCTGCTGGTCTACTGAGTGATCTACAGTGAGTGGGTCTACCCGTCAGCTTCTGCGTGGTAAATGGGCATAATAAAACTGGCCTCCTTGCAAAGTCCTTTGAGATCTACAAAGGAGAAGTGTTACACAGCAGCTATACACTTCTTCATTACTAGCTCTTTTTCATGTGGTTCCTTTAATAGACATTTGGGTTCTGATTTAGATCTTCTGAACAGGGTGTAACACTACTGGTGCTAGTAGCAACTCTGTGTTTGCCAAATGTGACTAGAAGACTCCTACTACTGTGATGTAAGCAATTAAAAAGTTATTTCTCTAAACTTCCCAATGTCAGATATGCTCTTAAATAGGGAAAGGCTATTTGTGTTCAGGAACTACAGAAGTGTCTTCATCTCCCTGGACAATTACTGCGATGGCACATCCGATCTGAGTAGGCACATGTGGAAACAAATAACCATGTAGATGCTCACAGGTTCTCCAATAAATGTACAATAAACATTATCTTTTTCACATGTAAGTAAAACACAGGAAAATGAATGCCGAAGCATTTCCCACTGTTCTGTRATGTATGTGTATGTGCACAGTCAAATGTACAAATGCATAGGCATACTTAGGCACAATAGCAAATTTATGTGCTATGAACATGTGTAAGTATGCATACATTGGCATTAAATAGCGTTCAATATAAAAAAAATTACGGCAAATAAACATTCAGGTTGCAAAGCCAAGCAACATTGGATATTCCAGAATGCAGGTTTCCTGGGCATCCTTAATTAGCGCTTTTGAATATGTATGATGATACAGTTTTAATTACATGATAACATGTAGGGTTTTTTTCCTTAACAGATTCTTGTTTCAGCCAGTCAATGAGGAGTCAGTTTTTTAACCCTTCTGGTTTTTATCTTCTTCCATTTGGTGCTCTGGCCTCAGATCTCATGTTAATGCACATGGTCTAAGTGTTACACTGAACACAGAAAACATTAATCCCCTTCCAAGCTTTTGTTTCTCTGGTGCTCCCATGACAGCATCTTAATATGCCCCAAATCCTGATGAACGTATCTCCGCAACACATCTGCGCAGGGTGAGAATACTATTATCTTCACAATATTATTGCCATCATGCAAAAACACTGAAGCACAGGGAGAAAAAGGACAAAAATGGCGGAATGACAACTTTCAGCGAAAGCTGAGAGAGATGTGGGAGCTTTCACATGCGTAACATTTCCCTAGCACTTTCTCCCATTTTCTCCACTCAAAGCACAGGACCAGTTGACTTCAGCTCTCAGCACTTCTGCATTTCAGGCCCCAGGTGTCTCTTGTTGAGCACCCAGAAAATGAGGCCAAGCACTCCAGAGGGAGGAAATTCCAGAATGATGTCATCATGCCTACACGTGGGGAGAGGGAAGGAGCTAATCGTGCCCAGGCAATCCAAGTTCTGGCATTTGCTAACATTTTAGCATTTGGCTCACAACCATATCATTCTTTTAGCTAGGTTTCTCTGTGCATGTGTATACATTTCTCTGTAAATAAATAAGGACATCTGAACTGTGTCTAACCTGCTAAAAACTCTTGCACTGCCTTCCCAGTAAAACTAATTTGTTGGTGTGTGTGCCCTTGGAAAAAAGGCATAGCATGTGTTGTAATAACCTTTACTTATTTTTCCTGCTGCAATTAAATCTAGGGAAAGCTAGGGAAACTTGGTTTTGATTGTTCCCAGAAGAGGAAGGGAAGTAAAGAAGATCTACCCTAATAGGTGCGGAAGTATCAATACATCCCCCTGCTCTAGCTGTGCCTCAGCCATTCATTCCTTCTCTGCTTTAGAAGCAGGAACAGACAATAGGCAGGCAAACAATTTGGCACCCAACATCCAGGGGATCAAGGACTTCTAGGGCACAGGGATAAATTTGCTTCACTTCAGTCTGAAAACCCGCTACTAAATCTCAAGTTTTACATTTGCTATATCGTCCCTATCCATTAGCAACTCAGGCATTAAAAAGCATAGCATGCCGCCTTAAGAATCCCAAGATTTTCAGTTAAATACTGGTTTATTTTTGGTTTGCTTCCTGCAAGTTTTCTCAAACCATTCCCCTTTTGAAACTTCCCTGCACAAGCAGACAGGTTGGAAACAGGTTAAAAATGGAAGCTGAAATCCATATGTAAACAGCTGGCTCCAAGAGCTGGTGCTCTAGGGAATGAAAACTTGTAATGCAAGACTCACAAAACTCTTGTGGGAGTTGGCTTCATTAGGTATCTACCATAAGCGTGTCTATGTGCATATATCTGTACACCGTTGTGATCCTATCTGTGTGTGCATATGTACCTGAGGTTAGCAGAGTATTCACTCCCTGCTGTGCCGGTCACTCCTCTCTCTTCTCACACTTCTCATCTGTTCTTTGAAACTGGGAGTGCCTCTCTCTTTCATACATCCCCATCTCCGCTAGAGCCACAGACTGATGGCAGAAGGACCTTTTTTTACCCCTCCTATGTGTGTACAGCAGGTGAGCTTTTCTCACTGAGTCTCTGCTGACTGTGTTGGATGTTATCTACCTTTCAGCCAGTGGACAGAGCAATGCGTTTACCCTGCTGAACTGAAACACCCTGGCTTGCTTTCTATAGCCCTTCTACATAGGGTACCTAGGGAAACGTAATTGCCAAGTGAGGCATCGAAGGGAGGCATCATGAATACCCTACCTTTACCCCACTCCAAGTGGCTGTTTCCTCTCATGGTCTGAAAAATCCCTGATAAAGGGGTGGCATTAGTTAGTAGTGCTTTTCATTCTGGAAATGCCTCCCCATCCATGCTGGATTCCTCCTCCCCCCTTCCCAGCCTGGGGAGCACATGGTTATCCCTCCTCCCTGACGACTGGGGAGCCAAGCTTTCCCTCTTCTCGCTGCAGCYGCTAGCAGTAGGAGGAGCAATGGCAGATCTTATGCCAAGAATTCCTCTTTTTTCCAAGAGGGAAAAGCATGTCTGTCCATGCTGAGACACTTCCTTATAGTATGTGGCTAAGCCATGCTCTCCAGCCAAGATGTCAGCTAGCAACATGTGCTCTGTGGGCTTCTGGGGGGAAAAGTCCTAGGGTAGGCAACATGGTGGGAATAGTATGGTGCCTATTACGTTATTGAAAACAAAATACAGCTGTGTGTTACTGTTGGCTGAATGCAACCTGTCAGCACCAACATCTCCCCAGGAAGCTGGGACTGATTGCAGCCAGCCTTTGCAGGAGAAGGTGCCAGTAGCCGAGCAGTTGGAGAAGTGTGACATGTTGCCCCCCTGCCCGCTTCCAGGCCATGTTAACACGGCAGTGTTAGAGCAGGGAGTGTGCCTGCAGAAGCACCACGTTGCGAGGAACCGTGTGGTGACAGGCAGAAAGCCCCGAAGGAATTGCAGCGGTTTTGCTGACAGCTGAATGCCCTGGGACTGGGACAACATGCATTCTCTCATGCGATGGACTGACCCAGGGCACCAGTGGTGCTTGCTAGGCCTTGATGGTGCGTCAAGGTCCAGAATCACTCCAGAATAATTCCTCCATAGCCCACAGATTTGCTCATCCTAATTGTTAATTACTGTAACTCACTCTTTAGGACCAGGTCTATTTTCAGTCTTCGTAGTTCACTGAATCTAGAAGGCTAAGTGTCCCTACCCTGTCATGAGTGTGAGTGGGTTGGGTGCCAGCCCTGGGCACTGGAGAATGAATCACATTGCTGTAGCTGGGAACAAGTAATGAGGGTTAGGTAGGCTTTGAGCCATTTTGGTGCATCGCTGTCTTTCCAGCTCTGCTTGTATTATGCTTTGGTCTGCACAATCAGAACCCTTGTAACTTCAGACAGACATCAAGGAATGAATGGTTTGCCCTCCTGAATAAAATGAGAACATGTGAGTGTGGGAGAGAGGGGAAGGGAAAGAGGCATTTGCATAGGTCAGGAAAGGTCATTAAAACATCTGGCAGTAGTAACTGACATGTGTCAAATTTTAGTGTTCATTAAATTCGTATTAATGCAAGAATGGTTCTTAAGCTCCAAATGCCACTTTTGGTTGCTGTGTTCCCCCAGTTGATGGTGATGACTTTTCAGAACCGTACCATGCTTGTTTCCTTGCTAGTGGCATCTGACCTGAGGTCAGATTTCTATTTAACCCCTTCCTGTAGGTCAAAAGACAAATTAATCTGGTGAGAATTGAATTGGAAATGAGGTGTCTGGATAGCAGGTGTCCCAACCGTGGAATAGCTGCCAGGCTGAAACATGTTTGCATCTGTTCTCATGCCATCCAAGAAGTCATCTCCGAGGTCAGGGAGATATTCATCCGACATCTGAGATGGGAAGTTGCCACAGGGAGCACAAGTGGCAGGTGCCCTGTGTTAGCAGATTATCTTGCAGTCTGGGGGGAAGTTTCTGAGAGTGTCACTTTGAGTATAAATGTAGACGTTTCCATTTATTGTGCACTTTGCTTTACCTGTGTTTACTACCAGTTTATAATCATAAAGAAGATATACACTATTTCCCTCCCCCTTAAAGAGGTGAATCTCACAAATCTTTTTCTTCCTTTTTTTTTAGAGGATGAAGATGATGAAGAGATGGTGGAGCCAAAAGCACAGGATGACTTGGAGACGGAAAATCAAGACCAGAAGCAGGAAGTGAAAGAAGGTACTTTAAAAAATGAAAAGGATTTTGTTACAGCTTTAAAGGACTGAATCCTGCAAGTAGTTATTCTCATAGGTAGCTTCCATTATTGAGAACACTGTGAAATCAAAACAGTCACCGGTTTTATTGATTCAGAACCGCATGAGTGGCATAAAAGCAGAAAATTGTATCCCAGTGACCCAGCTGGTAGGTCTGAGAAGCTTGTGAAAGGCACAAGACTTCGGCTGTTTAGAAGAAGCAACGTGTCCTCACAATTTGGGAACAAAGTAGAGATTCTTGGATTCCAGGACTGGTGCTTACTTGTCCTCTGGCTCAAATAGCCTGCTTACATGAAAGATTTAAAATGCGAATGCCAGGCATTCCAGCGGCTCCATAAAGTTGGTTGGTCTTCAGAGGTACTTAGAGCCTGTAACTGCCTGCCTGCTTGAGAGGGGCAAACTTAGACCTAGTGGTGGTCAGGAATCTTCCAGCAGAAAACCATTTCACTGGAAAATGTTGACTGTCAAAATCAAAACTTTTTATAGGAGCTGCCCCCAGGGAACTTAAGGTCAAAGCTGAAGCCAGGCAGGTCCAGCCCTTCTATCCATTTCTCTGGATTGAGACACTCCCCAGGGTTACAAGAGACAAAAATTCAGGTTACTACTTCTTTCAGGTGCAGACAAGAGACACATGTCGAAGTGGTGCATGTCAGCACTGGACACGGTAGATATGCTGGGTGTCTCTTGTTTGCTTCTCTTGGACCCGTTCTAGCTTTCATAATTAGAAGAGGGATGTGAAATTTGGTCTTCCTCATCTGGGAATTTACTAGAGTATTGGCTGTTCTGGTGTGTTGCTTTGAGCAGTCAGTGCTTATCCCTGTGTGGAGTGGGGGGAAAGAGCTGAAATATCAGCAGCTCCAGTGTGAGAGGAAATGAGTTTCTTCTGCAGCATTTCTTAGCGCTGTATCGCCAGGACTGCTCACAATGCTGTTTACCCTCTTGAAAGGTAACTTACTTCCTCAGGTAGGGCCTAAGCCACTTCTTGCTATGGTGATCATTATCAGGATGATTCTGTGACCTTGGCTTTGTTTTTGACAAGGTAATCTCACTATGGGAAAAATATGGAGGTGTTTTACAGAGAAGCCCATGAAATCGTTAACTGTGAATACAGCAGTGGATGCTCCTTTCTCATCCAGGGGAGCCTGGCATGATTTACATCAGTGTCCAAAAAACCTGAGTCTGGTGTGTAGTGCCCACATTCACTATCCTCACACACTGATGTGAGTTGCAGTACCAGCCATGCTGTTTTGATTATAAATTGATCTTTCTTCCCTCTTAAGAACATCATAGAAATCACCCATGCCATAAATCTTGCAGTGCCCGTTGCTCATTAGGTCCTTGTAGAAACACGGAGAGGGGAACTCACTCCTCCTGCTCCTCATCCTTCTGCTTCTCCCACCGCCCCCAGCCACTGCTGCCGTGGGCAGAGGGGAGCAGTGGTGACAGCAGGAACAGGAGTCACACAAGGGTCTGCAAAGGCAGAACTGAAGACATGAGCAAGAAACATGGCAACATAGAAAAACTTACTTTTTCCTGAAAATTATCCTTCCTCCTAAAACTGTGGGGTCAACTCACATATGGGCTCTAGCAGTCACTGGACCTAACACAGTATCTCTTTTACTGATGACAACAGGAAGCCATAAAAACCGGTATCACTGCACTTATGCACTGTCCTGAGTTGCTGAATGTCCCTCTAGTATTCAGCTTACAGCTGATCCCACCCCCATTTATTTCCATGTAAAAGTAACGCTAGCGCGCTTATACCTGGGGAGAAAGCACAAACTCCTGCATGAAGAGAAGAAGAAAAAATCTAAATACATTCCTGAACTGATTTATTTCACTTTCTCGTGGGATTTCAAGTTAGCCTTTTATGTATTTTGCTGACCGAGTGCCACTGCCAACATCTTTTATTTCTTTGTTGTGTTTTAGTCTCGGGGCAGTGTTCCCCTTCTCTGCCTAGCAGACCCCCCCAGGAATGGTAGATCAACTGGACTAGTTTAGCACTAGTCTCAGACACACAAACTGCAGGCTGTAAAAGCAAGGCACAGCTTGTTTTAGCAGAACCAGCTTTGGGAGGTGCTAACACTTGACTGGGTTCAAGGAAGAAGAAAACATGCTCATTGCCTGATAGAAAGTGAACTTGACCTGCAGTACATGTTGTGACGGATAAAATAGTGGCGTGCTGATGACTGGCATTAAATGCTGTGAATCAAATGAAGCAGTTGTCCTCAGATTGACAGGGAACGGAGTCCCATTTTTAGCGTTTGGTGTCGTTCTCTCCCTGTTGGCTTTAGCCCTTTTGCCAATGAAATCCTGTTTTCCTCTCTGTTGTAATCACCCTTCTCATGTTCTGAGCAACATTCGGAGTTTGAAGCCATCGTTTGTGTTTCATGGAAGTGATTAAAACCATGTTACAAGTCAAACAGGAGTTTAGAAGAACATTTCCTGTCGGTGCTGCACTCTGTGTGCCTACTCAGAATTAATAGCTTTTCTGCAAATTAGCACATAATGGGTTAAAAGCATGTTTATGTTGGCATTAAGTACTCTGGCTTCTTTTTCTCTGCAAGGCAAGACAATATTTTGCAAACTTTTTAAAGAATCTCTAATAGATATTATAGTGGCGCCATTCACACTGCTATATAGTAGTTAAGGCTGTGTCAGCACTTCCATTATGAATCCTGTTTTTCAGGGATTTATAACCCAGCCGTAAAAATTTGCTCTGGGCTGAAATTTGGTTTCAGCTCAGGGAGCACATTTTTTAACAGATTAAAAAAAATCAGCATGGCCTTTTTTGAGTTATAGGAGTGTAAGAAAAAAAGCCATAGGAGAGAGAAGTGTGGGGAGAGAAAGGCAGATAATTTTTTCATGAATATAACTCAAAAATAGGTCAGGATGAAAAATAAAGATTGGATCCAGTCTGTTCAGTCTCCCTCTCCCCAAGCCAACAGGACAGGAGTGCTCTATTTTTATAATGGTATTTTAAGAGGAAATGCAATTTTTTTTTTCTCTGTGGTTTATAGGTAGTGCAATTTAATTCTACAGACATTTATTGCATGCTTAATTTCCTTGTCTTCCCCACACACACCCCAGAGTTGCTCTGCGGGGTTTGGTGGGATTATTCAGCAGGCACACAGTGCACCTGCAATAGGGCAGCTTGCCTGGCACAACACCTCTTGCGGCACTCCAATGCCATGGAGGTGCTAAGGGCAGAGGAGCAGCTTGAGCCCCCCAAAGTGTTTCTGGAGTGGGAGGTGAAGACCAGGCTTGTTGACCGTTTGAAGCATATGAAGCCTTGGGACCCCCTTGTGTTTCTTCCATGGGGCTGCCTGTTGTCACCCATGTCTCAGGTGCATGGTGTCCCCACTGTCCTTGGAAGAGCTGAGTGTGGGATACCTGCTGGTGAACTGGGCTGGGCTCTGCCTTTTCCCAGCCTCTCCTGACCGTGTAAACAAGAGACTGGTCCCAAACTGTGGCATCAAGGGGGTTGGGGCTTTCCACCACCAGAGAGCTCTGGAGCTCCACCTAAGGCGCCTCTTTGTGTCAGTAGAAACCACATGAACAGCGGGATGGGCTGGGTCTTGAAAGTGGGCCTCAACCTGCATTTATCTGAAGCCGTGGATATATCCACAGAAACCTGCATGAAAGGCTGTGATGGGGGAGGCTGGGATCTGCAACTTCAAAGACCCGCTGTGCCCCCCTCTTGCCCTGGCCCTCTGCATGGGACTCGGGTGTCCACACAGCAGGTTGCGGTGGCGGGGATGGTTTAGCTCTTGCCAGCTCAGGCTTCAGTATCAGAGAAGCAGGACAGGTTGCCAGCTTTGCCCCTGTGAACTCGTTGGGGTTTGTAATAGCCTGTAACGCCACGGTTTCACTGCTGCTGACACCACAGTGAGCTCAGGTGTGCTGACCCACCCTGACAGCCTAGCTCAGGTGTGCTCAGGGATGGTGCTCAGCACAGCCCCTGGAGAAGCACCATCAGTGGGCACAGCCCTGCCTGGCACAGTCTTGAATTCAAGGCTCTGGACCCTGCTACCCCAGAACAGAAAAATCCCTACATGTACCTCAAAATCTCCCTTTACATGTTCAGCAATTGTGCCATGCAGGGACTTGCGTTTTAAACCCAACACAACCAGGATACAGCCCATATCAAACCAGGATACGGCACATATCAATCCTGACATGAAAGTGAGAAGCACAAGAAAAATGAGGATCGCAGGCTATCGGCAAACAAGGACTAAAAGCTGCTGAGAGCCCCTTAGCACCTTGCAGTTCTCACGCTGTACATTTCTACCATCCTTGGTCGTCAGCACATCTAAAGTTTACATGGGCTCAAACACACGCTGAAAGAAATAATACAGCTCTTAAAAGGGTTTTACTAATCTCCTTCTGTCTCTCGTTATATCTGTGGGCTCATAACAAGGCTGCTTCCTGCTTTACTGTTTTTATTAGTTCGCCCTTTCTTTCATTCACTTACTCTTTCTGTTCTTTTTTTCTTTTTTGCCTTTAATGGACTTCATTTCTTTTGTCAGGTTTTTACAATTGCTTAGGTTCCAGGAGAATATTTTTTATATTCTATTATACTTATATAAATGTGGTTCTTTTTTCTGTTTTGGTTTTTTTTTTTAAATATCTTTTTGGCTCCCATGGGAGAAGACTCGAATCCTGGTATTTAAATATTTGTGAATTTGATCCTGCACTGTTATCACAACTATTTATATTATATTTACTACAAACCTGCTTCTGCCAGCTAAGAACAAGTGTGCAGCATTTTTTATCTTAGTTCCTAAAGATCCAAGGAAATGTTTTCATATCAATTTTTTTTTCTATTTTGTCCAAGGAAATTTGTGGACAAAGGACCTGATGTGAAATATGGTATTTCTGAGGATCATGTTAAATCACATGTGAAATAAAAAAATGCTCTTATTTTTCAGAAATAAGTGTTGAATAAATCTGTTGTTTTCATGTCACGTTCAATTTTTGTTACATATTCTAGACCTTTTTGCTCATGCAGAAGTGTACAATGTCTTTCATTATGGATATACCTTGCATTTTCTTCCCCTGCGGTGTCCCCTGTGCATATATAACTGCACAGTGTTTTAATTTTAAATGTAAATTCCATTTTATTTTGTACAGTATTATACATTAACATGAGTACAGGGCTTCTTTGATACATGTTGTTGACCTCATAACCCCAGAGCCACCCAGACAGCACTCTGCTTGTGGGTACACGATCCCATCGATGTTTCAGTGGGTCCGTGGATAGACGGGATGCCCAGTGGCCCTGTTAGGCAGAACTTGGTGGCTGCACCATGGGTCCCGCTGATGTGAGCTGTGCAGGGCCACGTATGGGTTCAGCTCCTCTGGGCGGGAAGCAGAGCACAGGCACAATAGTTCATTACGAAGCTACGGTACAGAAACAAGAAGAAAGTGTGGGTCTTCCTTTGCAGGAGCTTTCATTGCACTCCAGGCAATAAGCACGTAACTTTTAGCACTGGTAAGCTAAGCATCGTACTAGGCTTTGTTAGGTTAGATGTGGTTTGTTTGGTTTTTACACCAGGGAGAGCAGATACGTGAAGACAAATGCTGTATTCTTACAGGGAATTTCTGAAGATATTGTCACATCACATAGGTATCTGTGACAAAACAAAACAAAAAATACTTTGATCAGCTACTTATGTTTCTCAGAGTTTTCCTTGAAGAAAGCCTGTGTCTCTTGAAAGCTAAGATCAAAGTAACTGTAAGCTCCCAGATAGGAAGAAAAATTGCAGAAAATTACAGTTTCTTTTTATTTTATTCGAAGTAATGGACAGACAGGGAGAAGGAACAAGGGGAAAATGGAAGTGGCTCTGAAAGATAAATGGTTAGAAAATCTTCATATTTGAAAGAACAAGCCTGTCTGTTTTGGTTTTTTGCTTACACTTCATGTATTTGCAGTAGTTACAGCAATGTTTTACACTGGAAAAAGTAATGATGTTAACATTCTTGTAAGAAGAGATTGCCTCAAATAAAACTTCAGAGGCAGCCGAATGAAAGAAGAAAATAAGGTTAAAATATGAAGCTTAATATTGCCAGGGGGCATCTGGTGTGTCAGTCAGATGAATGAGGTAAGCTGATTTATGCCCTACAAACTTTAGCCAAGGTGTTTCTGATGCYGAAGAGGGTTTAATAGACTGCTGGCCTCCCACAGATCATTGCTAACTGCAAGGGAGATTTTGCTGAGGTAGAACTTCAATCGTGTGTCTCCATTGCTTGTGAACACTCCACAGCTCCCAAGCTGTTTATTTTTTGCCTTTTCCGTTTCTATTGATTTTTGGTTGTATTTTCTTTGCCAGTTATAGTCGGCAAATGGCCGAGTAATAAATTTATATTTCCAAGCTGTAGAGAGGATTTGATTTAGCAAATAATTTTTACCATTTGGAGCAGTTTAAAATGAGTTTTCCAGTTGCCTTTGCAGTTATTTTCTCCCCTTTTATGCCATTTTGCTGCATTGTCATGCTTGTTGTCTTTGATTCTCGGAAAGCGATGCTTTAGTGGTGACAGTGGGATATTGCCTCATTACAGGCTTCCTTGCCAGATGAGTTCCCTTAGTGCCAATTACTATTCAGTAGTGGATGCTGCAGTAGGTCAACCTGTACTTTTTGCTAGTCATTCTTTTTTTCACATGCATTGCTTCTGTCTAAAGCACTTAGAGGCAAATTGTGCTCCTGCCTTGGTAATTGTTGCTCTGCTATGCAGGGGGACCATGCGGGGGGATGTAGATATTCTCTGGATGTGTGGAGCTCCACAGGGACCGCTAACCTGGTGGTAGGAGGCATAGGGCCAAGGCCATAGGAGATCGCCAAAGGCTAAAGTTTCTAACTTCTTAGCTGCTTTGTCTCCTGAGGGCCAAATTGCTCCTCCACCTTTTGCATTTTTCCTACCCTCTATATTTAGCCCAGGTGTAGTGCAGCGATTTTGTCTTTCAGAGCTAATGCTTTGACCAGTTGAGGCAAACATAAGCATGGTGATAACAGCCTCTCCCAACCACAGGGAGTGCTCTGAAAGCAAGTACGCTGAAAACTGGGGGAGCTGAGTACTGCAGTAATGCTGACCATGTCACTACTCCTGCCTGCTGTTGCGCCTTTCAATCTGTCCTTGCTCCTGGGGCTGGTGGTGGTGTCGTACTTGGGCACTGGAGCTCACGAATCTGGTGTGAACCATGGGAAAATCAGACAGCAAGCAAGGGCTACATCTCCCTGATAGCTGAAAGTAGCTGCGTGGCATGGCACAGCAACTGGAAAATAATTTTGAACTGCAACTTTAAACTGTGTCACTCGTTGTTTAATTAAACATTAAGATATGTATGACAGGGCTGGGAGTTAAACTTTGATGTACACTGCGTGTTCTCTGAGGCACCGTGCTGAATTATGTTTTTTGGCTGCTGGTGTTTTAACCCAATATGGCCTAGGGAGACTGCAAGGTCATTTTCACAAGTAAACACCTCAAATCTGTAGTGTAAAGCCAATGCAGGAGACCTTTGATTGACAGTTAAACTCTTAAGTATGAGTCTCTGTAATTCTGCAATAAATCTGTTTATGATATGTTGTTTGTGTACCTAATTATAAATTTGGAACAAAATTCTCTGTTAGCATAATTCCTGTGATGTCAACAGAGCTTTTCATGCTGGGAATTTAAGCTAGTTGCAAGGTTGGTTTGGTGTAACTGTGAAGATACTAACGGCATTTTTTGAAATACAAGTCATTATAAAATATAACTAAAACGGTGGCTTAAAAGCACATGTGGGCAAAAGCATAATTAATACACAACATCATTGCCACAATATCAATATGACCCTGCTAGTGTAATTGAGAACAGAATTTTGCACCATAGCAATAGCAGCATCCCAATTTCCTTTCCCTCTGATGCTCACATTTGAGTTGGAATCTACCAACAGGTCATTAAACTGATGGAGACGTAGCATTGGTGCATCCTGCAAAGATAGTATTTTTCAAATGAAGGGCCATACTGGAAATACTGGTTTGGAAGTAAAGGTTTAGCATCTCTGCATACGTGTAAAGAAGCAACTTCATCTCGTGGGGGCCAGGCTATCCTGACCAGTGCCCGAGGCGGCTCCTACCCCCTCCCAGGGCAGCTTTGGCCACAGCTCAGTGGCTTTTGTTGCTCTGGCTCTTAGGAATCCTCTGCAAGGAATAAAACTGCCTTAAAGAAACTGGTGCTTGGTCGGTTGCTTTCGATTTTGCTGCCTCAGAGAATATCTTTGGTTATTTACTTCATTGCTTCACAAAAGCTCTAGAGCAGAGACAGAATTTATCAGTGACACCGAGGAGAAATGGGAAGAAGTGAAGGGAGAGATTACGTGAGCCCTTTTAACACAAAGAACTGTAGTATAAGTTAAGAAGATTATTTTATCTTTGGCTCCTCTGACAGGTCCCCTGTTACATAAGTGTTCTGCTTTTTCGAGTTAGGTCTCTCTCTGCCTAAACGTCAGTCACAGCCATTTCCTGAAATAGGAACACTGAGTTTATTTAATTTGGGGGGTTTAAGTATTTTCCATTTCAGAATAATAAATATATAAGATATAGGATCTCTTCTATGTAAATGCTACATTCTGGGAATATACAGGAGTATGTTTAGATATACTAAAAAATCCTTAGTCATGATTTTAAGAGTAAAGCTTTGATTTTTGTCCTGACATTGCTATGGCAAGCTTTCATGTCAAAAGAAACCCACTGAAGATGTTGATTCATTGGGAAAGGGGTGAAATGTCATACTCTTAACTACATCTTTTCATTTTCCAAGCTCCTCCCAGAGAACTGACAGAAGAAGAAAAACAGCAAGTTCTCCATTCAGAAGAATTCCTGATATTTTTTGACCGGACAATACGTGTAATTGAGCGAGCTTTGGCTGAAGATTCAGACATCTTCTTCGACTACAGTGGCAGAGATGTAGAAGAGAAAGATGGGTCAGTTTGGGGTTTGTTTGCTTTTGTAAAATAACCTTTATCAAAAGAATTACAATGCCAGGAAGCCTTAATTTTAAAACTGAACTAAACATTTCTATAGTTAAGAAAAGTTTAAAACCTCTCCGTGAAGGCCTGGGTCACTTTGTTAGCCTAAATTATTTTGTAAAATAGCTTCATGGTTTATTGCTCTGGGTTTTTTTCTTTTACGTATTATGCAGGTGGTTTAATTTTTTGTTTCATTTTTTGGGATGAAATTTCAAATTCTGAAGAAAAATATTAATAATTGAAATAGATAAATGTGTGTACACACATGTATATGTAGATGTGCATGTGTATTCTCCAGTGTGCTTGTATCATGATATTTTTACAAATTCAAATTGCTGCTGTTTATATTCTACTACTGCCTCAGGTCTGTAATGGATCCCACTGTGTTATGCATTGTGTGGATGAAAATGATGATCTCCCAAAGTGTTTGCCATCTAAACGCATAAGGGGAGAGGTGACAGGTTGTGTATTCAGCAATAGATAGGGGAGTAGAAGCAGCAAAACGTGTTAGTATGAGAGGAGGTATTTAGATTTCAACAGCTGCCTATCTGTTGAAGCCTGGTGGCAAATCAGTAGCTGTGTTGCACTGAAGTTACTTACTGGAGGTTACTCTAGGGCATTGCCCCTGTGACCAGCTAAATGCATCAGTGTGGCAGCGTTGGACCAGCACTGAGCTTCAGCCCATCCTAATGGTGCCAGAAGGCATCCGCTGTCTCCATCACTGGGAGGAGGTGCTGTAACTTTAAGATTTCAGGAATCAAAAATAACAGAGATTTGGTTATAGCTTGGAGGTGAAGATTCAGAAAAGGCAGAGCTGAATGCCAGGGCCAGGTTCGGTTCTGAGAGATAAAGGTGGCAGAGGTGGCCCAGGGTGACCCAGAAGAGTCAGGAAGGCAATGGGAAATTAAGAAATGTGGTTTTGTGAAACAGATGTAAAATTTGTTCCTTGGTGCAGATTTGTTATCAGCAAGACAGTCAGTGAGAGCAATTAAATCAAGGTGGCAGACTTCCCCAGGCTGGGCAGAGATTTGAAAAGTAGCAGTCAGAAACTTTTGCATTGCTTTTCACAGCATTTGAATGCTGGTACTTCAAGAAGTGTCACTTTGTTTGAATTCACACAGAGATGTTCAAGCAGGAGCCAACCTTTCCTTTAACCGTCAGTTTTATGATGAGCACTGGTCAAAGCATCGTGTCGTCACCTGTATGGATTGGTCTCTTCAGGTAAGATGTGAAGCTGGGAGGTATGTTTCCATATCCCTTCCAACTTCTCCCTAAAAACATACAGCCAGCCTCAGTTTGCCCTTTGTTCTGCAAACTATGATGTTATTTTTTAGCTAACAGCAGGGCCCTGAATGAGCGAATGCATGTTTCTCCGTAAGGAAGAGTAGTGGGCAATAATGAAGCTGTCATTTTTTTGTATATGTTACTTGGTCTTCAAAACCAGGATGTTGTATTAAAACTATAGGTTAACAAACCTACTAAGATGAAGGAGTCTTTACTTTTCCTCCCCCCTCCACTCATTCAGCACATAGAAATTTTTAGGACAAAAGGTTTAAAATTAAACCAATTAAAAATAATTTACTAAATATGTAGCAATTGATTTAATAAATAGTTATACCTAATAATATATAAAATAAAAAATAAGAATAGCAAGGAATAAAATTTATTTTTCTCATATACTAAAACTCAAAATGTGAAAGTATCTGAACAACTTGAAAAGACTGAAAAGAGGTCTTTCAAAAAATCCTGGGTCCTCTCTTCAAGCAATGGAAGAGGAGGCTGCAGCTGGCCAGGGGGCACGCTAAAGCAGCGTGCCTGGAACGTATCCAGTTTCTGTGCACTGCAGAGCATTGTCATATTGCAAAATAAAACTGATGATAGAGCTGCTTAAGCTTCCCCAAACCAATACAGCCGCATCAGCAAAGCACAGAAACCAGGTTAATTAGTTACTCCGTTGGAGAGTTGGGATTAGCGCACACACACAGCACCACAGGTTCTGTCAAATTCATTTGGTCCCAGTTTTGCTCCAGCCACCCTCATCCTCTCTGCTTCATCCCTGTTAGCCTGTTCCTAGGTTCCAGCCTGGAGCAAAGCAGCTGGTTTCCCTGGGGAGGAAACCAGGGAGACTCTGCTCCAAGGTCCACAATACAGATCTAACGAAACTGCTCCGGGAGGACATAGGCTTGAAAAATGCGAATGCAAGCCAATCCACCTAGTTGGCCCCAAACCCAGCCTCAGGCGTGCCGTGGTGTGTCCAGAGCCCTGATGCAGCCTGGTGTGGGTAGAAAAGATGCTATAGATGTAGGTCAGCCCAGTGCTAAGAACAAGCTTTGTTTAGCCTAATCTTAGAAGTAGCTGCTCTTTCTGCACCATGTTAGGTGTTGTGCGTGGAGACGGCATGTGTTTAAGGCCAAGTACGTAAATGGTGCGTGCGGGCTGGGGAGAGGCAGTGGATAAGGAGCACAGTGACTCTCACATCCATCCTTCTCTCCTTCCTCTTGAAATGGCAGCAGCGCTGCTTCCATCCCTCCGCATAATTCTCAGGTAAGGTGGCAGCTGACTGCACGGAGGACGTGGCAGGCAGCAGGGAGGAGAGGAGTTGGAGGGTCTCACCGAGCATCGCCAGTAGGCTGTGCAGGTCTGGCTGTCTGACCAGGTGTGGTGCGTAACAGCCAGCTGCAGAGGCTTCTTGTAATATCCAGCTTGCGCCCTGTGTGTGAAATGAAGGATTTATCCCTTTGCTTTCATACAAAATATCAGCTTAACAACAGGTATGCACTGGTGTGACGTGGGTGGCCCTTAAGCACATACGGATTTCCACAGAAATCAAATATAAGCCTGAGGAAACACTTATCTTAGGTTGTTCACTTGTTCAGGGGCTGGAAATTACATGGAATTCTTATCTGATATTTTCCTAACAGGCAGTTCTTACTGTATTCCCAGGGCAGCAAGAAAAAAAGCCGCCTCAGAAGAGCACTGCCAAATGTAATTGCTCAGCCCCTGGGGCTCAAAGGCACGTTCTGCTTCCCACCTCTTTGTTCCAGGGTGGCCCCTCCTGCCTTCCCCTCCGTTAACTCTTCACGCTCAGCTCCCTGGCACCCCAGCGGGGGCTTCTCCGCCCCGGCAGCTCCGCCATGCCRGGGGGCTTCTGCATGCCGCCCCACRCTAACTTGGGAGGAGGGACTTGCCTCCTCTTTTGCTTGCTTTGAGGTGTATCATGCAGCAGGAGCTGGAGCCGGATGGAGGTATTTCACCTAACCGCTAGCTCCGCTTCTTACTCACACTCCAGGACATGGCGGTGTCCAGTATGCCAAAGGATAACTTGAATAATCATGGGAACTGCAGAACACATTGCTCAATTTTCTGCGATAAAACTGGTGCTGCAAAACAGCCTGGAGGCAAATAGAAGCTTAATCAAACAAAGGACCTTGATGCATTGATTAAACAAGTTATTCTGTTCCCAGTCACATGTAAAATACGGTCCCAAACATGTGGGATCATTCATACCATTAAAGCTAACCCACTAGCCCCTTGATTTTTTTGCAGAGCAAAGGGAAAACAGCTTAGATGCTTCATCAAGGATCTAAGGGAAAGGCCCAACAGACTGAGTGTAAACAGAGAGTGGGATCACCTTGCTCTGTCCATGAGGTGGTAACTTAGCTCATCTAAAGCCAAGAAAACCACAGTCTCAGGGATACTGCTGTGTCTCTCCTGACTCTCAGGCAGCAGCCTTGCATGCTGTTTCCCACAGCACCATTTCCACATTGTTTTCAGTTGCAGTCACAGGACAGCTGGGCACCTGGTGAGGACCGAAATTCTGTAAATGCTAGTAGATTGAATGAAGCGGCGAGTGCGCAATGCCAGTGTGGATTTAGGGTGCTGCTCGGTTTTTTTAAGACTCAAAAAGCCTCATAATGGTCTTGCCCAGCTAGGTATGACACCAGCATATGTGTAAACTTGAAACTGTATTTCCAATCAGGTGCATAAACTGTGATTGCAAAACCTACGTATAGACCAGCAAGATTTGAGTCAGTGTTTGTTTATGGCCAGACATGCTGCCAACCAGAACATGCTCGCTGAACTTTCCAGGAGCATGAACCAACCCCAAAGTGCCTCTAAACTGGTGCTTCAGACCTGGTCACATGCCCTAGCTGGCTGCAGTCATGCCGGTTGCTTCTGCCTGCCAAGATAACTGCCCCTTCATGACTGCGGGCTCAGCTGCTCGCGCGAATGGTAACTAACCTGTTCAGCCAAAACGAGATGCCCTGGCAAGACCCTACTGTGCACGCTGTTTACTTGGACCTGGACCAACATGGGATGAAAAGGTTCAAAGGAGAAGCTGAGCTTGCTGTTCAGAAGTGGTTGTATCTCTGTTGCAGGAGAGAGAGAGAAGAAGGGGGTGAGATGGATGAGAGCAGTGGAGGGCAGGCTGGCACAACTGTGTCCAGAGAGGTGGTGTCTCAGGTGTGGGATTAAACCACCCTCAGGTCTCCCTCGGTTCTTGAGGAGGGTGAAGAGGTGATTGGTCTGCTGCATGCTCTAAATCCCATGCAAGTGATTTGGGTGCTAAATTGCCCTTACAAGCTGTGCCAGCAGCCAGGGTCTGACGGGATGTAGGTACAACCCAGTCAGAGCTGCCCCAAAATGGGAAAGAGGCAGCTATGGTGGCCACGTGTTGTTGCTGGTTCTCCCACACGTGGGTCCAGGCTTGTTTGGAACGATGAGCTTGAATGGAAAAATCATCAGCTCCATGATGTATTATCCGTGGAAGTGTACACRAAGTGGGAAAGAACAGCTGCTGATGGCAAAAGTTATAGCTGTGCGCATTATTTCTTCCAAATGGATTTTGAGAGCACAGAGAGGTTCAAACCCCAGTAATAATGATATAAAGTGTGGTGGATTTTTTTTTTTATTTTTAAAATGCCTGGTGTGGACCAAATTCACAGCTCCCAATAGTACTATTGGCAGTTTCTTTGTCCCACTTCCTTTACATCTACCAGCTGCGCTGTTCTCCTGTAAAGTGGTGAATGGTTTGGCAGGAATTTACCTGGGAAAGACAAAAAGTGACAATGACTTGCGGAGATCATTGAGAAATTTTGAGGGAAAGCATTCCTAGTTTACAAGAGGAGCTTGGGCTGCTGGCTCGTTGGTCTGCAGAAGCCACGTGCTTTTCTCTGGACATGCCATAAGGTCCACTGCCTTACTTTGACTATTTAGAGGGAAGGACAGAGGCTACCAGAGGTGCCTAGTGTCAAAAATGTGAGAGTGGAGAACTGGGTGCTATTGTATAGGCAGAAAGTAATTGATGTTTTGTGGGCAAATTGTTACTTCTTACGGTGTTTTGAAATGATACGAGGTCATCCACAGAATGTGAAAATCTGATTTTTCATATATGATATTATGTATGTGTGTATATATGTATGTATATATATATAAACAGAGCAAATACGTATGTGTGTGTTGCATATCTACTTCTATACATCAGTGGATAATGGGTGTACAAGAAAATATGGATCTGATTTTAGAGTGCTCATTGCATCAATCTTACTGAGTCAGTGGAATTCCAGGTCACCCTGTGCTTTACAAGATGACCTCAGCATCTTGCAAAATTGAGCTTCTATGAAGAAAATGTTTTGTTTGCTATTTGAATCATCACGAAGAGCTTTCAAGTTGATTCGATGCATAAGTGAATAGGAAGAGTGCATAATGAAATAAGAAAGAATAGTTTCCAGGGATGCTGAAAAACCTGTGGATTTCAGAATAAAAGCAAGTCAACGCTATGATTATAGTGTTTTTATTATAAAAATCAATTAAGACAACGGTTTGTCCCTGAAGAAATGGTTAAGCAAATACATTAGAATTACTCAAGCTTTCAGATTTTTCCTCTTCCTTGCTTTGCATTCCCTTTATGAATATCCTGCTAGTTGTCTTTTCTGAGAATTACCTGCAGAAAATAACATTGCCTTTGTGGTATCTGAGAATAACTGATAGAGAGCAAGGAGCAGGGGCTTTAAGGATGTCAGGAATGAGTAAAATATAAAACCAAAATGAAGCCGAATACTATGATTTGACTTAGTGTGATATTGCACATGTAGTGTGAGATTATTTCTGTCTCATCTGATTTTGCATAGGTTCTTCATCATCCATCTTATTTCATTTGCCTTTTCTTTTTCTTTCTAGTACCCTGAGTTGATGGTTGCGTCTTACAACAATAATGAAGATGCTCCACATGAGCCTGATGGGGTAGCCTTGGTATGGAACATGAAGTTCAAGAAAACCACACCAGAATATGTTTTCCATTGTCAGGTAAGACTGAGGAAGCCATTAATTTCATGCTAGACAAAACAGAGTTTACTACATGGTGCATCTGCCCACTGTTTATATGAAGAGGTTGAGGTTAAAAATAGACATTTTTGGAAAAAGTACAAGCAGCAGTCCAGTGTTTTTAGAAGGCAACCAGCCTTCTCAAACAATACTGAAAGCCTGTCAGGGCTGCATGTCATTCTTTGTCTATTTAAAACAGTCCCTAGGAGATTTAGTTTATAAAGCCCCTGCACTTATGAAGTAACTGTGGTGTACCACTTCCTCATCCAGGCAGCAACATATGCTTTCCCACCCACGTTAGCTTCCTCGCATCCTCTGCACTCCAAGCTGCCTACCCTTGCCTTGGTTCTGCACAATATCATGTTTTGCCTCTAAAGCTGGGAAGTACGCTTTGCATTTCTGGGCATGCATCTTACTTACAGCTTGACAAAAACGGTCTCGATGATTACAAGGACTACTCCACCAATTCCTGTTTGACTGTCCTTTAGGTTAGCAAACCAGTGTTTCACTTCACTCAATGCTACTTTATGACCATACTATTTTAGAAGTTTATGGACAATTCAAAAATAGTTGGGTGTTTTATTTCTATAGGTCTGTTTACTCCTCTTTTGCCACTGCTTTCCTRTGTGAAATGGCACAGCCTCGTATTGACAGAAATGTTCTGCTCATTGGCTTTATCTCCATCAAAGTGTCCAAACTGTGGAACAGGGCTTGGGCCAAATTTCCAACCTCTTCATTAATATCCTTCTGTGGTAATTAAATACAGGACAGTCGTATTCAAAAAGCCATATGGAAAAGTTTCAGCAAGTAAAACTTAACAATCAGAGATTAGTAAAATGCAGATTATTCTGCGGTAAAAATTGCGTCTCTTGGAAGGATATGTATTACCTGGCTAATTGTGTAAGCTAAGTGTCATTTTACATTCAAGGACCAAACATCTTTTTGAACTAAGTTTATGTTTGGACTTGGGTACATTATCAGATGTAACATAGTGGGAGGGAGTTGCTGGAATTGAAGTTACTGCTTCAACCCGATTAAGTAACCTTTAATTCTGGGCATGTTTTTCTAATTTGCTATACTGAAAAACAACTTCACAAGGAGTCTAGGCCTGCACAGCAAATATGCCATACAGATTTATGTACATATGTATGTATGTGCGTGTGTGTATTACCTTTGAAATGAGAACTTGTATTTTTCTGGATATCATATTCAGCAGACTGACGTGTTCTTTCAGACGGCTTAAGATCTTAGCTCAGATCCCACGTTCAAATTCTTCTAGGATGTACATGCAGTGTAATGTTTTAAACAAAATATTCAAGAGAAGAGATTGCCCATTGCATTTTCAGGAAGAATAATCCTTAAACTAGATTGATTTTGCAAGATAATAACCAGATTCAGGGTAGCCCTTCTGAGTACACAAAGGGGAGATTGACTACAGACATAACAATGTGCTCCGTTAATTAAAAATTCTATCTACTTTTAAAAGTAGGTACACTTAAACAGGGGAGGTATGACTCACTAAATTGAAAGCATTGAGACAGGCTCTGCTCTCCATTAGAAAAACACACATAGGACAAAGTGGTGGCCAGAGATTTGGCCTGGCTGAGCTTCTGTTTAATTCTCCCATTAAGTTGGATGTCCCGCTTTTTAGAACTGGAACCTTAAAACCTGTGAACTGAGAGACACATATGGCACTGTGCTTTCACATGCATCCTGGATTCATCACCTTTCAGTTAAATGAAATCAGTTCTTCTGTCCATGAGAAATACTTATTTTCTTGGTCAAACTGTCCACAGATGATATGTATTATAAGTCCATTATGAGTTGGAACCATGTTTGAACCACCATTATGGGGCTTCTGACATGTGGAATATCTTCTGCATCTCAGATTGGATGGGGGGAAGCAAAAAGCATGAGACTTGGTCTCTTGAACACAGGTTTTGTTCTGACTGACTCAGATGGAAAATAAGAAAAAAAAGATTTATCTTAGCTCTGAGTCTGGAATTCAGTTCTGTAGATCATCATGTTATTCTGTTAGTTAGTGGAAACCAACTGTATTATTAGCCAGCCCCATATCATTTATATTACCATTTTGCAAGAGAAACATTCCCTTATTCAGTCCTGATTCAGTCATTTCTCTAGGTCTTCTGTGAGACAGGCCCAATTTTTCTTCCACAGTACATGACCTTATAACAGTCCAGCCCAGCAGCTAGAGATGAACACACACCTTATCATTACAGCTAGGTTGCCCAGATATGACACACACAGTACTTTGAGTGTATTTTCCCAATAGACCTCTATTTTCCTTTCCAAAGACTTTCTATAAAAATGTGGTCTTAATAAATACTATATGGTGCTAATATACCTTTTGCCTTTCCATTTTTGGGCTCACAGAGTGAGATATAAGCAAGTAGAAACTCATTTCAGATGTGACTGTCGAGGAACTCATGCAAGCCACTTCTGAGAAGCCAATAAATAGGTTTATGAAGCCATTTCTGAGGAACTTCTAAGAAATTCCACCTCAGGAGTTCTGATAACATCAATAGAAATAGATATGTGAAACATCTCTGGACAGCTAAAGAGCTGGCTGAACTTCAGCAGGTAGAACTTTAGATACCTCTTGTGCACATTTGGTAAATTCTTGAAGCTAGGAACCGTAATGTTCTTCTGTCTTTCCTGGTATATTATACAGATTTAAGTGAGATGATTACCAAGGAATTTCTTAATTTTCTTTATCTCTTTTTATGACTTTTTGAAATCTTACATAGGATCATTGAAATTGTCATAATCAGAACAGGCTTTCCCACTGCCTTTGCTGAAAGTTGCCAGAACCCAGGGGCTTCAGCTAAAGTTGTCTATCAGCCATGGCAGATAATGATGCAAAAATCTACCAGCGATGATGTTTTTTCCTAACTCCAATCAGCAAAACATTTGATTTCAGTCCTCAGATGTGAGGGATGATGTATTCTGTGAATGTTTATCTTAGCTGTTGTCACTAACGATCTTACTGTTACGAAATTCTTGCCCAATTTAAAGTCATATTAGGTTGTTGGCTCATTAATACAGTGTAGGTGGTAGTAAATTTCATAGCTCTACAATATGTTGTGCTACAAATACTGGGTTCAATTTTAGTTAATATGCATTGAGAGAAAAATTACTATCAGCCAAGTGGACTTGTTTACTCTACTCATTAATTCATGTGAACTGCCATGTGATCTATCAAATCCTTTCTAAACAAGGCTTCTACTGGCTTATACTCTCTCCTCCTGTGGAATATTTCTTTTCTTCTGCTTGTTTTATTTTTGCCCTTCTTTGGGTTTTTATATTTCTACTTTAGCCAGTGATGTGCTGACAGTATTTTAGCTGGGACTCCCACAGATTTTTTCCTCTATAGGTCATTGTACCATCTCTTTACCACAAGGTTAGAAATGGGAAAACAAGGAAGAGTGAGGGATCAGGCAATTTGTTCATTTTTTTTCCTATGCAAGCAAAAAAATGTTGTCTCAGAAGCAAAATCAAAGTGGAAGGGTGATATCATTTGCCAAAGGAATGAACGCTCAATGCTTTCCTTAGGTAGTGAGGAATAAATTGAGCATGCAGTTAATACTGCGGAGTCCCGACTGGGAATGTCCTTGTAGGGAAGAGTCAGGGATGTCCTCTTCCCCCACACTGGAGCATCACAAACTCTTGGTGTAATCCAGTGCATTCCAAAGGCAAAACCCAAGCCTTTCAGAAGTACTTTATGAGGCCCTGCGGATGAGTCATCCCTGGTTGAGTTGGTTTGGCAGTATCCAGAGAGGGAATGAATTCCAGCAAAGACATGGAAATCACATTGACTCTCCCTCGTTTTGGTGGGAGAATTTTAAGCAGTGGTTCACACTGCTTCTCTCAGCTACTGTTGGTCTGTGTTTAGGTGCGGGTGATAAAAAGGAAAATAGTATGGCACGGTTATTGATGATATGACTCAACATGAGCTCAATCCTGTGTTGATTTATGCAATGCATGGGGCTGGCCTTATATGTGAACATTCCTGTACTATTGATTGATAGAGTAGCATCAATTATATTTCTCAGTCTTACTCTCTTTCTTAGAAAGCGCTTATATGTCCGTAATGTTTTTTCACTGAACAAACAAATAAAAATCTACATTACCCATTAATTATGAGGATTATTTGTAATGCAATGCCCTTTGTTTATGTACTACTGGTCATCTCTGACCATGATGTTGGTTCCTGGCTTCCTGGTGGACTGATCTAAGCTTTCTAAAGCAAAGTGACCTGAAGAAGTATCTGAAACTTTGCACCAACATATCTGGTTGAGTGAAGCAAATGAGAACTCAAACTGTCTTTGCCCTGAAGTGGCTAGATGAAGTCTGAGCTATTATACCCTTCCTTTCAGCAGGGCCTGTTAGCATGGATACAGCACTGCTCTTATATCAGATCTCATAGCTTTTGGATTAGAGCTGATCTATAGAGATGGAAGATAAAAGGGAAAGAAATAATCAGTGGGTCTAGTGGACTTTAGGATATTGCAAACCATTTCCTTTCTTCTGGAACCAAACAGGGGTTATTAAAGTTGGTTGAGGTATCTGGACCTCAGCTTCAAACATCCATCACTTCAAGAGAGGAGGGGTGGGGGGAAGACAGCTAAAGATATTAGTTTCATGCAAATAAACCAAATTGAATGTTACTTTCTGATTTGGAGGACTCTGCATTGTGTTTGGAAAGTTTGATGAATTCTGCTTTCCTACACCCAGTCTAATGATAGCAGCAACAACAACAACAAGACTACATTGACTGCATTTTTATTTATTATAGATTATTTCCTGATCTATTAATTTCCTCTTTCTCAGCTATGTCTTTTCCAAATGTCTCAAAAGGGCAGTGAGAAGTACAAATCTGACACTTAGAAGTAACTCCATTCAGCATATTTTTAAGGAAGGAGAGCACATGTGAAGTAGCTTTTATTTGAGGAAGCAGTAACCATTTAAGAGTTCTTTCAAGAAGTCAGATTGACTTTTACATAATCACAAAAAGATTTCAGCAGTATATCACTTTTAATAGCTGCAGCTATTTCTGTCCTTTTCCTAAAATGCCATGCAGTCAGATTTACTTGGTTGGTTCCATCTCTTTACTAAACTGTCAGTTTTTTGTGGGATATGGGACTTGTGTTTTCTATTTTAATTTCAAGAAAAGCTGTCCATGCTTGGAAAATATTGGTGGATTGGGTACAGAAATCAGCCACTCACCCTCACCACAAAATGTTTCATTCTCCCCTAGCTTTTTTGTAGTGGCTTCTATACACTGTCATTAAGTTATGTGTTTGACCACTCTTCATTGCTTATCCTGGTGTGGTCTTTCCCTTTTCAACTGAATGGATGGAGTCAGAAATGCATATCTTAGAATTAGATGCACTGAGGTAAGTGAAGGGCTATATTTAGTGGCTGATATTGGCCGGAGTTGCCTTTTTTTTTTCCTGATTTGGTTCCTTTGTTGTTGTCTGCTCTTTCAAAATTAACATAAATTCCTTCAGATGTGCTTTTTGCTCCAGCAGCCTGCCTTCTAAAGGTGCTGAGCGCCCAAATCCACAAGACTTGTGTGCAGAGCAGGCTGAGGTAACAGCATGAATGACTAATATCCTCCTTTTCCTCTTGTCCTTGAGTTTCCTTCGCTGTGGAAGCCAGACCAGAGCTCAGTCCCAAAACTTTAAAAGAAAAGAAGTACTACAACAAGTTTAATTGTCAAGAAAGTATGCTTGTTATACTTAAAAAATTGTCTCTGATAATTATATTGATGTTTTTCCACAAAGACTTCCTCACTTTGTTGCTGCTATCTAAGTTTCAAGTAAGGATTCAGCTCTTCAGAGCCATAAAAGAAATGAGAGCCTGTGAACTCCCTCCAAGCTTCCCAGAATTTCCTAAATAAAATCAATCTGAAGAACTAGCAGCATATGCAGTCCCAGAGCTGACTTGTCTAGTTCCTCAGTTTCTAGTGAGAGGGGGCACCTGTGGTCAGTCTTTAAAGTGCTGCAAATCTCAGAGAAGACATGTGGCTCTGAGCTCACTGCAAATTTTCTAAAAAAACTCCAGCTTTGGAAAAGGCTTTTTCATCAAAAAGTGTCCAGTTGTTAAAATAGAACTGGTCGACAGAAGATAAGTAGGTTTGATGGGTAACCACTGAAGCTTGGTGCACGGTGGGAGAACGAGAGACAATGGAAAAAGATAAGTTCAGGCTACGTGGAAGGCAAAGGCTTTTCCCCATGAGGACAGTCAAGCATTGAAGCAGCTTGTCCAGACAGATTGTGCAGTCTCCATCATTGTCTTTTCAAGACAGGCTGGATGAAGCCCTGAGCAACATTGTCTAATCGCTCAGCTGGCCCTGCTTTGAACAGGAGGTTGGACTAGAGATCTCCTCAGGTCTTTTCCAACCTGAATTGTCCTGTGATCCTATGATCCTGGACATGAATCAGATTCTGCCTGTTTTTGTAGCAGTTCTCTGGTAAGTGGACCTCTGAATGTCTGCCTTTGAAGATGCTGGGGCAGCTCCCATACTGGGAATGCTCCAGTACCCAGGGACCCAAATTTGTTGCAGAATTTCTGTAACACATACCAAAATGTAAAATTAATCAGGTAGGACTTCTTCATAGATATAGAGGTGGTTTTGTTTTCATTTCTGTTTCGTTTCCTGCTATGCATCGTTGGTAGGATGATCTTTATGGAGCTGTGTAGAGCTCTTCTGTGCCTCTTCTCCAGGACACTTTGTGGCTATTACATTTGTGACTACGTGGTCATTTGCACACTGCAATAATTCATGCAGATGTATAGGTGCACCATTTTGAATTAAAATTTGGGGGGATTTCCAACTGTGCTACTGGGGGAGGAGAACAGTTTCAGCTGTGGCTTGTGATAGAAGGACATATTCATTCTGTTCTTATTTTAAAACTTTTTTCCTCTGCCCTGTTGTGTTTGTGCAGGCTGGTACATAGAAACGCAGAGCACAGTTTGTGCTGTGAGGATTTCAGTAAACAAGAGCCCATGTCTTGTCTCTTAGGCTTTTGTTTTAGATTCTTCCTCCTGTTCTCAGCTGATAACAGCTGTCTTTTTTTGCTCCTCTTATTGGAGTTTACACCACTTCTGCCATTGGTGATTAAAAATAACTATAATTTGGCCTAAGATTAGTGCTCCAATACTTGTGGAGAGATTGTGTGTGAGTCAGTAGAAGTTGCATATTAGATGCCAGTAATTCACCCACACATCCAAAGGTTGAATGTAGTATTTGGAAAATGGTTTTCAGTGTCTTAGGTGAGAGGAGATAGCTGCCTGCAGCAGATTTGTAGAGGGGGGCAAAGAGGACCAAATATACAAGAGGCCGAGTCTCCTGTCTCCCAGATACTACTGAACTCAGAGGCGTCAGTGGGGAAGGACAGAAAAGGCACTGAAAATGTGGAAATGTATATTCTGTCTTGGGTGCTACAGTGTCTTACACAGTCCTGAAATCACCAGTATGAAATGCCCCAGGTGAGCCTCAAGTCCTGCTTTATTGCTGAAATGCCACAGCTGTTAATGTGGCATCTGCTAGCATCTGCAGCTCAAGAAAAAGTATGCCATGTTTTCCACATAGCCTTTCAGTCCTAAAGTATCTTAAAAATTGCTTTATTTCCACACAAAATCAGATCATAATATTTTTCCTAACAGGAGTGGGAGAAGGAAAACTTCTTCCAGGCAAGGTTGGAGAGAAACTAAGCATCATTATTTAGACTGAAGGGATGTCAACTGGATCCACAGAGTTGTATGCCTTCCCTTGGGCTTACCTGTATCTTTCCTAATTCTTAGCAAAGCTGCTTTTTCCATGAGTTGGACCTATTGCTCACTTCTGCAGAACCCTGAAGAGCAACACACCCATAAAGCCAATGTGTACACTATAACAGCAAAATTGTATGCCATATCCCATCAGTCTGTGAAATGACTGCTAATACAAAAGGTGGCTGCAGTTTCCCTGTTAGTAATTAACATTCTGAATTACTTGAGGACTGTGTTTATACATACAAAGTCTGCTAGCAACAGAATGCTCCTTTGCTTAGAGCAATGTTTAACATAGATCATCTTTCTCATTTGAAACTGAGATTTCAATKATGAATCAAAGAATTAGGAAGTGACAAATTTGCTTGTCTTAGATAGAAAATTTTAGGCGGTTCCTGCTTCTAAGCCTTTTTTGGAGGGGGTAGATTATCACACACTTAAATGATATGCTGTCACTACTAGCAGTAGCATTGTGCTTTTTGTAGGTGTTAAAATAGTGATTTGTAATGAATCTGTACTTAAAGATGCTGTTTCTCTTCTTAAAATTCACGTATTCTTCCTTTCAGACCAAATATAAAGAATATGTTGGCCACTCGATACAGCAGGCATACTTTTTTTTCTTTTTTAGGTTTCTTTGTTTCACTGATACCTTGCATTGTACCTTTCTGAATTACTGGCATCTAATATGCAATATGCAAATAATGCAATTTGGAAAAAAACTAACCTTTGAATTTGCAGAGTTAGACATGCAGTATTTTTAAACTTTAGCTAGCTAAGGGAAAAAAAAAAAAGATCTCAGTCAAAAACTATATTTCATAAGAGAAAATTATAGTGATATTGATGGTTTGCCAAAACCTCAAGCAGTGACAAAATCCACAGTATGTCCTGAAAGAGATGCCTTCGCAAAACCATTCCTTTGCAGATGGCTTAGATTATTGATACTTATAAACACATGACATTATTCGTTCGACTCAGAATTTTGAAAAACTCTGTTGATAAAAAATGCAAATTTGTCACACTATCCCAAAATCGCAGAGAAAAAAATCACCAAATCCTGCAATTGTTCCTGAGGGTGTTTTATAGGTTAGTAGTTGTTCATTTGGTTACACTTCAACATGACCTAGTGTAAAACATTTTAAGAAAAAGGGAGGAAGGAAGGGAAAAAAGAGCATAACTTTCCTTTGTTGATGTGAACATTACGTTTTAAAGTTTTTCTTGTATATCTGAAACTCCCAGTGCTTAAAGCGTTTTGGGTGAACAAGAAATGCGGGATCAGATGTGAAATCAGTAAGTCGTTGGGATCCTTCCACAGAATTTTTTTCCATAAAGGATATAAAATACCATGCAATTCCCTAGCTGCACTGCAAATGATGGATAAACAGCCATAGGCATGACTTTTCTGTTTGGGTTATGTAACTGTTCTCAGTGCAAGCTACTTGCAATGGAGAGTACATTTGGTCCAAATTCGAGAAAATTATTTTCACCTCATGATTTTTGTCTCTGTGGGAGCTCTATGTGAGGAGTGAAGCCTCTTTCTGTGTTACCTGGCACAAAATATAAAACAGTTACTCTTCTAAAGTGCTGTAAAAGGCCCCAGAAACCAAGGAATCCATCATTACAGCCCGGGATACAACTGTCCTCTGCCTTAGGTCTAAAATCAACAGTTTTCCGCCCTCTGCCCCCACGGCTGGATGACTGACAAGTACTTCCCTGAAAAGAACTTTTGTATACAGGCAACATTGATCTAATGATGATTAACGCTCCCTGCTTCCCACAAAGGGAAAGCAGAAGCACGTGCTGACTGGCTGAGATGATACTGATACTATCCTTGGAAGACGTTTCCCGTATGGGGCAGAGAGTCTTCTGGAAAGTGGCAAAAAGGGGAGTCTCTGTCAGCCCGCTTAGAGACTGCCTAATTCTTACTGTACGAGCACTACTCTGCATAATGATATCATATTTGCTGTCACTATAATGATGATTATAAAAAGTGAGCCTTTGTTAGTAATAAGTGCCCATATGAAGTCATTTGTAGTGTTTTGCGAAAATTTCACAATCCATTATATGACCATAATAACAGAATACGAATGATGACAAATACTATAGATTTAATTTTCACAAAGCAGATCTTTCTCATGAAATGTTATTAAAACAGGATTGTCTTTATGATGAAAAGTATCAGAGAAGAAAAGTTAAAGTACATTTATTTTAGCATAAGATGACAAGCAAATGTCCTACGTGCAAGAAGCGATATGCTTTAAAAACTTGTCATATTGGAGAAATCAGAGTGTTTTCATTATCTCTACAGCAAAATGTGCCAGGATACGTTAGGATCTATGATTAATTCATTTTGATTGCTCTTATAGCAATGCTTAGCATTTTTGTAGCTAAGATAAATATCAATTCCACTTCAGTTCCATATTGTTCATGAACATACACTGAATCACCAGTCATTTCATGTGGAGAAGAACATGCTTAACATTTGCTATCTCATGTTTACATCTGTAAATAAATAGACTAAACTCAATTTGGCCTGAGTTAATAATGTACAGGAGTTGTGCAGAATTGCTGTTTGCTGTAAGCTGTCCGGGGTAAATCCATTCTTCCTGGCAGGATAGTGATGCATTATAAAATGTCCCATTACTGGTGAGAGTGGATGACCTAGGTGAGCTGTTTTTGAGTAAGACGTGGTCCTCTCTTACTCCAGGAGCCAGCAAATGTAAGCTGGCATAACTATGCTGATTTATTGTAACTAAGGCTTTGACCCTGAGACTGGAAAAACACTTATCTCATTCCTTCCTCCTCTCCAAGACTACTCATGGAAAAAAATTACAGAAACCAAACAGCAGAACCTTGCAGGTGTGGAAAGCAGGATGTGAAATTTCAGGAAACTAAGGTTTGTTTGGAGAAAGAGTGATTAAAAATTGGGTCTATAATGGGAAGTAGTCATCTATTCCTGCATGGCCTTAGTTCCCTAATGCAGAGCCAGGCTACTCATATCAGAATTTGTACAGTCATTTACTGTAGGAGACATGAACAGTGCAAAGGCAACTCTTGTTCCCACCCTCGTTCTTAATACAGACTTGCCTGTGGTATCTTCTGCATTTCCACTAGATAGCTGTTTATCTGTGCCTCTCAGTCTCTCAATCCTCATATCTATGTGCAATGTTTAATTAATTTTCAATTATTTCCAATGATGTAGTGACACTACTTATAAATGATACATCAGTGAAAGTGATGGATTTGGGCAAATATAATAGCCTGTCAGTCTTCACTAGAAGCTACAATTAAATCAAAAAGATAAGAAAAGATTACTGTAATTATTTTGACAGTGAACTGATAGAAGTTTGCCCAAGTGACACAGACTACAGAGTACAAAATGCCAATTGCTTAGAAACAAGTAAAATAATATATACCGTTGTCCCTTTGCTCCCATAGGCCTTCCTACAGAAGTCACCTCATAGCCTTAATCTGGAAAATCAAGTGACCTATCTCCAGGATCAGGCAAAGCTCCATTCAATCAAAGACTTGTAGGGTCTTTGTAAGTAAAGAGGGGTCCAGTAAGTAGAGATTCATTCAGTTCTGGGCTCCCCAGTGCAAGAGAGACTTGGACATACTGGAGTGAGTCCAGCAAAGGGCCTCTAGGATGATTTAGGGACTGGATCATCTTTCATATGAGGAAAGGGTGAGAGGGCTGGGACTGCTCAGCCTAGAGAAGACTCAGGGGGATCTTTTCAATGTGTACAAATATCTGATGGGGTACGAAAGAGGATGGAGCCAGGCTCTTCTCAGTGGCATCCAGTGACAGGACAAGAGGCAGTGGGCAAAATTAGAAATACAGGAAATTGCATTTAAACATAAGAAAAAACTTTTACTGTGAGGGTGATTGAGCACTGGCACAGGTTCCCAGAGAAGTCATGGGGTCACCATCCATGGAGATACTCAAAACCCAACTGGACACAGTCCTGAGCAATCTGCTCCAGCTGACCCGGCTCTGAGCAATGGGTTAGACTAGACAATCTCCAGAGGTACCTTCCAACCTTGGTGATTCAGTGAGTCTGTCTCTGACATTTCATGCTCCTTTTCCCTTCCCCATAATTCTGAGGTTATGCAGAAGCCAGCTGGGCCATGACTCTCTCCGATTCTACAGAGTCTTCCCAGGATCAGCTGAACATGAGGGCCTCCTGCCTTCCTCTCTGAAAGGAGGTCACTGGCTCTCAGAAGTCGTACATCAAGAAAGCCTGTTTAGGAAAGCACTTACCAATTTGCTTGGCTGTGAGCAGGCTCTTGAGTCACTGAAGTCATGGGGGACTTAGAAGAATTACCTACAATTATGTTCATGGACAAACATCCTTCTGAGAAAAGATGGACTTAAGTATATAGATAAGTTCTTTCCTCAGCCGGGGTCTTAAAGTGTTCTTGGTCTGATATGTTCAATCTTCTGACTGTGCCTGGGTTCTCATGGCCTGTGCATTTATTGGTGGTGTTTGGACTGAGTGCCATACTTGACGTTTATCTGCAACTCCCTTATAAGCAGCTGTGACTACTATGCCCGACTTCACAGGCTGAGTTGTAGATAATTGTTCTTGCAGCATCTGTACTGGCTTCCAATTCATCTCTGGCTTCACATAGTTTGATTAAATGTGCAGTTTGGGGAACTGCTGCCATAGAAACCACCAAGCTACCCACCACAGCTCAAGAACAACTCGTGTTTCTATTCCTGTTCTCCAAGCCTGGAATTTGCTATCTCTATGTGCTCTGTAAAGCCCAACTCTGATATTTCCAGAACTTGCCATCAAGTGATCATCTGGTTTGCTTTCTCTGTGAGGAGAAGAGTCCAGGACACCAGGATGCCAGGCAAGCCTAGCCCATACCTCACTCTCCAGGGGATCTCTTCTGCTTTTGCATAGTGCTAGATGGGGACCACCCTGGGATAGGAACTCTGGAGCCTCACTCCTGAGGCCAGGTTGTGGTTCCAGCAGAAAGCAGACTCTGCTGGGAGAAGAGATGTGCAGCAACAAGAAGCTTAAGTCCTTAGCCCAGTGGCTGGGGTACTTTGTGAGCATGGGGCTGAGCTGCCAAGACTATATCTGTATTTTATATTAGATAATATCAGAGAATATGCAGAAGTAATTCAAAAAAGGTGACCAGAACTCCTGGACTTGTCCATCCCAGCCAGGTTCCCCAGGCATTTGCTAGATAGAAGTGCAATAGACCTTCACCTTCATAGATGCTTTTGCCTGGAGTTGCCTGACTGCAACGCTTAAAGAGGGCTTTGGTTTGTGTGATGTTTTGTGTATGTGCTTCTCAAGCCCTATCTTTCATTTTCCAGTGCTTAAAATATTCCTCCCTCCCAAAACCTGTAGGAATGCAGAGATATGATGACGAATAGATTGACCAAAACAGGCTAAACTGAACTCTTCCTCTTTTTCTTACTATGTTCTCTAATCTTATTATCTCTATTCTGCCATCCATACGCGTGGATAATAATGCATGGAGATATAAACAGTGCTTTAAGGTTATGCAGATGGAGATGGCTTTTGAAAACTTGTCCTATACTAAATACTCTGCCTCTTTCAGGACCTTCTGGCACTGAACGCTGCAACCTCTGCCCTGCTTGCCAAAATGAGTGCTAAAGAGAATGAAAAAGGATTAGGGAAGCAGTTTTCATTCTTTGTTATATTATCAGCATGTACTTACAGTAGATTTAATATATACACAGCGGACTGTGCATAGGGTATAGTTTTCAAGACTTAGTGCATAGCATTAGGGGTATTTGGCACAGCAATTGTTGGTATCTTAGTTAAACTGTCCCTAAAATTCTGCAAAGACCGTGTCCTTAAGCATATTTCTTTAGAGTCTGTAGGGAACGGAGAATTAAGCATTTCAATGGAGCTGAAAAGTTGAATGTAAAATCTTTTGTTTCTCTTCAGTTATTGTCCCTTCATGAATTACTGCAGACAGTTCATTGTAACTTACCTTACTGATTTTCTGAGCCCAGATGAAACCCAAACACAACTAAGCTAACATGCAGATTGCATTACCACTTCCACGGGAGTGTGGTCACACTACAGCAAGATGGAGTTCAAGGTTTGGTTGAGGTTCTTCATTTGGGGTAACTATCTGTGTTAAACAGCCCTTTAATATTAGAAGTCCAGTCCAATAAGCCCTTTTCTGACAAAAAAAAAGAGGGGTGACAATTGCAACCTGCCATTACTTACTGTTGAGAGGAAAACTGTATACATTCTCCATAGCAAACAGCGCGCAAGCTGAAAATAGAAGACTTGCACCTTGCCCTGAATTAGCAGGAATTAGCAGGAATTGATTGTTGCTGAATCTGAATGTTGGCTGCTGGCAGACCAAAACTGTTAAGACATTAATTTATGTTCCAATGATGTTGAGCTAGATTTATAAATGTGGTTAGGTGCCTAAAGATGAAGAGAAAGGCAGGCAATGGGATTTGCCAATGCACTTTGCAGCACCTAAATACCTTTGTCTCACCAACCAGCCAGTGTGTGGATGGACACCTTTTGTGTTTGAGATGCTTTTTAAAACAGAAGTCAAAGTGACTAAATGTAAATGTGTACAGAACGTTAAGGAGGTTTCATCACTAGAAAATTATTCAGGCTGCAATTCACCAAAGATTTTAATTTCTAAAATCTCTCAGAATTTCCCTCTGTATGAAAACAGCAACCACTTGTTAACGGAATCAAAAGTGTCAGTAGAAACACACCAGACAACTTCTGTTTTGTCATGTCCCATGTAGGTGATGACTTATTTCTAAAGGATTTCTGGTAGTTGATAGGAACATTCTGCCACCAGCCCCGTATTTTCAGAAAGCAAGTGAACACACTTCAGTGTAAGAACCGCTTCTTATCTAATGGCATTTCTGACCTGTGTGCCAAGTAAATTTTTCATGTAGTATTATTATTTGGTAGATCCTAGAGGCCTCAACCAGACTGAGAAGCCTTTGAAAGAAATTTGTTACAAACCCATCGTAACAAAGCAGCTTGCAGCTGTAGTTAGGGGTGGTGGCAGGCAACGACACCATTACCCATGCCCTGAGCTGGCTGCATGTATAGAAGCTCTGGTCCAGAAGCCTTTGGCTAATACTGTGCTGAAACTAGTGAGCCCTGCTGCATGCAAGCGGAGTGCCAGAGCACCATGCTCAATCTGACATCTACCATCTGCTCCAAATTCTGGCCAGCCTGTGATATGAGCGGGAGCGGCAGAAGGTCTCTGCACTCCATCCACAGACACATGCCCTAAGTCTCCAGGTCTGCAAGGGTGGTGCAAACCCATCACTTCAGGCTTGTGAGTAATTTCATCAAAACCATTAACGGTGCTCTTGTATAACTGTTAGAGTATCATGACCTAAATAAAACAGACAAACCAAGGAAGTGCTTGCTTCTCCAACATGCAGGCACACAGACATTAAGGATTTGACCCTGCAATTTGATAAGCAGCCAGGTCCTAATCAGAGAAAACAGAGGAATTTGCGTACTTAGCATGTAAGCAGTTGGGTGGAAAGAAAACTTGATTTTGATGTGCTCTTGTTATGAAATTGATCCTTATTTCTCCAGGCTTTAATTCTCTCATCCTCAGTCTACCAAACAAAGTAGGATATTCAGCAAAGATTGTATTCTTAGGCTTGCACGTATCTGTAGTAATTCAGGGTTAGTAATTCAGGGTTACCAAATTGATTTGTTGTTGCAGTCATGGATAAAGGCAGGCAGGATCTCCCCGTATCACATTTGAGAAGTATCATGTTTATCTGCTTTTGCAATACAGCAAACAGTTTTGCTGCTTTTCTGAGTCATCACAACACCACCGAATGAATAATATTAGCAAATGCACTTTCCAAAAGGGCTGAAGTGCAGATTCCTTTTTGGCAAGGCAGCTTGTGGACTTTCTTCTGATTATTTTATTCTTGTAGTTACACGGGCTGAACCTGCAGTTACAGAGATGAAAGTAGAAAGCTTCAGCTTTCTGCCCTGCTTAAAATGAAGGCATGAGGCTGGATATTGCCTTTCTGCAGACTTGGGCAGAGCGCTCTGATTCTGTTGCAATGCTCAGATGTCAGCGCTGAGGTTAGATGTCAGAGTTACCTACCCTGTAAAGTCAGCTAAGAAAGAGCTGCGTTTCCTGACATACTCTTTTCCTTCTTTTTAAGGACTTAGTACTTTTTCAATAAAAATAAATTTAATTTGTGGCTACATTTCAGCTCCATTGGTTTGATGGTATAAGTGGAGCAATACCAGCTTTGGATTTAGAGCAGTCGTGTGGCTGAGTCTCTCTGTGCAGCTTTCATGTGGTCGGGTGAGACATTCTTAGAATCCCCAAACATTTTTGAAGATCCTAAACTGGAGACATTCACAATTCTTCCCTCCCTTTCTACCATTAATCCTTCATGTTTTAACAAGCACTGAAGTTAATACAGCCTACACTCTTTCCTGTCACACTGGGCCCCCCTCCCTCCTTTCTTTCTCTTGAATAAAGCAATCTGTTCTTTCCCGTCCATACTCTTGTAAATCAAAGGGATAGATGTCGACACACACCATAACCAAGTATAAACTTCCCTTTTTTAATTAAACAGGATTTTGACATTTGGTTTGAAGAAGTGTTTGTTTGGTTTTATTTATTTTTTTTAAATATGTTAAGGATGTCAACTGCTTTTATTTTATTTTTAGTAGAAGACAAATTTTGTATGGTACCACAAATAATCTCTAGTGCAAAATATTTCAGATGCAATTTCGTAGTTGAATAGGAGGAGAGTTGGGGGGAGCAATACAGAAGTGTTGGCATTTAAAGCTTTTAGAATTAAGAGTTAACCTCTTTGGTAAAGGTTTCCGTACACATAAATCATGTTTTAGGTACCTTTTCAAATTTAATTGGGAAAAACAGTTGTAATTCTGTTGCTATSCTCTCTGTCGTTTGCTTATTACTATTAATTATACTTATACATTTATGTGAAACACAGAAATACCCAGATTCAGAATAGCTGATACTAAAAATAAGCAAGACTCTTGGAAGGAACATGGTCTCTATTTCAGTGTACAAATCCAGGTATCTCAGTAGCCAGGGCAAAGTCACCCTAGAATTGCCTCTTTCAAGGTATCTCACACCTTCTTTTGTGGTGCGAAAAGGATGTAATAGGGCACTAAACCAGACAAACCACTGTTCAGATCTGATACCGCTATTTTCCATGCTGATTCTCAGTCCTTGGCCTGGCAGGAAAAAAGGACTTTATTTAGTAACTCAGTTGCTGTTTTGTTTCTAGATGATGATTTTAATCCACCTTTGCAGTTGAGGTATATCATCTGTATCTGTTCTGGGGCCACATATAAGTGTGTAGCAATGCAATCATGAGGAGATGGTCTCCCGATTGCCTGGCCAGAAGAAAGTAGGGCAGCTCTCAGAGGGACTGGGAGTGCTTAGACTCTTTAAATGCTGTTCTTGATGAGCAAGAGTGAGAGCAAAAGGTTATGAGTAAATTGTACATGTACTTTTGGCCTTTGTCTTTATTTATGTATTTATTCCTCAGGAGGGCAGGCATAGGTGATCAGAGGTCCAGTCCCTATTCTTCAGTTCCTATGGATAAAGGACTATGAGTTTGGCACCTTTTTGCGGTTCTAGCTAAGCAACAATACCACAGCTTTGTCCCTCTGCTCTCAGTCCCTCTAAACCAATTCCCTCAAGCATGGAAAAGGATCTGCCTCTTCATCTCAGCTGCAGTTAATTTTATTGCCCGCTGTTGTCTGTGTTAGACTGACCTATAGTAGCATGCCACAGACTGTAGTGCTTTTTCACATGTGTTTGCTCAGCTAGAAAATCTACCCAGGAGTTTCCTGAGTGCCTGCTGCAATATAACCTGGTATTTTGGAGTCTAGAAATGCCTGTGAACTCCTCAGATTGCTTCTTCCCACTGAAGAAGTATTGTTTTGAGATCCATCTGGTGTCAAGTGTAGGCATATGGCACCAGTATGGCAGCGCTGCCTATGGGGGTGGTTTCCTGCAGAAGAGGTCTCGCTGAATGCAGTAGTCGTTGCCTATTGAAAGTCATTATTGTTTAGCACCCAGGTCTTTGTGAACTTGTTCAACTGGTGGCTGGGCAGAATGCCATCCGAATCTACGGACATGAGCACAGACAGCTAAGTCTCTGGGGCCTTACACACATCAGATGTGGGTACTGAGGTCGGGCTTCTCAGTAAGGAGAATCTAAATGGCTGTCTGTCCCAAGCATGTGTATCTGTGGTTGAAGGGATACACCATCATTAATCCAAATCTGGGCCGGATTAAGCTTCTAAAATAAAAACCAGCTCTGCCAGCCACTTGAAGAGGGCTCGGGGCCTGTTTGAATTGAGTGCATCAGCGGGGAGGGAGGGAGGAGGCAGAGGCGGCTGAGCAAAGTCACCACCTCCTCGCCCCTGCAGCACTTCTCTCCGTATGGGCTGAGACGACCCAACGGCTGCCAAAACAGGGGGCCGGGGTGTGCTGCCTTCATCCCTTCGACTGCAGGCCTCTCCAAGGGCTGGGCAACACTTGATGTTTCTGAGGCCAGCCCTCTCTTTGCCGTGACAAGAGCACAGACATTTCATGCTTTGTTTCTTAATTACGTTTTCAGAGCGGTTCTTGTAACAGCCGGGAGCAGAAGCTTTAGCATTCAGGGAGCGGGATCTCCCATTTGCCAGACAAAAATCTCAGGTTTACCAGCCTGGGCCTGGCTCTCCCTTTTGCCTGGGCAGTGCTCCCACCTGGAGCTGATTCAGGCTCGCTCGTCTGGCCCTTTGAGAGCTGCTCACCTCCGCGGACAGGCAGACCATGCACAGGGGATGAGGCAGTAGCACCAGCATGGTGGCGCCCACCAGAAAGCCATCACCAAGATACAGGAGTAGAAAATCTGGGTGGAAGATCACAAAGCCGGAAGTACCAGAAATACTTTGGTAGGGTTGCTGAGAAAGCTAAGGAGAGACTGAGAAAGCTAAATCCAGTAGACTGTATTTGCATAGAGGGAGAAAACACCAGAGCATTAAGCTAAAGTGAATAATGAAATGATTCACTGCACAGAGCAATCCAGAGAAATGAAGGTGACCAAACACTGGGGTTTGCCTGTCTCATGCGGGTCCCAACAACTTGCAGACACAGATGATCTGTGGCACCCATAAAAAGATAATGCTGGGAACCTCCTATTCTAAATGCCGCTTTTATACTGTGGACACTGAACTCCCTATGGAATTGCCTTCTGACATGATCCCTCTTACATTTCTTTATGCACTGTTGCCATATACTATGAAACTAGCTGCTTCTGTCCTTTGCAATGGGTAACTAAGCACCTACAGCATATAAAATATGCCTAAAACTGAAAAACTGGGAAGCTTTACCGTCGTTATTGGAAAGTGCCGTGAGATTTCCCTAGAAAGGTGTGGTAGAAGCGCAAAGAGGGATACGCTGTTATTTTAAAACTTGACCATGCGCTGGTTCCTCCCCCTTTGAAGTCAGTGGCAAAACTCTGTTTTAGAGGAGCAAGACTGCTTGAATCGGCAAACAAGGCAGCCTGGAGGCAGAAGAGGCTTACAGGGAATGGTTTCTGCTGCTCTCCTTGAGCACAGAGTTGTTCAGACAGACTGGAGACCTGCCTGCTGCTCTCTCCCATTAAGGCCAAGAAATGAATGCTTTTAAAGTTGTTAAATGATTGGGCTGGATCTTACAGCCCTTACTCATCTGAGTACTGCCATTAACTTTAAGAAAATAATCACTATATTAAGTGCTATGGAGTGGAGTTCTTAAATTGTTAAATTCTAATATTTGACAGAAGTTTTTCCTCAGTAGAAAAATAATATTGACATAATTAAAAGGATGTGAACATTTCATCAGGTAAAGAATTCAAGTTACTTTGGAGCGATACGTAAAACTAGAAGCAGCGTAGAGGGCTTAAGTCCGTGTCGTGTCTGTAGGTTATTTTTGAACTTTATGAAAAACACACTTTAGCAGTTTATATCCTGACCATTCAACTGTATTCTGGGATTCTGAGTCAAAAACATGCTAACCATGAAAACACAACATTTAAAAATACACTGTCCACTTGGCTTCTTTGCCCTGCTTCAGTGTCTCCCAAGTTTGTTTCGGACAAACTGAGAACTTTGTTGTGGAATGACTTGTTTGAATTGGGGTTTCTTAAAATACATGTGGAGCCTTGTAGCTGCTGCGGGGTGTACACAGTGGTGGAGCTGTACTACTTTAAAATCATCTGGCTATTTCACTTCATGTAAGAATATCTGTCAGCTTAGTTATAAGGAATGAGAGGGGTTGATTAAAACAACTCACAAAGCAATTAAACAAAGAGATAAAATGTAGAACATGTGCTGTAGGGTCGTTTTAATTATTATGTATGGGGGATCTGTGGAAACCGGATGGCAGCTGCATTGTAGCTGAGTTTTAAGTCCCTCTTAGCAGTACCAAAGTCCTGTTACTCAGAAGTGGGTTTTCTTATCTGTAAAGCTAATAGGTCCTTTGGAAATGATGTTTGGAAGCTACCTTTTGTTGCTATGACTGACCATAGTGTAATTACTATGCTCAAGCGCTTAGATAGATATGGACTAAGATAGGCAATTATGTATACTAATCATCTAGTCATTAGATACTAGACTATATAACATCAGAGAAACGTATGCAAAAGCTTTAGTCAAGAAGGGAAGGGTTCAAAGATGTCAAGTAAACAGCCACGAGAATCCAGAGAGAATGAGGAAGAAAAAAGGTAGTGGCAGCTTATTTCATTGTCTTGGTGATCTTATTAGGTCAAAAAAACAGTATTGGATATACTGCTGTATGCTATAAATATATCTACTAAGTTAATTTAGCATATAATCTGCTATTAAAAACTATTTCAACTTCACATTTTGCTTTGTTCTTATTAACCTAGTTATAGACATCAAGAGCTAGCATAATTAATTCTAGCCCTATCAGAAGGGGTTTTGAATCTCTGGTRTAAGAATTCAAACCAGTCTCTAGCCACTAGAAATCAGGATGAGGAGCAGTAAGGAAAGCAGACAACACATCTGCCCACGTCAAAGTTTTTAAAACTCCATCCACTCCTGCCAGTGACAGGGTCGTTAGCTAGGTAGACATTGGGTCTGGTTCAGCTTGGCAGCTCCTATGTTCCCAATTCAACAAAGTTTACTTAAATGTCTGAAATGCTTTTTATGCAACTGAAAGATGGTAATTTAGTTAGCCCTTTGTCATTGAGTAAAATGGGTTCACACATAGGAACATCACTACTTCAAAATATCCAGTCATTAAACTATAACAAAGATTTGTTACCAAAACTCATTAGAAACAGCCAGAAAATGAATTTTTTAAGAATGCGACCACTAACAGTGACTTTAACTTTCTGACTGTAATTGCTGCAGCAGTTCAAGTCTTGCTCTGTGGCTTGTAAGCAGCACTAAAACTGCCCATGAAAAAATTTCATTTGCTTCTGTTTGCAAACTGTCTTTATTGGTACGTGAATTCTCAGGAAATTGTATGAATGCTGTAACTTTTGCTTTGCAATTTGCATAAATCAAAGACATAACATCCAGGACCAATTATATAAAAACGGGAAATAATTCCTTAGAAGATGATGGAGGACTTGAAGGAGTTACAGCTTGTTGCTCTTGGCTGTGGCTTGTTGGCACATGAAGGTTCTGGGGACTGTTCCCTTGAGGACTTCAGATGTTGTATGTTATTTTAAAGAGACTGGAAGGCGGTAGTTGGGATAGATACCCATCTCCATACTGGCTTGTGGGGCACTCTACCAGGTAGCCAGGGTAACCGTTACACCAGTCTGGCTCCTCAGCATCCCCAGCTAAAGAAAATGTACAAAGGCAACTCAGCTGTCATTAAAATGAGGAAAAACTCATTTCTGCTCAAACAGTGTAAGGGAAAGTGTGGTTCCCTCTGCTATTAGAAGAGGACCTCTCTGTAGCAGAGAAATCAGTCATTGATCCAACAATGAGATGCGGCTTGTCAGCTGATGCTCTCAAGGCAGCGGACCTTGAGGTGAACCTTGGAGAGTCTCTCACAAACTCACCTCAAATTGTTTGAGAGTGAAAAGCTAGAGGAGCAATAGGGGAAGAGCTCTCCCTGATGGGAAATCATGGGCCAGGATGCCAACCTCTGTTGGGCTGGCATCTGGTTACTTGAAGTTCTCACTTTTGGAAATGAAATTAAGCACTTTCTTATCACTGTCATGGAGAGGTTATCTCAGGTTTTTAGCATCATACTAAGACTCATCCTATGGTGCATATTTTCCCTAGGACCAATGGAACTACACATTTTAGGGTCAAAATTAGCTCTTTGCAGGTGTCCTACTGGCATTAGCAGAATTATTGGTGTGCAAGGAATATGAATAGAGCTCATACAGTGATTTCTAAAATACAAAATGCTAATTACAATATGCTTCCTTAAGGAGAGAATTGAAGATGACTGACCATGTAACCCCTCTCTTCTTCTCTACCTGTTTTACTCCAGTCCTCCGTGATGTCTGTCTGTTTTGCCCGCTTTCACCCTAACCTGGTCGTTGGTGGAACATACTCTGGCCAAATTGTCTTGTGGGATAATCGCAGTCACAGGCGCACTCCGGTTCAGAGAACTCCCTTATCTGCTGCTGCTCACACGGTAAGGATAAAAATCACCTCCTCCTTTCCTTAGAGGAAATGGTCAGCAGGGAAGTGGAGCTGTCTAGTTGTGTCTACAGTGCTAGTTGCCACACAGATGAAAACGTAAGCGTGGCCCTTGAAGGGAAAGAAATAGATAAGAGAGATGTACAACCACCTCCTGTAAGTGCTTAACCATCACACTTCGTACCGTCAGGTCAGGAGATTATCCTCCTTTCCAAGGAAGAGAGCAGGATCAATTACAACACTCGAGTGAGGCACCTTTGTGCCAGCACAGTGGCACTGTGACTCTTGCTCTCCATTGCCTGTAAAGAGAGCCAGGTCACTACAGGGACTGTGTGTCTTGTCAGTCCAGCATGGCAGGCAATTTGAATCATTTATTGTTGTCTTGTTGTACACGAGTTTCTCTTTTGAACCGGATTAGGCACCTATGGTGGTCTCAGTGGAGTCCTGTAAGTAGACACTGGTGCCCTTGAAGAGAGTGGGGCAGTTTGCTTCTGTTTTCCAGTAGAGAAATACATGAATGCCTGTCATGGTCTCCTACTCCAGACAGGGCCATAGGGCAGAGCTTGCAAAGTGAGGGGGAGTTTGTTTCAATAGAGTGATGTGGAAGAGCATTTTGCCAATGCACACAGACACCTGCAGATATAGTGATGGTGGTACAGGGCTCTGGTGATGTCTGGGAGATATACATGCAGAGCAGTAGCACAAAATGCCTGAGAAGGAAGAGAGTTTCTCTGTGATACAAAGATGATGTCTGTGGTAGAAGACTCTCTCACATTGCAAAGTACTCATATTGTGCTGGAGGAAGAGACAAGCCTGGATTGCCTGCCTCACTCTGCTATGGCACTGATCTCCGGTCCATCCTGCACTAAGATGTTGTGCATTCTTGAGCTCTCTTCTTCCAGAGTTTGGGCTTAGGCAGCCTCTTCATAAGAGCTGGAAGGTGTACTCTGTGGATGGTAAACATATCTCATCTTGGGCGTGGGCTTGGGACCATTCCTGAGTGGGAAGCGGAAAAAAAAATACAGGAGGAGAAAAATGTAGTAGTATGATATAAGATATAAGTAGTATGATATAAGAATGCAGAAAAATGCAGATTTCCTGAAACGTAAGAAACTGAACTACACAAAGCCCTCTGAGAGATAAGATAATAATCTTGTTCTAGCAGAGCAAGGATCAGACAAAGTGATAGGTCTTTTGCACCTCCAGCTTTTACAATCCTGTGATTCTTATCTTTGGAATTTGCAGATCAAGGTTCAGCTTTTAGTTGTCTGTGACAACATAATCCCTGGAGTTAAAAGACAACGCTAGAAGCCATGCCACGTGAATTAATGCAAAAGATTCAGCGTGGGGCCAGTATTATGATGGCAAGTCTCTTATATTAAAAAATGACAGGTGTGCACAGACATGCTTAGTGGGCCAGGCAGTACAAATATTGTTCCCTAAATTTCCACTATCATGAATGTTGATGTAATAATCTCATGATCTGTGCCATGGGTTGCAACGTCAACATTGCTTTTCATTTCCCTAATGTTTTTGCTCATTTTGTCGCCAGTAATGTTGTTCAATCTGCATGAAAAGAAACAGTCTCTCCTGGAAGTGCAATTCAGAGATGTAGCAGACCAGAAAACCAGTGGCAAGAAGCTGACTGTCACTGAAAATTGAACAACTGGGACTCAAAATCTAGTGGAAAAGATTAAAGGAAAGTAATTTGTTTACACTCAGAAAACGTTTAAGAAAAAATTGTACCTCCTGGAATTATATATTAAACTAGTTTTATTATTGCAATAGAACAATATGTGATGTTTTGCTTTTTACAAACATAAATAAATGACTTTCAGTTGTGGATGGGCACTTTGTGTGCTGTCATGGATTGGTATAAATAAGTGTTTACACAGTCTAACATGAGGAAGCATGGTGTTTTTAAGGAGTGATCAGATTTTACAATAAAAGAGTGCTTACTTTATGTTCATATATAGGAATCCCTTATATAAACTGTAAACAAAGTCTTGGTTGCAAAAGGCTGGCTTGAATCCTAGCTGCCAGGAAAAAAAAAAAAAAGATTAAATTAAGACAACTCTACTGTAGCAATGTTACTTTATGTACTGCTAGATATGTGAGTTGAATAGTCATTTTTTAATTTGAACTTATGCCATATGTGAAAAAAGGATTTTTCTCCTTTCTTTCTCTCGCTTTGTTTATTTGAAACAGATAGAGTGTGTTGTTATCATTGACTTAAACCTTCCTGAAGTTTAGTATCGCTGATTGCCGCCTGGATTCACCAGGAAAGAGAATTCTACCCGCAGCTTATTCACTAATTTCCTTTCACACCCACCACACATCTGCACTTGGGACAACAGGAAATTTTAATTAAGACAAAACCCTTTTGCATGATGATTTCATTTCCAAAATAAATAAAAGCAAGCTGGCAGCAACCCTTTGAAAGGAAGGAGCCTGTTTAGACTTTCCGTTACGTACAGTTGGTTGTCTTTTTCATCCATTTTCCTTACGTCTTTTCATTTCTGCCATGAGTTTTATTGTGCATGAAATTGATGGCTGGTAGCCCTGATTAAAGCCAGACCTGGCACACTGAGATGCTGCTGGAAAGACATGGTTTGCTTTCTCCCTCCCCCCCAAATATTCTAGATACTCTGCTGCTTGCTTTAGCTTCCTCCCACCCACTCCGTCCCTGTCTGTTTGGACTACTGGAGGTCAAATACCCATGAAAAAATAGGTCTATGCTTATTTCACGCATCAGTATGTGCTAATCATGTTTAGCTCACCACTAAGCAGCAAGAAGGTCCATCACACGAGGGTAATAGCGTGAGACATGTGAGGGACAGATTGGGGTCCATTTGATGATCTGGGGGAAACCAGGTGCCTGACAATCTTGAGAGAAAGAGAAAAATCAGCATCAGAATGGACCTTGCGACTTACTGCTGTGTACAGGTGGCCTCCCAAGCACAAGGTACCATTTCAGCAGCAATTGCTGAGTCCATCTTTGGTGTGTGCACACACACACTGTGCATTCAGATGCTGCCCTTTTTGCATTTAGGGAGGGTGCATTTACTGGGCCYGCTCAGGTATCGAACCTGAGAGCTAGCCAGTTTCTTAAATAAAGAAAGTATTAGTGAAAAGTAATTTTTCTTCCTGGAGACGCAGGTCTTCTATTCATCAGCAAAAGAAGCAGAGAAATACACTTTTTCTTTGCTTGACTTGTGTATATGTCTTACCCTTAATTCAGCAGTATCACTTGTACTGGTCAAAGGAAATTAAATCTTGCTGTTCAGTCTGACTGATTTTTCACTCTGGAGGTTGCTGAACTTGAACCATCCCTCCTATGTCACCATCAGATATCAGATGACGCTTTAGGCTCAAAATGTTACCAGGTTCCTTGGAAAAGGAATAGGCCAAGTTTCATTATTGCATACTAAGTGGAATTCAGCCTCTATGGAATGACTATGCTATGGTGAACCAGTAACACCCTAAATTTAGTCACTCCACAGTTATAATGACAGATATAAAAAGGTATATTGGCCAATGCTGGAGAATGCTGATGGACTTGTTCATGTTTTTCAACTGCAGTACATTTGCAAATATTTAGCATACAAGCCAAATTCTGGAAAAGTTCAAGTTTTATGCAGCTGTTTTCTTGAATAAAGTTTTCATTTTGATTCCATTTGGATAATTTGCCTCTTTCTGCCAGTTATTTTCAGTGTCAAAAGCCATCAGTAGAATGATACATGTCCCTGTGGGTGAAATCTCATCCACATAATTCAGTATTTTCACAGCATTACTCAGCTGGGTTGTTTTATTATGAGGAAAATGAAACTTTGAAAACATTTCCACCTCCATAATGTACCTCTTAAAATTTAAATTTAAAAAAACCCAAAACAATTCCTATCTGGCAAAAGCCGAGTCCTTATTTTCCAGGCATTATGTGACTACTTAATAATTCTTTAAAATAACATATGAGACATTAGAAATTTGTTCGTGAAGATGTGCGAATGGCTGTCTGATTTCCAGTGTTAATGTGTTTTCAGCATCCTGTGTATTGTGTGAATGTAGTTGGAACACAGAATGCGCACAATCTCATTACCGTCTCTACGGATGGCAAAATGTGCTCCTGGAGCCTGGACATGCTCTCAACTCCACAGGTGGGTTTGTTTTCTCCTATACAGGGAAAAAAAGCCCCTTTGGTAGAGCAGGATACCTGCTTAATGGAACATAGCTCCTAAAAGCCAAAACCTCACATCCTATACAAACTAAAACCAATGGATGCACTTGAAAGAGTACAGCTTGCTTCCAGCAGTCTCTGCTAAGAGCCAAAACCCATTTCCTTTACCACAAATCATGTAATTATTGTAATACGTTAATACGTAGGTCAGTTTCAAGTGAAAATGAAATAATCCATTTTAAAACACGGTAATTACAGAAGTCGCCTGTGGTATAAATTGCACTTACTCTACAGCATTGTTTAACAAATATGGACTAGATTGCACTGCTGCTGAACACACCCTAGGCACTATGGGTTTCCAAGGCACACAGTCAGAAAGCTTACTTTGCTGCCTGCCTTCAGTAGCCAAAGGAACAAACAATGCAAATCAAAAGTTTTAGAACTGATTTCCCCCCTCTGGAATGTTTGCTACTATTGTATCCCCCCCCCCCCCTCCTTTGTATCAGAAATGAAAGGGAACCCAGGAAAATTGTCCAAACCACTAGTGATTATAATAATGGCAACTAAACAAAGAATTCAATGCTGAAAAAGGTCTATGGGAAGCATCTTTTAAGTGTTATCTTCTGTAGTACCTTTTCTATTCCAACGCATCACTCATTTTTTATACATAATYTCTTAGGAAAAAAAATTTAATATCGTTTTTCTAAGCATCATGGGATCTGATCTTGTTTCAAAATGCTGCGTAGAAAATCCTCTTAATGATTCCATTAATCATCCATTAATCATGCATTAATGTGCAATTACTATCGAATTATTTGCTTTTCAGTGTTGACACAAGAGATGGGACTCCTCTATCCTAACCTTAGCCATCCAAAAGTTAGGTCCATGTCAAGTCTAAGCTGGTAATTTGAGTTCCCTTTACAGTTAATGTAGAGAGAGACTGGGCACTTTGGAGGACGACTCATCCCATCCCAGCGTGAAATACCATTTCAGATATGCACCCTGGGGTACAGAACTGTCAAATCTTACAATGGAAGGGGCTTCTGGAAGTCATCCCATCTACTCCCCTACTCAAAGTGAGGCCAACTTCAAAGTTAGATCATGTTGCTTGTGCTCATCTAAGGCAACAGTATGGGTCTGGTAGTTGTGTCCTGCGACTATGAGAAACCAATACTCTTCTGGAATAGAAGTGGAGGCATCTAAAATGGCCCAGACATCTATGTTTAGGCACCTGAATCCCTTCCCCAGTTTCTCACTTAAACGTCAAGAAGATAAATCCCACCCTTATGTATTCACTTACTGGAATACTAAATTTTGAAGCAGAGATTTGTGAACATCTCAGTTCCAGTACTTCATCACTCAGATGGAATTTCCCTGCTCCAAAACTGGCTTTCAACAAGGATGGGAACACACCCCATGTTACGCTGAAGTTTGGCGCATGGCTCACGGTGATCTAGGAAAGAAGGGCACAGGACTTGACATCAAGCTACATGCCATAGCTTTAAATTGGGAGGAGTAGAGTGTTGCTGATGTGTGTCAGTTTTTGAAACTTTCTGAAGACACAGATCCAGAGCATTCGTGTACAGCCATGGTGTAGGCGCTGGGAGGAGAGAGTCCACCACAGTATCTGGCTGTGCCTCCACGAAATGATGATCTCACCCCACAAGATTTTCACTGAAATATATGGTCCACGGGTGCTCTGCCAATGCATTTTCCAGGTCTTGTTTTGCCTTTTTAGTAGAACCAAAAGCATTTCAAAGAAAAGTATAAACCAAGCAAAAGTATTTCTCTATGGATTTGCAGCCCTCTCCTCTCACAGGGATGCCCGCTTTCTTTAGCTACAGCAAAAAGCCCTTCTGAGAAAAACACTGCAGGCTTTGGCCCTAGAAGAATAGCAGCTTAGACATTTTAAACATAGAAAACATACCCACTTAAATAGCTAAAAATGAAAATTGCTAAATCATTCAGCCCCTTTGTGGATTCTTGGGTTACACCATTTAGGCTGAACAACCAAAAAGTTGTGCAAAATCTGCTCAAAGCATACGCATCTTGCAACGGTCACAAACTGTTCATGCTGGTTGTACTTGCAAGAGCAAAAATGGGCATGCTGATTTACTTTGAAATATAGCTACCAAATGAAAAAAGAAAATATGCTTGCTGGTTTGTAGCTTGATGGTGGAGTCTAGAGGGAGTGTTTATGGTTACCTCAGAAAATCCCTGAAAAGCAATGCTTAGAATGGTGCTAGTGACAGGACCCCAACTTTTTAATTTTGTTCTGCAAAGGGACAAATGGCACAGTCTGATAAATGCCTCAGGCGCACACGATATTACACGTGTTTCCTGACAAACAATTGATTTCAAAAATGTTTGTAAATAGAAGGGTATTGCATGTTTTATTAGAGCCTGGGGCTGGCAAGTGTAACCATTAAGGTATTATCTTTAGTTTCTGCACCATTAGATTTTAAATTCTCACTTGTCATCTCTGCCTGATTTAAGATGATGTAGCAAAGACCAGTGCCTTCCAGCCGCTCTCAAACATGTGACAGACAGCGGCGGGGATGGCCGGAGCAGTGCATCCTAGTTTGTGACATTCCATCTTCTCGCAACGTCCTATATAGAAACCACAGTCCTGTGGCTGGGTCAAATGATTTCTTCTTCCCCTCCTGCTACCCTGTGTAACATTTAGAAATTAATCAGAAAAAAAACCAAACCAGCCAAACAAAAGAATGATCGCAGAATAATAACGAAGACCTGTTTTGGTAGGAGAGCATGGAGCTGGTGTACAATAAGTCCAAACCAGTGGCGGTTACAGGAATGGCTTTCCCAACTGGAGATGTCAATAACTTTGTCGTTGGCAGTGAAGAGGGAACAGTCTACACAGCCTGTCGTCATGGAAGGTGATGTTCAGGATTTTGTACTTCAATAACATTGTGTACCTGTGTTGGCGTGAGGTAGCCAAGTGTGTGTGGAGGGTGTTTCATGTTTTTTCTCTTGGACCAATGGTGTCTATATTGTTCTACTTCGCACGACTAGGACAGGAGTTGCCTGACTTTGAGCATCTGGGCTACAGCCTGTTATACTGGGGCGGTTGCCCCAGGCTCCCTGTGTAGTTGGTGGGGAGCAATGACTGCTCTTAGCATTTGATTTCCTTTACCTTTTTCAGACATCTGCCTGAAGAAGAGATGACCCGGACCTCAGAAATGCCTCTTTCTCACCCATGAGGTGAGACCGAGGTCTAGACAGCTAGCTGAGATGTAGGTATCTATGTCTGGGTAGGTCGAATCAGGCCCTAGGAAAATTTTGTTGCAGGGTAACATCTCATAAGAGATGGTAATCCGCTTTATTTTTTACCATCCTCAGCTCCATCTTCAGTTTCCACAGGCATACATCAGAGAAAAGCCACCATGGGCACACATGCATGTGAGAAACAGAGCACGTGTGTCCCAATGCACGGCCATCCAGCGCCGGGTATTCCCATGCAGCACTGCAGGCTGCGTCTGCGCAGCCAGGCTGGAGACTGAGCCCTGCTGGCCCCTGCTCTCGGTGGGCAGTTTGGACATGCCCACCCTCTCCAGGAGGGCAAGAGGGTTTTGTTGTACAGCCAGGAGCTATGCCACACCGTTTGCCCTCAGTCTGGGCTGCCGCCTGATATTTGCTAACATGGATGTAGCCGCAGTGTGCCACGCGGGTACGCAAGCTCTGGCTGACCTGCTCCCAGAACTGGTAGGTACCCTGTGCTCTCTCACACACGGTGGTCATCTCCCTTCCTCGCATAAGCCAGACTGTAGTTTAATACTGCAAGTTCCTTAGTTTGTACCCTGTAAATCTGCAGGATGCTAGCGTGCTCTGATAGTAGTGCTTCTGGTAGTAGTGTCATCCTCTGGGATGCTTGAAAGGCTTTTGTAAAGAACAAACTTTTTTCACTGATAGATTTAAAGCTCACCCCCACACTTCAGTAGTTTGCAATATTCTCTGAATTCATATTTTATCATATTCTGTGTTTCTGTTGACCAAATAGACATCAATACACTGGTTTAAGATTGTAAGGCTTCTATTACACATTCCCAATGTTGTATAAATACTGTTTTACATATATTTTGTTCAATATAATTTTTATTTTAAAATATTTTTATTTTAGCCTGACTGCTGACAGTATTGCAAAATTGTGTCTATTTAGGCATTATACTGATAGTCTGTGTCAGCTGATAGTTTGAATTAGTCTTAGGCTGCTAGGATAAATGAAGCATGCCCAAGGGCATTTCTCACTTCTGATCTTTCAGACATGCCTGGTTTGTTCCTCACAAGAGAAGGAAGATGCCAGATCCTCTTGTTAGCCCACCTTTTTAGCAACCCTTCTGCTGACCATCAACAAACGCACTCCTTTTCAACTCCTGCCTGTCTTTCCTGGAGCTTTTTGCTATCATCCCTGTTTTATTTCCAGAGGCTCCTGTGTCCTTCAGCCCAGCACAGTGGAGAGCCATATGTTATTCTGGAAAAAGGTGTGTCAAAGCACAGCAGATACACAAGGTGTTCTCAGTGCTCCAGAACTCCGCTTATCCCGCCGACTACATGGCAGACAGATGGGGATAAAATAAGAGGTGTGCTTTGTACCCAGCACTGCAGAGGCACTGCAGAACTCAGCCGCTGCTCTAGCACATGCTGCGAGGTCTGGCAGGGGAGCCTAAGTAAGGCCACACTGTCATGGTCAACAGGAGAGGTGAGGGGACACCACGCTAGCAGTATGAGGGACCAACTTCCTCCGGTGCAGCTCCTCATCTCTTTGGGTATGCTGTATTCACACTGGCACAGGGCTGGCAGCCTTGTCAGAGCTGTGGCTATTTTTAATGTATTTTCTTCCATTGGCAATTTTTCTATAATGTAACTAAAAGGGTAATTTCATGATTCCCCTTTCTGTATACTCTGTGAGACAGCACTGACAACTGATCTGGCATCATTTGCTTCCAGGAAGAAGAAAACTGCGCACATTCTCTCTTACACAGCGTTGTATTTTTCCTTCCTAATAGCTATTCTAGCCTCAGGCCCCTGCAATGCACATCTCCCCTTGTTCAAAGTAGTGACTGTATGATACCTGATCACAGGAACAGTTCCTTCACGGTTTGTGAAAAAGGATTTGCTTCCTAGTGACTTGACTGACTGCTGTGGAAAGTTATTTTAGATATTTAAGAGAAAAAGAATTGCTCATGATAAGTCATTAACATACTTGCATTTTTATTTTAATGGTTATTCCTTGTGATAATGGCTTACTCAGAGGCATAAGTTATAGTATAATTATCATTTAGAATTATTTTATAATTATACATAAATGTTATTTCAAGCTACAGTAGTAGACAGTGTATGTAAAAGTGAGTAAGGCAAGTCTCCAGAAGTAAGAGAAAGTCTCCCTGTGCTGGATCCTGAACACTAATTGTGCTCACAGCAGCAAACCTCTTCAGGCAAAGGCCTTACTGAAAGGAGAGAGATTTACAGATTAAATGGAACTTTAAAAGGAAACAGGAACTTAAGAGTAAAGAAAAATTATGTTAAATCACCAGATGTTAAATCACTCTCTGAATGCAAATGTCTCTTCTTCCTGCAGTAAAGCTGGCATCGGTGAAATTTTTGAAGGCCACCAAGGACCCGTCACAGGAATCAATTGTCACATGGCAGTGGGTCCAATTGACTTTTCCCATCTCTTTGTCACATCATCATTTGACTGGACAGTCAAGTTGTGGACCACAAAGGTAAGAAATCTGAGCTGGGGTGGAATGGGTAATGCTACTTGTGAAAATGCCATTGTCAGAAATATTTCAATATTGTCTATATCAAGTCCTAAGAATCAATTAATTGAAAGGCTGTGCTTAGAATAGGCATAGTGAGAAAATTGTAAGTAAAATATATACCTAGTGTAACTGTGTCAACCATATTTGCCCTGGAGCACACCCTGCCCTTTAAAGGTAGCTTCAGCTGGCCTGCACTTCAGTATTAACCCTAGTGCTGAGCAATTCCACTAGGCAAGGAGATTAGGATGTCTTCTACTACAAGTCATCAAACAATCCATCCAGCACTCCCTGTGCAGGCTAAATTGCAAGGCTAGTACTATGCACCATGGTGGTGCAGCAGCAGGAACACTTTCTTCTGATGAAGCAACAGGGGAAGCACACGTACGACTTAATGCAATCAATATCACTCTTGAAATTCATTGCTGTAGGAGGTTGTGATAGCCAAAAAGTACAAATTGTCCCAATGACATTAGACACTGATGGCTGGAAGCAGGGAGGAAATGCATGCTGGAGCTTACATTCATGGATCTGTTGCTGACTACTCTATGGCTGTGTCACTGTGACTTCTTACAGGGAGAGCACTATGAACAGCAGAAATGAATACACAGTCCTGTGAAGCTTTGAAACCCCAACACCCCATAGAACTGTATGAACATAGGGTAATGACAGCATCAGTGAAAACTGTGGGACAGACTAAACAGACCAACCTGTTTCATTGTACAGGCTGAGTAAAACAGGGGAATGAGAGGTAAAATCCTAATTATATAAGTCATCTAAACAGTTATTTTTGTCATACACCAGAGTAGAGAACTGCCTTCCTCCGGCTTTTGTCTTAACCGTGGTTTTATGCCTGCGTTTGGTTCACATCTTGAGCTGCACCCAGCAGAGTTCCATTACTGGAAGCTGACCCCAGTCAGGAAGTATCTCAGCATGTGTTCCTCTAAGACATCAGGGCTTGGAGATGCTAGGACAGATGCACAGCAAATGTAAATACAGAAGCGATCAGAAGGGCTCACATGACAGCCTTGTGCTGGAAACAGAAGCACAGTTACCTAGATAATAACTTGAAACAGCTTCCACAGTAGCTTCACAATGCATTTGTTAATGGCCTGATCCAATGTGCATGCTAATTAACAGGTATCTTTTCCTGATCAACAGTGACCACAGCTGATGGTTTTGTCTTGAGCGTTACATTTTAGGAAACTCGTTATAAGAAAGGTGCATGATTTACCTAATTCGCATGTAACCATATACATCAGTGGACTCAGCCTTAACCAATGCAGAAGTGGTCCAGGGGAGTGGTCATGGGCAGGCTGGAATGGGTCTGGGATGGGTAAACATTAGAAAGGGCTGCAGGATAACCAAGTGATGGAGAGCTTAGGTGTTAGCTGGTTGGGGCTGGCTAGGTTGTTTGGTGTCTGAGATAAGGGAGTCCTGGACAGTGGTAACTGCTGGCAAGAGAATATTGGAGGGTTGAAGTTGAAGTTGAGTAAGGGGAAAAGAATTTGTGGGGACTGGGGGGAAGATTAAAGGCAGGTAGAGAATTCCAAACATACATGTCCAGAAAAGTCTAGGATGAGTATCTGACCCTCAGCTTGAGGTTGAATATGGCAATAAAGATCTCATCCATCTGCAGCTTTAAATGAAATTATATTAACGGATAATAAGGCCTGTTTTTTATTTTAAACTCCTGGGATTTTAGAAGTTAGCAGTAACATTAACACTGCATATTTTCAGCACAAAGACACAGCAGTTAGCAGTACACAGTTATCCTTGTGGAAGAATTCAGTGCCAAAATGGTTAGGTCAGATTCTGTTCAATACAGTCAGTTTTCAAAGAACCAAACCATTTAAATTTCTAGTATCTATCAAGCTGTGGCTCATCTGGCAAGAGGGGCTTCCTGAGAAAGCTGTTTGACCTAGCTGATGTGAGCTGTGACATGCATGTGACACACTTCAGCACCACTGAGAGCTGGAAGCTGTGTTGCTGCATTGGATCGCTTGCTTTCTTCTGGAGCAGGTTTGAGCAGCAGCAGCAGCCCCAGGCTCCTGCACTGCCAGCCACTGTCCTGTGAAGACATCCTCTGAGACACTAGACAAGTTCTTGAACTGTGATGAATGTTTTCTTTTTCTTTCAATTTGACTCCAGCAGAAGTTTCTTTCCATACTGTCTGGAAAATTACCTTGGCTGGAACTATTACATATTTAGGGCTGTCTTTGTTCAGTTCCCGTAGTCAGGGCCCGGTCAATCAGTGGGCTTTGAATAAACCCATCAGCATGTTTGATTCTCTGAAAAAAATAGTGGATTGATATGAAGCATTGAGTGCTACTGCTGGTTTATGAGAGTTTACTCAGAATTGTTTTATTCCTTTGGTTTCTTATTTATAAATTCAATCTCTCTATCAGCATCCAATGCCGTATTGCTTTCCTGCTTCTACCAGTGTTGTCTACTTAATCCTGTGCACATTATCCTCTTTGGTCATGAAATTCAATTCCTTTCTGTTTCACAGGTTCAGAGTCAATGTCCAATTGTAAAGTGAACCATAAAAGCTCTGTGTTTATATTGTCTATTGATGTTGTGTAGCACCCTGGGGTGCTTACAAGAAAGGCACTTTCATAGCAGGCATTTGACTGATGGATTGAAAGCACCATCTCTCTTAAAAACTCTGGCTTGACGTTTTATAATCTGTTTTTGTGGTTAACACATTTTCTATCCAAAGGCAGTTCAACCAGATGACTGAGAATAAGGTTTTCACTAACGGAAGAATGAAGGTTTTGTAGATAACACTAATACAAGGTTCACATTATCACCCATCAGATTAGCCAATAATTAGATCCCTGGGTGAATAGTAAGCAACCAGAAGCAACAGGAAAAGAAAAGGAATTTACAAAGATAGTCACTTGATAGCCAGGGCATTACCTGGTTCCTGATTAAGTCAATAGGGCTTTCAACTTGAATTCATGCTACACCATGTGAGCAAGTCTTGGATGCAGAGCTGTCAAAGGGAAGTCCTGATGTGAAGTGTCTGCGGAGCTCTGCCCTTAATTAGGTATTGTCTGTACGATGCTTTGAAGAGGTAAAGTGCTAAGTGGAAATGCTAAGTGTTGTTAATTAATTAAGCACTAATCCTCATGAACGAATAGCATGAGGTTAAATAATGAAGTGTAAGTATTGTTATTGTTACAGCAATTGCTGTTTGGAGTGCAAATTTTTAGATATTGTGTCAAGGGACAGGACCTAGCTTGGAATTGTTAAAGCATAGCAAAACATAAGCTAGTTTCAGCTAAAGCCTAGAAGATGGCTTGTTTGCTGCTGAGGGAGTTAATAGTCTGGATAGAGAGCTGGATTTTGTTAGCTCTTTCATCCTTCACGTCTCCTTTATCTCTTATACTTCCATTGAGGGGAGGTGCTAATGACTGTTTTTCTCCTCTTGCATCTATGCCTAAGTCATGCTCAGATGGGCAGCTGACTAGAAGAGAGATTGGAATAACTGTAACAGCATTGCTGTATCCCCATCCATGCTTATCTCCCTCTTTGCCTAATGTTTAAGTAATGGTGGTGAATGCCATAATCAGAAGGAGGGACAGAGGTGAGCAGACTGGTAGTAGGACCACCAGATAACCATTAGCAAGGACTAATTGAGCCAGAGGACATGTGCGCCTTCAGTGATAGACAACCTACTTTTGTGTCCATGCTCAGTTTTGCCTTACTAGTATGTGCAGCAATGGTAGCTCCTTCCTAGTCCCTCTCCTTTGTCTTCTCCTTCTTATGCTCTTCACATGCTGCTCTTCTCTTTTGGTGTCCTGTGTTGTTCCAGCCTGCAGTCTGTTGTGCTTTTTGAGAAACCACATTTTAAACAGCAAAAATTCAAATTTCTATGCTATGTGCCTTCATGTACATTTCTGTACCTTCAATATCTTATGCCCATCTGTTTGCTGATTATCTTGGTATGACCCAGTCCTCCTGACCCTTGGAGTAAATTATTTTACCTTGCACTTTCATACTTCCTATCAGCATGTAATTTCAAACTCCACTGGTTTTAATTTGGTCTAGAGGTTGAACACCATCTCCTCAGAGGTCAAGCTGAAGCCTATCACTAGAACAATGCAAAGAAGCATGTGGTGGTGGTGGTGTTGTTAAAGATAGGTACCTCTACCCCCCCAGTCCCCTTCCCCAAAAGCCTGGCTGATAGGATCTGATAGGATCAACTTGATAGACCAAACTTACTGTGATGGAAAATGGTGTAGCAGAATGAATCAGAGCATCACATGATTGTGTGGATTAGTCACCAAGAAAACAATGCACTCACAAATGGGCAATTTTWAAAGTTTACTAAAATAACAGGGTCAGGTTGTCACTTTTTTTAAGATTAAGAGCTTACTATTTTTTACATTACAAATGCCATGTATCAAGATACCTGGTTATTGGCTCAGATTTTTTTCTAGTATAATTTCAATCACATTAAGTGGGTGAGTGAGAGCCTCTTGTGTATAGATAGCATTGCCTGAAGTCAAAGATCCAAATAGAAATGTAGTCAAACATGTAGTCATGATAAAAGGACACTAAACTTAGTGAACTATTACAACTTGGTGAATTCTCCCTCATGAAAATTGTTTTAACTGTAATTGGAAATGCTGGAGTCAATGACTTGATTTAGTGAAGTCCTGTGGCAGGTGATTAGAGTGGGTCACAGATTAGAGACACTGATGTTAGTGGTTAATGGTATATAGCATTCCCCTGCCTTATGGAAGAGGTTCCTATTCTAGTGAATATGCAGTTATTATGAAGAGTGTAGGAGCTCCATGGGAGTATCCTGTAAGCCAGTGGTTTGGGCACCAAGCCACGCTGCAAAGGTCTGTCTGAGTAGGACTGGAATATGTGTCTTCCCTCAGAGGAGGAAGTCCTGTGATGATCTTGCCATTTTGCTCTGAGCTGTATCTTGGGCCTATGAACAACTCTGGTTTCACTGAAAGTAGGATCTTCTCGGAGTAAAGCTTTCATTTTAATGTGCTGACACTTCCTGATGAAAACCAGTTTTGTCCACTTGGGGCCAGCCCTACTTCTCCAGTTTGTAACAGGATCAGACTGGTCTCCTGACAGCAAAATGGACTGGTGAAATGCAGAGGTTACACATGTACCTTATCTTGCATACACTTAAGTGTAGATGACAGCTGGACTTAGTGAAATTTAGAAAGTATCACTACTTTCAGTCTTGAACCTGTTCATTCTTAATGTTATTTTCTAAGCTCTCCTAAATCCTTTGGCCATATTCAGTCTTCTCACATTAGCACATGAGGCATTTTAGATGACTCTTACTGTATATGAAGTTGGATCCTCCTGGATCCTTTATTATTTATGGTTTCCATACTTTGGTTTCTTATGCAGCCACTGGAAAGAAGTAATTGCAACGCATACATTAGACATCTCTTGGAGGTACCACCATTACTTCCCACCACTGACTCTACAGGAGCCCAAGTCTGGCAGATAATCAGTTGTTGTAGCTTTTGATGGCTTTCTTGCATCTGGACAGCCTCAGGTCATACCTAAACTGGCAGATGTGGCAGYACTTCTGAGCTCCTGGGTCTGTCTTCTTATTCTGGCTTCTCCCAAACCACTACCAGGAAGGACCTCTTTATCCCACGCCACACACACAGAGCTATACCTTGATTCTGCAGCCAGAAAAGCTAAGATACAAGCAGAAGAAAGCCAGGGTGTGCTCTGACCAGATGCTAGATCTAACTATAGGGGTGTCAGGACCTCTGGCTTTTCTGCATCTACCACCCCACTGAATCTGGATGCAATCTGCATCTGTCTCTAGTGCCATGGTGGGTGACCTCAAAAGGGCCCGGAGAGTTTAGGGAGGCATAAGAAATAACATCAAGAAGAAAAAGAGGAAAAGAAACAATGTACTGAGAGGGAGACCAAAACTTTAGTCTATTTTGGGAGTAGGTGGCCTGAATACAGACAGTTCTCCCTATTCTTTTCTCTCTGTGGAATTCTTTACTAATCCCTCCCTCCCATTGATTTTGGTGGGGTTCAAATGTCTAGCTCAAATGTCTAGCCCCTCTTATGTTGGATACCGGGCTAGAACGGTCCCCCCCGCTGCTGCATCACAACACGGAGCTCCTTCTTGACTGCTCATAAGGCACTCGCCTTCCTTTGACAACAGTGCAGGCTTTTCTCTTTGATAAAAGCAATTAAAATGATTTATCTGATTAATCACTGTCCAAATGCTAATTTTATCTGATTATAGGAAAAGACAAAAGGTGATAAAATACCGTGCTGGATTTCATGGAAACGGTCTCTCTGTGGTGTGAGTTCAGAATTTTGAGTTTTGTCCAAAAACAAGGCAATGAATGAATTTGCTTCAGAGCTCACTTTCTGTCAAAAGGCCAAGCTGACTTGGGGAAGAGGGTGGAGTTGCCTGTTCAGACAGGATTTTTTTAGTTTTTGCCCTTTACCTCTGGAGCCAGAGGTCTGGCTCTCATCCAGCTGTACAAAAAAGATGATTATGGTATTTTCTAGGTAATTTTAAAGAGCAAAACCAAAGTGAAGTCAGGTGGCTTGAAATCAGCCCCAAGTTCTTCACATGAAATGTTTCTCATGATTTTGGTTTTCAGTGTAGCCATATTTGAAAAGTGATAGGAAAATATTCTTCAGCTGGCTAACATACTTCATTTACTCATGCGAACCATGCTGCTGCTTTGTGAAACGCTTTGTGAAGAATGGCGCACACACACATAAAAATGAAAGTCATCTAAAATACCGAGGCTGTTCTGAAAAAGTCAGTGGGCTAAACTCTATTTCAGAAAACCCTAACATAAATCCAGCTGTAGCCAGTGAAAGCTTTATTTGCACATGGAAAGCAGAATTGGATTTCAGGAGCTCATATAATCTGTACGAAACAAAGTCGTGATTCCTTTTTCCCCTGAAATCAAAATGCARACCTCCCACTGACTGTTCTGTTGCAGAATTACAGTGGAGGATTGGGCTCGCATGTAATAGAGAAACATTTCAGGAAAATTATCAATATATAAAGCCCAGGACTTCTTCCCTAGTGGAAATTTTCTCCCACCTGCTTCATGCAGCCGTTGTTTCTCTGCTATGTGAGAGACTTTTGTTATCAGTAAAAAAAAGGAACTGTATTCAAAATCCTACAAGATGGAGTTCTCTTCAATAATAATTAGCCTCAAAATCATTGCTTGCTGACCCATGAAAGCTTTGCGGGCATCCTGGTGGCAGCAGCTACAAATACTAATCTTGACTATTCAGCAGACGGTGCTGTAACATCAGGCTGTGTCAGCCGTCCTGCAATGTTCCCCATGCTCCTGCCTGCGCTTCCTGGCAGCTGGAACTGCAGCAGCAGAGTCGCTTGAAAGCCTGGTAATTCGCCGAGTCCACATGCAATGCCGGGCCGTGATGAAGCAGCGTTTTCCATTAAAAAGAAAAATTGAATTTTCAGGGGCCTCATACTGAATGTTCCCGTCAAAGTCACAGGGGTGGGAGACAACCCCCTGAAACCGCAGCTACATTATCCCGCTCCCCTCCTCACCTCGCAATTTGAGCTAAACTACCTCTCTTTAACGACTTGAGGCCCAAAGCAGGGAGACCAGTCCCATCGACTCCAACAGGAGTAGGCTTAGGATATAAGTGTGTGCCGCTGCCTCTCCTGCATGACGGGAGAGCACTAGCACAGTGATCCAGCTTCTCCCAAAGCATCCCACTCGCTCCCCAGCTCTGCTTCCTGATCCCACCTATGTGGGACATAAACAGGGAGTGACAACTGGAGGTAGAAGACCAAATCTGCCCTTCTTCAGTGTTTCACTCTGTGTTCAGAGTTTCCTATGACTAGGATTTGGTGATTCTTCTGTCAGTCTAGCAAAACCATACGTGGCTTGTATTTCTCAGCAAGTCCCCCAAGTGCTTCTCTGAAAAAAATCCAGGAATATAGTAATATAAAGGCAGGAGTATGAGCTACAGAAACTGTGAATCAGTTTGCTAGGCTGGGACAGTAAGACCTTCTATAGTGTTTTGAGCTTCTTAAAAGAAGAAATTGAGCCATCTTTAGAAGGAGGTAGAAATTCCAAAAGAAAATGATAGTATTTCTAAAGAAATCTTGTGATTGAAATGCATAGTTAGTAGGATAGGAAGAAGTGCTGGCTTGCTTAAAGCATGTTTTAAATAAAAGGTGGAAAACTTGATTAACATTTAGCGATGAAGTCAGCAGTCTGAGGAAATACGGAACAAAYGGCAAATACCTGTACAGGCTTCTCCACTGTTGCCATTCACACTGCATCCAGCTTGATGTGGGCGAGTGGAGCAGAAGGTATTAAACCTCAAGCAGTGGAAACCTGTAGGCACAACTCTCGCAAGTGTGGAGTAAGAGGGGCTCCAGACTGGGAATGAAACTGGATGATCTAAAACACAGAAACAAGCATACACCAGCCTGGCCAGTAGGAACTGGGGAGAAAACTGGGGAGAAAACTGGGGAGGAACTGTTTGACGGTTGGACTTGATGATCTTAGAGGTCTTTTCCAACCTTAATGATTCTATGATTCTATGATTCTATGAAAAGTGAGCTGGGGAACACTGTCCTCTCTGGTGCCTCACTATAACCCAGTCTGCATATTAGCTTCTTCATAAAATCTTTCTTAAGCCTGTTTTGTAGAGTTTCAAGGCCTTACATACCTTCTGATGTTTGTAAAGTTCACCTGTGGCAAGCAGATATCTTATCATTAATACATTTAGATTTACATTAGACATCAAGTAATACACATTTATATCAAACTCACTGGAAATAGTTCCTCAGCTAATATGCAGTGGTGAAGAGGAATGTCATACTTTCTGCTTTTTTTCTTCAGAAAATAAAAAGGTATTTTTCCATTGAGTAAGTGGAAAGGCAGGGTAGAAGACAGCTGGAAGACCAGAGCGAACAACTGAAGTCTAGCAGCACAGCACAGTGTTGCATCTCTGCAGTGGACTTTTAAAACCGTTGAGGAGGATTAACCAAATAAGCAGTTTACCTGTCAGTATAGCCTTCAGACTATCTCCACAGACCCCGAAAGCTCTGCTGTCTGACTTTCTGATGCTCCTGAAATCGGTGATGTCTGACTTCCGAAGTTCTTTTATTTTTTTTCTCCATGCCACAGTATTAGACATTAAGGTCGGTTCTCATTAAAACCGCCTGTGCCAATCATCAAACCTTTTTTCCTTTGCTTCCTTCTTGTATGCTCACCCGTGACACTTTGACTTTGAAGAAAACCACAAAAATGTAATCATCATGTTATCTCCAGACTTGGTCTGCTCTCATAGCCCCTTTCCTTTCGGTCTCACCCTTGTCCCCTCCTCCATCTATAATAATTCCCACATGTTTATGCAAAAATATTGGACTTTCTTTTATTATTGGCAATTAAGAGAGGCAACAGTTTCAGCTTCTCTGCAAGAACAATCATTTCTAAAAGTGAACAGTTTTCTGCCTTGACTGTCTGCAACTTTTAGGATGCCAAAAACCAATCAGCATAGTAACACTACAGTACTTAAATAAAACAGGGCTGTGAATAGTGTAGGGGTCGTTTCCACCCTCATTTCTTCCCCCCTGTTGCTACTGAATGTAAAAAGGAAGCCTGCTCCCTTGCCCAAAGATGCAGTTTAGACTTGATTCAGTGACCTAATAATCATCTGACAGTGAGATGACGCAACATGTACATAGGCCATAGCCCAGTGAAATGTCCATTGAGCCCCAGAGGCTCATCTGTGATTCAGCACTGAATCTGACTGCCAGAAGGAATTTAAAGACAGGTAAAGGAGCTACTACTCATGTAACTCARTTGAGGGCACCTCAGTTAGCCAGTGACATTGGGTGGCTAAAGCTGAAGCATGTGAACATCCCCCTTGTGCTTTCCCATTGCCATCCTTGAAGGTCTGGCTAGTCCTGGAAAAGGTGGAGCAGACTGCAAGTTGTGAGTTGTATAGTATTGGGGTCTGTGGGATAATGATACCCTTCGGGGAGAATGCAGACAGGCTTTGCTGAGCCATCAGGGATGTACCTGTAACTAGCACCTCTGATTTATGGCATCTCGTAACAGTTCCTGGGATTGCTGTAGCTTTTAAAAGCTAGCATAACCTGAACTAAGTCAAGCCCCACAAGTATAATATTAAAGCAGGAGCTATTGGATTATCCTAAATTATCATAACTACTAGAAAACAGATTTGGGAGAAACATGGCAGTCCAGAACTGGCAAAATTCCCACGGAGATCAATCAGTCTGAATTAAAACCAGGGCCTCTTTGACTCCATACAAATGGAGAACATGAAGGCTTACAATAGTAGAGCCTTATACATAGCGGAAGACTTACTCCCCACCACAAGAGGTATGCACAAGTAACCCCAAACAGCTAACATTTGGTGACCCAGGAGGGAGACTGTTGAAGGAGGAAAGGTCAAAACCAGGGTAAAGCTGATTTGAGGAGTATTTGCCTCAAAATTCCCAGCAGCTTTTAGTTTCTGCTTATACTGTCTGCATCTTTTGGGTTGGCCTGGCTAACTGGCAGGGTCAGAAAGGAAAAGATAAGCCTGGATTCAGCAAAGTAGTAAGATGTCTCTCTCAARATGGAGAAGGGCCTATCAGCTAGGGTCTATAAAACAGTGAAAGAGCTCAGATCCTAACCTGAGTGGAGGTCCCACAAGCTGTGCCCTGTCCCGGTTTCTTTTGCATCCCTCTGGTCAGTATGACGCTGTAGCATTTGCTTTAAATAAAGACAGCAGAGTTTCGCTTCCCTGTGTGTTATCTATGCTGGAAGAGATGACTTCCTTTGACACCATTTTGTAGGGTTTTTTGGTTTTTAATGAATAAAGGCTATTTATACAATATTTGGTCCCACAGGGGCCAAATTCATAGAATCATAGAAAGGATTTGGATTGGAAGGGACCTTAAAGATCATGTAGTTCCAACCCCCTATTCCCTGGTTGGTTCAAGGGCCAGACACAAGAGCAGCCACTCTGCTCAGGACCAGACCACTTGCTCTTTGCAAGTGCCCAAGAGCCGGAGCTCGAGCCTAAACAAACACATCAGCTCGTTCGGAAAGTTTCTATGCCAAGGACTAATGAATCTGTCATATTTGCTGCATACCTAGAAAAATCAAATTGACTTGAATCAACTTACAATACCACACAACACTCATAGCTATTGTTAACACAGTGTGAGCCAGAAGTATGGGCTTGGCTTATTGTCTTTAGAACAGAAGACAATGGAGTAGAAAGAAAGAAAGAAGGGGAGAGAACAGAGTATGTGGTGTCACCATCCATCTGTACTGCTGAAGGTACAGTCTATGGAAGTACCTTTAGGTGGAGCTGACACACACAGAAATTGTGCCAACGTGTAAAACGCTCCTTTCATGAAACAGGCAAAGCCAATAGCTTTTTCCATGGCTTTTCAGAAGTCAGATGCTAGTTAAAACCTGTGGATATGTATACATTCCTTTATATGGATAATTAGCTACTTTATGTGTGGCGCCTCCTGGATTAAAGAAAATTCTTCTATGCAAATAAGAAGTGGAATAGACTGGTCAAATTTATATGTGGAAAAAAAGACCTCTTTTATATAAATATGTAGTATTTATTTAGGTGAGTTTCTTATTTCATAGACAAGTGCTAATTCCTAGACAGCTCCCATGTATTTAAAGTGTTCACTCTGCATTGTTCTTTTAAACAATGCCCGTATACAAACACTGAGGATGAACAATAGATTTTGACGACATGCTTAAATAAATGAGACAAAACCACGTGTCTTGGAATTGGCTTTTTCGCTTTTTCCACTAAATGCACAAATCCTGTCCTATTGAAATCAATGGCAAAAGTCCATCAATTCAGTAGGGCCACATTTTCACTCCAAACTCTCTTTTACAGTAATAAGTAGATTTGGCCCAAGTTTGTCTGAAGCTACCGCTCTAAACTATTTCTTCTGTTCCATTGAATAACAGAGTGAGTTGATATTTAAGAATGAAAGCTCATCAAGTTTAAATTTCAGTTGTTTTATAATAATAGCCATATGTTAGTTATAGATTGTGTAAGTCTGAAGTTTTGGTAATTTAAAACTGCTTTAAAGTGACCTTTACATGGTTCCACATTTCAACATTTTCTAAAAGTGGTTGGTATTGGTCCTTACTCATAAATCCTTACATTAAAAGAATCTGCAGGCCTGGGCCCTTAGTTAACAGGCTTACAGTAAGGAAGTCCTGCAAACATTTATATACACACTTAACCTTACAAATGGAGTCTTCACAATGAAATCAACATAACTGCTCTCAGTGGGCAAAATCAGACCAGGATGAAATGTCAGCTTTTAAGAAAGGTCACTCGCTCTTACTATTGAAGACAGGATACTAAGCAAGAGGGACCTCCAGCCTGACCTGATGCAGTTGTTATGGTCTTCTCTGGTTAAATGGTGCAAGACAACAAGACATAGTATGGGAAATACTTTTCTCTTCCACTGGGGGCTAGTCAAGCTGGGAGGGCAGAGATACTGGGGGCACTGTGAAGGCTGTAGCTCAGCTCCACTACCGCTGCCTGGTGGTGCCATATGATTTCTCCCCGTTTTCCCAACCGCACTGCAGTTGATCTTGCCTTTTGCTTGGGCTGCTCACATGGCTGCAATTTCTTATTTTCTTACAGTGCTCCATCCCTATTCATCTCCATTCATTTGTGTGTCATTCCTTGCACGTCTGAGATCTTTCTCAAAAGCCGTATTATTCCCGTTGTCCAGATTTTCCCTCTGACTTCCTATCTGCCTGAGTATTTCCATGCTTATGGTAAAGGCAATACACACTGCGTATCTGCTGTGCTTTCACCCCAAATACCAGCACTCCGAAAGTGTTTTTATTTTGCTAACAGGCAAACTGAGGCACATCAGCTAAAGCTATTTGCCAGAGATTGTATAGCATGTGAACAGCAAGATATAGACTAGAACCACATCACCTGACCTTTCCTTCTAATGCTTTGGTCTTTAGGCATGAATTGGAAAATAAACTGGCAGAACTAAAAAGAGCATAAAAGTGTCACACTCAAAATAAGATCAAAACAAGTTTTGATATGTTGACAAAAAGGAAATGCTGACTGAAATCTGCCCTGGATTGATTGATATCTTAATAGTGCTCTTACTTCTGTGGAATTTTGTTACTTCTCCCATGACATTAAATGTTAAAGTGCTATATGTGCAGCACATTCCCCATGAATAAGAATAATAACCAGCCACCTAGCAGTTGACCAGATTTCCTTTCCCTTCGCTGTACTATTGTGTTCAATGCCCATTTCTCCAGCATTTAGACGGTTGAGATACTGAACCTAAATTAGATGTTTTCAGTGAAAATACACAATACGSCAGATAGAGTGGATCCGAATGGCCCACTCTAAATACTATTTCCTGGCTAACAGCTGAAGAGATTCACTTTGAAATTTCCTATTAAATACCTCTGCCTCTTCAAAAGCTTAGTCTTCATTTGGCCCTCAACCCTGCAAATGCTTTAGCACAGGCATGTAAGTAATTCCATTAACACGTGTAAGTAACTCCACTGGTACTGATAATATACTAACCAGATACATATGTTTGGAGAACAAGACTTTGTTTAGGTAAGAAAATATTCTTGTGATTTTTTTCCTTTTCTTTTGCAAAACTCCAGCTTTGGAAAAGAAATATAAATGTTATATAAATTTGAGGGAATAAGCTCAAGCTCTAATTTCATTTTATTCTCACACAAAACAAAATGTTTTATATTCTTAGGAAATGCACAAAAAACATTAGGTCAGTTATGAAAATTTGGGACCTGATCCTGTAATCATTCAAAGTGTCTTTAATTAATTCAAGTATAGGAAAAACTGGCCTATAGAACCTGATCCCTTTGTCTCTTCAGTATTTTTTCAAAGGACAAAGTCGTGTAATTAAATCTCTGGATGCTTTTTATAGTTTTTCAGATGATGAAACAGAACAGAATGATGAACAGATGATGATGAACAGAAATATATCTAAATTATTTACAATACAGTACTGCAATAACAACACGTCATGTGAATACTCACCAATACGGCATTATAGAGATACGCGTGCGCACACGCACCCGTCCACGTGCTGAGCCGCAGCGCTTGCAGCCCCAACATCGAACGAAGCACCACATAGTGCGGCAGGACTGAAAACAAAACTGGCGAGATTAAACAGATGGCTTTATTGTTCGAAATTAATAATATACAAAAGAAAAGCGATATAATAATTGCAATCAGTCGCTCCACTTTTCGGAAAGAATAATGCACGGCTACGCAATGCACTGCAGGCATTCCCGATATTGTTTCCTTTGTAAAACGAACGGGGACGCATTCTAGAGGGACCTGACCGAGATATCCTATAGATACAACTTCGGCATTTACAGAGGCACCCTACGTGACACTTTATTTCTCGCAGAAGTCTTCGTGAGGGGAGGGGGGGCGGCGGGCGCTGGTCCCCGCCGTGCCCCGCTTGCAGGGAGGCGGCAGAGCCGCCGCAGGCAGCTGGCGGGGGGGGGGAGGGGAGGGCGGGAGACCCTCAGAGAAGCCCCATTGTTTAGATTTCTGTCATAAGCCATGAGAATACTTAATTTCTTTCATCTCTGGAGTTTTCATTATCATTCAAATTTCATTTTCCATTAATTGATCGGGGATTAGCGAAGCCATTATGCAAAAATTAGACAAGCCAGATGCGATGAATAATTCATGACGGACAATTACACTTTATTCCTGGTGTACTTCCTAACTTCCCTCCGACTTCCCGCCGGCTGGAGATGACAGCCTTCCCGCCCGCCCGAGCCGGGCACGGCTGTCGGCACGGCGCCCGGCCACCGCCGCGGGGCCGCCGCGGGGCGAGAGCCGGCGGCGGGAAGCCGGGCCCTGAGGCGGCACGCGGGCCCGGGAGGGGGTGCGGG
>JAYKAV010002910.1:1553326-1604422 GCA_035582835.1 Phoebastria nigripes | reverse complement strand
CGGCGGTGCCTGCCTGCCCGCCTGCCTCCCGCACACCCCCCCCGCCCGCCGCCGCCGCCCGGGTGCCGGCCGGGAGCGGGAGAGGCCGCGGGCGCTCCCCCCGCCCCGTCACCCGCGCGTCCCACACCCCTCACGCCGGGCATCTCATTTATCCCACCGGACAGTTGTTGCCCCATTAAAGCGCAGTCCCACCCTTCGCGAGGACCTTTCATCTGGGGAAGTTTTATGACACTTTGTAAATGTGCAAAGTTTTTAATTAGACTCGCCAGACAGCCCCAGGCAGCACTAGCGCCACGAAGTCTTCATGCTTCTCTCTGCTTTACAGCACAACAAGCCGCTCTACTCCTTTGAAGACAATGCCGACTATGTCTACGATGTCATGTGGTCGCCAGTGCATCCCGCGCTCTTCGCCTGCGTGGACGGGATGGGGCGCCTGGATCTGTGGAACCTGAATAACGACACCGAGGTGAGGCGGCGCGGCGGCCCGACGGCGGCCGGTGGCGGGAAGGCGAGGGCGGGCGGGCGGGCGGCGGGGCGCCGGGCGAGACCTTAACCCTGTGAGGGCCGGCGGCGCGGCGCTACCGAGCACCCCCTCGCCCCCCCTGCCGGGGGCCTGCGGGGGCGCTGGGCTCCCTCAGGGCGCGGGGAGCCCGGCGTCGGCCGCCGCCCGCGCCCCGGGGCGCGGCGGGGAGGGCAGGTCCCGCTGCCGGGGGCGCCTGGCCGCCCCCGTCCCCCCGCCCGCCTTCCCTCCCGCCTCCCTCCCTTCCCTGCGGCGGGGCCGCCGCTCTCGGGTACCTGTCAGGGGTGGGGAGGGCCGACTCCGGCACCCCCGGCAGAAAGCCAACACAAATAAATAGCCGCGGTGCCGACTCGGGAAGGAGTCTCCCTCCCCTCTCTGTTATTTTAAGATGCACTTTTAAACCGCGCCCGTTGTGTAGTTTTTTATTCCCCCCCCCCCGTTTCTGGCACACCGCGCTGCAGCCAGGCGCTTCAAACGGCACGTTTTCGATGCCTCCCCTCACTCAGGTGGTCACACCTTGGCAGCCCGGCCGCAACCGCCACAGGCCTGCCAGCGCTCCCGCCCGCGGCGTGGGCCGAGGCGGCGGGCAGCCCTTCGTCAGCCTCCCGCGCTCGGGAGGTGCTTCGTGTTTGGGTGGGGGACTTCATTTCCCTTCGCATTTATCCCCTGCTCCAAATCCTCCCGAGATTATAACTTGCAAGCCCCATACCAGTGCCTCCAGCGTGACGGAAACCCAGCGTGCCCCTGCATCTTCCCTCACCTCCCGCCTTTCTGAGTCGCTAGCTACTCTGAGTTCTTTAAGCACAGGGCATCTCTCTCACATGTTATTTGTGATTTTATACCCTCACCTTTTTTCTCTTTAAAATTTGCTGTGAAACTTAAAGGCACAAATGCAAATGAAAAAGAAAAACAAGTTTTCTTTCTGTCGCTATTAACTAAATAGCGGGGACCATTGGGGAGGAAATGTCRCACCTTTAAATTTCACAGACGAGAAAGGATTAATCAGAGAACTTTTTGCAAAGATTGAGAATGGTAAATACTGTATTTTTTAAAAAGTCATTTTCTAGACATGCCGAACACCCCTTTTTCCTCCTATTATTTCAGATTTTAAAAAATGCTGCAGACTTATATTGATACTATTTTTTCTGGATTTGAGTTTCCCCCAAAAATGGTTTTGAGAAAACCTGTCATATCACTTGAGGTCAATCTTAGATGGCCAGCAATCAGTATTCAGCATGAGAATCAAAATATTTTTCCACAACTGAAGTCTTGCATATTTTTACTTAATGCCATGTAAAATTAAGAACAAACAGACTGTAAAAAAAAAAAAAAAAGTCACGTGTTAACTGACAGTTTCTTTTTATTTCCCAAAAAGAGAAGACCGAAGAGCAAGCGGCAGTATTTCCCCCCATACACCCTATTTTTTACAGTTTGTTTTTTTTTTAAGATTGGTTTGATCGTTAATACGCCTTTCACGTAAACATGCTATACATTTCAGACAGAGTAAAATACGGGCGCAGTTTATGGCTTCCAGTGAGTGGTGCTTGCCATAAATAAGCATGGACAGGTAAGAGGAACCAGCACCGGGCGCTGCATTGTCAAGGGGAGCAGTGAGGCCTTTTGAAGTGCTCTGAGCAGGAAGCAGCGCAGCCTTTTTAATTAGAGCACATACAGCTGGAGGATATACAGGAGGAGTCTCCTCAGAATTTATTTTGGGAAGGGAGGGACATATCCTTCAGGTGTTCTCATTAATGCAGGCTTAAACACAGAGCATAAAACCCAGCATTTTAAGAAGAAAAAAAAATAACCCTTTCCCCCCAAATACCAGGGCTGAAATGCTGCTCTGCTTGAAATCAACTGATGTTTTGCCATTTAACTCAATGAGACTATAATTTCTTTCCAAAAAATTGGTATGGACCGCTTGATCCCATTCCCATCAATAATAAGGTTGTACATAGAAAACTGCTGATATATTTTCAGTGTGTTTACGTATAAATACATAGGAACATCAGAAAAAAGATTAATTTCAAGCTTCATCCTGCTTTTCTTCTGCATCCAAGGCCACCCCTGATTTCACAAATTATTTCCATTCTGAGAGGTCAAAATCAGCTCTCGTGTAAGGATCAGACTGGAATTATTTCCCTGGTATCCGAGCTTTGTATTTTTATGAGAATCAAATTTGGGTCTCTGGAGGCAGAAATACCATTTGGTTTCCTTGCTGAGCACTGATGAAACAAATTTAAAAATCTCTATAAATGATAAACTGGCAGATTCTGAATAGATGTGAGGTTTTGTTATGCTGGAGAAGCAGCAAAAGTACCACTGAGAGAGAGAACTGTAAGCAGTTCTTTTAAACATCGTAACTGAAAGTGATCGTTGTTTGCTTTTACCCTCTATCTGGAAGGTCATAATTAGTTTATCATTTTCAAGATTTCTGTAATTGATTACACCATTTAAGTCTGCACTGCTATTTGCTAAGAAAAAGTCCTTGTCAGCACTTTTGCCTTTGTAATAAGAAATCTTGAAACACCTATTTTTTAGATCATTATTACTTTTAGATGTCAGATATGTGATGTCRAAGTATTTGTGAAGACAGTAGAAAATGACAGGTATATTAATGTGTTTAACTGCTAGCTATTGATAAAAATCTCTGTGTAAGAACTAGATATGATTGTTATTAATGAGACCCAGTTTTGTTTAATTTGGGAAATAAGCCACATTATTATTTAGGTATTATTTTGTAAACCAATTAAGAAAATACCCGGTTTTAGTTACAATGTGCTACCTTCAAATTTTTGAACTGTAACACAGTTGCCACTAGTGTTACTCTCCATATTTATTGAAAACATTTCTCCTGAGAGCTAGATGCTTTCTGATCAAAATAACTAAAATCATTTGAGTGTACCACGGATTTAATCAATCTAATTATTCTCAAAATGTCAGTGTAAAGTAACAAGGGTATTTGTGTGCTTCATGTTGACCTGTGGATACCAGAAACTGTTTTTGTAATAGCAATGAAAGTCATCACATTTTATTTTATATTTGATAAATGAATATAAAMAAAACTTAAAAAGCAAAAAATCCTTACCCACTCCTTCATTCTTTTGCAAACTGAATATTATTTTTATGGATCAGTATAATACGGTTTGCAGATAGTTTCAGGATACCAAATGCTGATTTCTTGCCTATGTGTCCATAACATTTCTTTTTTGATCAAAATTGGAGAAGGTCTCTAGGTTATTGATCAGTCTTATTTATCTATGAACTGATATTAAACTGACTTACAAAATTGCTTATTTCTGCTGTGTTATATCCCATTCAAATGTTTGTTGGGTTTTTCTGCACGCAGTACCTTAGCTTTGAAAGTGTGAAGATGGTGTCTATTTCTAGAAACAGATAACAGATGTATTTGCAAGCAGGTTTTGACACTACGTAAGCAATAAAAGTAAAAAAATAAAAGGTATATTCTTATCATGCAGGTTTTTCTGGCTGCATCTTTCTTAATCTGTTACCTGTTAAAATCTCATTTCAAAATTGTTAAAAATCTGACAAGCACTAACTTCAGAGAATTTATAAAGTATTTCAAATGTGATTTTAAAAACATAATGCTACCATTATAAAATAAACTCTTATCTTTGAAATCTAAAATAGGCACGTGTAATTTAACTTATCACTATTGAGAGCAGACAAATCTATTTTAAGATACTATGGTTTGACTATATTTCTCTCCATATCACTGGAGAAAAGACTTTTTATTTAGATTTTTAAAGACTGTTTCATTATTGCTTTTTATTTTGTTAGATAGCTTTGTGGAATAGCAACAATATTTTACAAAACCATTGGGTTTTGAAAAAAAGCATGGGTTGTGTCTTGTGTCTGCGGCATGCATGCTGCTTATTTTTATGTGGAACACTGAAAGAATGCTGTATTAACAAAAAAAMCCCAGCTCTAGAGTTATGTATTTCAGCCTTCTGAAAGATTTTGTGAAAATTCAGTGCCTTAAATATATGCTGTGTATATTTGTATATGAAACAAATATCTTTGATCTACAGTTTTCTGAGAAAYATAGCTGGTTAGTGGATTAGTCCTCTAAAATGTGGCATTTAGTTGTTGTTTGAAGAAACCTATTTCCAAATGTTATGAAATTAATTTTGGCTGGAATTAAAATAGCGTTTTTGTTTAGAAATCAGTGATCACAGGAGTAAAACTTGCTTGTTTTCTACTGTGATTTTATCATGGATCAATGACCCCATGTCAGATCTAGGCCATTGACTCTCGCCCACTAAGCAGTAACAGACTGGGGACGAGGAGTTAGAGCATGCCAGCTTTTTTGGGTAATACTGCCTTGGACAGGACCTAGGGCTTGCACAATGGGGAGATGAGTCCAGTAGCTTATTTGCATTTGAATGACTTCTTAAAGGCGGGGGGGGGGGGAGGATGGTATCTGCTTTCTGATTGCTATCCAGCATTATTTCTACATCATTCTGCAAACAAAATCCTCTTGCATTTCACATGTGGGGCTCAGGACGCTACCGCGAAGTCCTTTGTGGAGGTGACGCTCTAGCTTGGCAGGCTCATTGTGCTCAAGGTGCCAGTTTGGTTTTGCAGCCTTGTGTCAGGGTTGGTGAGGAGGAGGAAGAGTGGGGAGTCTCCAGGGGGAGAGGGGCAAGGCAAGCAGCCCTGCTTCCCAGTCCTTGTCCTGCTGCTGGTGTGGCTGCACAYGCGCTGCGGCCGTAACGAGAGTCTCGGGAAGTCTGCAAAGGTTCAGCTTCCTACTGTCACTCATCTTGTGTGACACAATGAAAGCGTTAGAGCTGAGGAGAAGGAGATTGGCATGGGAGCTATACAATGTTTGTTTTAAAATTATTTTTCTCCTAGATCTTTGGACCTATCTCACAACTACAATATAAAGCTACAGCCAGAGAACTGAGATCAAGTCAGCAAAACATAGTTTTTTGTTAATCTTGTCAGTTTATCAATGTTCAGACCAGGCTTTAATACCACCTTCAAGCTGCTTTCTTCCTGCCTCTGCTGCATTGTGCCAACAATGAGGACAGAAGGAGTACCTGTCACTCCTCCAGAGGTAGCCCGGACTCTGGTTCCTGTCCAACTACCTCTTCTTGCCTGGACTGCTCTCCAATTCCATGTCCATTTATAGATCCCAGGACACCCCCTTGTCCCCATCTCACCGTGTGACCGAGACCAGTTCCCACAGATGGATCTGGTGGAGGAGCTGCTTTTGCAGCTATTCTATCCTGTTTGCCCTGACCTAAAAAGCATTAAAGCTAAAAAGCATTAAAGCTAAAAATCCTTGTTTGGAAGACTGTCATGCCAAGCGACAGGCTCCGTGCTCAGGCAGGTTCTCCTATTAAAGGCAGCTGGGTGGAGCATTAGCAGACTTGCAGGTTACCGTCATTTGTCTTATGAGATGACCTAAATCAACTGAGTGATCTACCTATCTGGGACAAACACCCACACAGTTCCTTCCTCCTGCAGCATCTTTTGATGCCCTCATTCCAGCGTAGATTACAAATACTTCTCCTAAGATCATGTTCATTGCTTTATTCATCCCACAGCATTAACCAGAATCTTTATGTGTGCTTGTGGATCACCTATTAAGTTGGTCGACTTGGGGCAGGGAGGGGGGTTGGAAATTAGACAGCATACAGGTGTATTTAAAGCAGAAGTAGTCTCCTGGGGATGTAAAAGAGAATTGTGGGAATATATTGTAGGAGTTCCTAAATGTCAGCTCAGCTATTCTCACTTCTGCCATGTCCTCGCTCTGAAGTGATTAGCTCAGGACTTTTCTGATGTAATACCTAAGTTTCGACCTCTGCATCTAGCCGCAGAGGTGAGTATGGATTTAAAGGATGCGTCAGCATGAATACAAGGATGTGTCTGCCAACCGTCAGGTTATCTGGGCCCGAGTCAGAGGCCAGAAGCCAGGGCAGGACTGAAGCCAAGTCCTACCCTCAGTGCGTTCTTGGTCATAAGTCAGTGACTTTTGAGAAAGAAGCAGATGTGGTTTCGCATGTCTCCGAGGTTAAGGGGAAAAAATTCATTTACTGCCCTTTACTGTGGAAAAGTCTTCCCTGCTCATTCCAAGCAACCTCTTACTCTTTCCTCTTTTTAGCACATGTGATCAAAGAAACAACGAACCCTTTTTTTTCTCCCCCTGACGAGGGTTGTACGGTACTTCCAGCAATGCCAAGGGACTTGTGGCTGACCCAGCTAAGCAGGACATTCAAAACTGACCCCCAGGTTCACAGGCAGCGTGATTTTATTGTCCTTCCTGTTCCTATTGTTTCGACAGGTTCCCACAGCCAGCGTCACCATAGAAGGAGCTTCTGCCCTCAACCGTGTCCGCTGGGCCCAGGCTGGGAAGGAGGTAGCAGTTGGTGATTCAGAAGGCCGCATATGGATCTATGATGTTGGAGAGGTATTATTATTGGTTTGGCTTTTTTTTAAAGCTTGGCTCCTGGAGAATGCCACATCCAAGTTTGAGAAAAGATCATGTATCGCAACACATGAGTAGGACACCTCCAAAGAATAAGCCAGATTTCTTTCAGTAGAGTCCCTGTTGATTTTGGTTTGCCAACAGTGTGTTAGTTGTAAAGCTACCTTGCAAAAGAGTTAACTAGTTAAAGTCTCATGAGAGAAGTCTTTTTTGAAAGTTTTCAGTGTTTTAAAACTTTTTTTTAATGGTTCTATGGGTACAGCTGGAAAAAGTTACAAAGGAACATAAAGAGGAAAATAGAGGTGCAAAAAGAAGCTGTGTTGTTCTGAAGTTGGTCCTGAAGGGTTCACCTTTTATACTCCAGTATCTCTTCTTTCATGACTGGCTTAATGCTGTACATTTTTCTCAGCATGACATGTACAGAATACATCTGTTCTTTTAATAATGAATAATGCTGAATATGTCTGAATACGTGCAAACGTACTAACAGGAGGAAATGAGAGGTGTCATCGTGGAGGATGGTAGGTGCATGTGTGATAAAGAGTATGTAGGTGCTGAGAAATAGTAGGATGTGTATTCTGTGTCTAAGGCTGCTCTCAATTCGCCCTGTTACATCTTATAAAAACCATCTAAACTGCAGTGTGTTTGGCACTGATGGAATCTACCTCTTTGTTGATGAATACGGTATAAAGTCAGCATTACAATCCCTTGGAACAGTTAAGGGTGAATCTCTGAGCAATCAGCTTTTATGTAGAGAATTTGTTTTCCATCATTATCTGTGATAGGATACTGAGATATTCATCTCTACACAGTAGGGAAACATTATAGAATACATACAGAATTATCTGTAACTCTCATAAAGTGATTTTATGGCCCATAGCAAAATTGCTTGTGCATGACTCATATTTTTGGATTGCATTCACTTGTGCAGGAGTTGCCTTTCCTCACAAATGTTTGCTGAAACTTCTTGCCATATTGTTAGCATAATTTCTAAATTGTCTAAGGTTACTGCGTTCAGATTTCCACTATGACACTGGCAGGTCAGGCTGCTTTTATTTATTTTTCATTTTTGCATGGCTGTTCCAAAAAGGTGGTTTTTCTGTTTTCCAAGTGATACGACAAGCTATGGAAATGTCTTTGATGACAGCACAGTCTGATCTTGTCTGGGAGTCTAGACGTGCTGTAGAAATATTTCTTTTTGCATATCATACACCAAATCATTCATAGGATTGTTTATCCCTGCAAGCTCACCCAGGAGAAAATAGATTTAGCGTTCTATGCAGAAGAAGTAATATTGAAGTTTTTGCCCTTTCCTCTGTATAATCAGACTTCAACTTGCAAAATGAGTCACAGTGATACGCTCAGATCAAACAGACAGACAGGCTTCTATTACTTGAAAAGGAAAAAGAAAAGAGAGTCATTCAAGTATTTATTTGTGTGAGTCCAGATCAGTGTTACATAAAGTGTTCTGCTTCACGGATGTTGCATGCCCTGCCCGTGCAGAGCCCAGCGTCTGCAGCTCAGCTTCATACAGACTTACGCAAACAGATGGATGTCCATCCACATGGCTGCTGACAAGTTGTGGGCCATTGCCACCCCTCCTCCTCTTCCGTAATGAATGAAGGAGCTCATTAATTTGTTGCCTGGTTCATTTCGGCAGTATCAGTCTCTGCAGTAATTCCTGTACCAAATTGAGGAGAGGTGGTCTGGGCTGCAACAGCTTCAGATACTACCAGCGCTGCTGTGTTGTTAGTGGCTTTTTCTGGTTTAAAAAAGAAGGGTGCTCATATATTCTCCAGCACAACTCTTCTCACTATAAAGCCTTAAGTGAGATGCAGAAATACTTAGCAGCTCAAGAGCCTGGAACCAAGGGCTTGTACAGTGAATAACAGCCTCTTCAGTCATTAACCCTCTGTGCCAGTCCATAAAGAGCTCTCTGATGAGTTATTCCATGCTTAGCTGTCCTCAGGCATGACGCACAGGRGATGCACAGCATGCACATGTACTTTTGGAAGTGTCTGGCAGAAATATGGCAGCCTTTAAGGCTCTCTCTTTACTTCAGTGTGCAGACACCGGCCAGTTCCTTGGCTCAGCTGGAGTCCTCCTTTGACTGTCCTTTTTGTATGGGTTTGATTCTGGGATATGATGGGGCTGGTCTGACAGTTTAAAAGGGGCRGTCCTTTTCCCCCTGCCAGCCAGCCATCCCTAGCCATATCCCTCACGGCCCAGTTTTTGTGCCAGTAGCAGTGCTTGTCACCACCCACATTGTGGGGAGGGACATAGATCAGCAGAGAAGTATTGATTGATTTATTTTTTTTGTTTTGTTTTCCTTGGGGTATTTTTCTCCATGAACTGACTCAGTGTGAGAGTAGATGAGTGAGCACATGGCTGGGGGCAAGAGGCTGGGAGCTGGACTGTACAGCACCTGGCAGCACCTAGCTTTCCTATTTGACCCAGCAGAATTGCAAAGCCTGACAATAAGCTGTGACAGTTGACCTTTCAGCAATAGCACTCTCCTATAGCATCAACTTCTGAAAAGGCCTCATCACTGGAAGAACTCATCCCTGCCTGACTGATAACTCAGTAGCATCCACTTATTTGAAGGTGCATCTCTCTGATTTGGGAAGACGGGTGTGATTACTCGCATTAGAAAGTCAGCAGGCCACTTTACAAAGACCCTAAATACACTCACCAAAACCATTAATGCTCCACTTATACTGCACCCTTTTTAAAACCTTTCTTTTCTCATGTCTGTTCCAAATATCACATTAGATCAGCTGTAAATTCATAAAACATTGGTTCCATCAGAAAAAAATGTGATTATATTTGTATTATAATAAAGCACAGTGTCTTTGAATTTCAAACTTCTATATAAGCAATTTTTCTTACCTGTTTGAACAGACAGAATTGACTCCATGAATTTTGATCAGAGCAGAAAACATCAGGATATCAAATCATTAAGGAAAAAATTTAAGGGATAGGAATTTTTTGGTAGATTCATCACAGTTTTAAGGACCTATTCTAGAGAACAGTAAAGTTCACTGCTGCTATTAACCCATATGGTGTAAAGAGAAAATGTTGTAAGTGAAAATGTAAGGCACGAGGTCTAACCTTGCATCCTTTGTGAAGGCAAGAAGTGTGAGATCAGGGTTGTTTCACTTGTGTAAGAATTTAGGATTTGGCCCTTTTTGTTATGTTATCCAGTCATAGTCTTTATGACACAAGAAATGGCAGAAACATGAAGAACGTGGCAGGGTCCATGACCAGGGAGTTAAAAATAACGGTGACATTTTCAGTTAGGCTATATAATGTTATCTCCTTAGAGTATGTACTTTTAGTTGTTTGATTTTGGCATTGTGTCTGAAAATAACTGAACACATTTATTTTCACAGTGAGGGGTCTATTTTCTCCTCAATGCATGTGCTTTATGCCCATTAGCATTAATGGGAGTTATACACACACTTCCAGGGGAGAGGAGACTTAAGTAGTCCATATAGATGTGCTCTTGTGGATCAGTAACCACTGATTTAAAGAATGTGAATTATAAAATGAAATAAAAACCCAAACAAACACACAAAAATCTGATTGTTTCAGTGTGATGGGATCTTAAACCTATATAACTTAACCAGAGAATATAACCAGTCATTGTAAATACCCTTTACTCTCTGTAAGATCTAAATATTCAAACCTTTGCTGGTCTAGTAGTTGAGATATTATTATTGTGATAGTATGTATAATGTATTTTAGCTTCTGTGGTCTTATGCTTATTTACTGGCCAGCAAGTTTTCTGTATGGTAGAAGTTGATTTTAACAGAACATGGACCACTGACTGTAGATTTATTCACATGTCCAGATGATTGATAGTTAGACATAACTGCATGTCTCTCTTGTAGATATATTTTCTAGAAAGCTTGCTCCCACTGTGCATGCTTCAGTGATGTTACACAGTTGCCGCTGTCATAAATATTCTCTAACAACCACGTTTCTTGCTTACCTGGCTTATTGAGAATGCTCTTTGCACCTTCGGTTGTGAAAGAAGCAGCTTCTCATCCACCTTCCATTATTTCTTTTTTTTTTCCATTAATCTCTTCCAGGTCATATTCTGCTTGCACTGTGAATAAATAGATAGAAACTGTAAAGCAATGATTTATTATTTGATTGTAATAAAATACAAAGTAAGTTTGCAGCACAGGACTGGAGAGTTTGAAACTGTAATCACAAGGAGCTTATTACTGTACATTATTTTGTTAAACTAGTTACAGGACAAACTATTGTATCTGTTTGGTGGTCTTTCAGACAGTTGATTCTAGTCATGCTTTTAAAAGGCAACTAGTATGATAGGTGGAACTGAAGAAAAGTAAGAAAAGGTCTTTCCCTAGACCATCCAGGAAAGCTCGCTCTGCCAAAGAAAGCAGTTACCTGGGATTCTTTACACAGTTATTACTACCTCTGTCCTTGTTTCCTTGCAGTGAAATCTGAATCATATGGATTTTTATGTGACTTTGTTAGGTTTCAGAGTTAATATCTCCTTAAGCCCTTTTAGGGCTGTTGCATTAGGTGGTTTGTGTACTTCCTCATTTGCTCCATGATGGGTGTTAATCCCGTATCTCATTTTCAAGTACGTGACCAGTGAGGGAGGAGCTGGCAACTGCCTGACATATGTGGATGAAGTGGTACAGTAAGGAATATCCCACTGTTGCCTATAAAATAATTTCCTTTGATTTCAGCAGCCTTTAACAGCCGCTCTCAGATTCTTAGGGTTCTAGACAGAGAGAAATGCCTGTTTGTGACCAACTCTCACACTTCAGCATGGCTATTGAGTCACTTGTTTTTCTGGGTAGAGTGGGGAAGGGTTGGTACTTTGTACTCCTATCTTGAGATCCCTGTGTTTCACTATAGATTTCATATGGAAAACATATCCAGCATCTCTTTCATGCAGTTAAAAACTGCTGTAGCCCAGAGAGAGAAATATGAAACTAGGTTTTGTGTCATGTAGTTATCCAGGTGGATTTTCCAGTAGGTTTACTTTTGCCATTTACTTTTTGCTCCTGTAAAGCATATGTTGAGTTAGGAAATGGTTTTGCCACAAAAGCAGAGTTGAGACTCGCCATAAAATATTTTATTTTAAAATCTGTGTTGAGTTACAAGTATTCTTGGAACACAGATAAATGGCTCGCACACATATCGTGAAGGCAAATTTGAGCAATAATAAGGGGTTGTGCTTACAACCAAGTTTTATTCAAAAGCATTCAAAGATCAAGTAAGATACAGTAGTTACAACAACACACCCAATCCAGGCATAAAGGATAATTAAATAGATTGTGAGGCAGTGCCTGAATTTCACCATTGATATTTTTGCTAGGGAGGTTGGAATGCTGGCCTCGGAGAATTTTAAAAGCATGTTTTAACAAAGCAGAATCTCTTAAGAGTTGTTGGAAAATGTAAAGAGCTAAGGTTTTGATTTGCTTCCCCTCCGCCCCCAGTTTTATAATGTTCAGTCTTGAGAGACTTTCAAAACTGGAAGCTCTTAGAGATGACCAAAAAAAAAAAAAAAAGATAATGACAGCATACTAGGAACTCCAGCTTTTTACTTGAATAATATCTGAAATATTGAACAGAACAAGCTCGTCGTCCCTCATCATTTGAATTTTGACTGATATAGCCAGTATTCACAAAGGGATTTTTGAAGTAGGTTAAATAAGAACTCCCTAATGAAAAAAATGCACTAGTTTGAAATCAGTCAATTTAATTACTGTGTTTTATGAAGGCCATTACCCATTGCTGATTACTAGGGTGATAAAATCTTTAAGCTTTGGTAGCCTCCATAGGGGGTGAGCCGATCTAAGTAGAGCAAAGTCCAGTCATTATCACCCTAAATACTTGTGTTTCTCATTACAATATTCATTACTTTAGGTTACTGTGAATGCTTTGAGGTCTTTATGTAAGCACTGGTTTATTCTCCTGTAGAAAAACAATGTTGTTATGTTGGTAAGTTAAACCAAGCATTTATATACTTTTACAGTTTAAAACGAGGCTTGGCTACATCCAGACATAGAAATGCATACATTTATGCCAGTGAGTACCACTATACACTCCTATTCATGGCTGTGTGCTTGTCGGTACGGTTGTACTAGTCTGATAAGAAATGGAAAAGGATATGAGTTACCTTGTTCTTTCAGTCTGTTTTGGTACTTAAATAAGTTGGAATGGAAGCTTCTGTTCCTAATAACAATCTTTATTAGGGAAGCACTTTTCAAGAGGGAAAACTGAGCCATGATCTAACTAATCTGACTTACCCAAGGCAGGTTGCTGAGGGTTGGAGCTGTTTATCTCCAGTGCCAGTCTAGGGCCTTGCACTTCCCTTTCCCTGCCACCTCTTGCACATCATGCGGCATCACTGCCTCTCTGCCCTTCTCAGTCACCTTCGTCGTGGCCTTCTGACTTACAAAGCAGCTTCATAAAACCGATGTTATTTAAAAGATGACCTCAAGATTATTTCCCCTCTTGTTTAAAAATGTGTATTTTTTAAAAGAACACTTGAAACATATCAGGGAGAGATGTGGATCTGGGCTACTGGGAGAGGAGAGTAGCCTGTAGAAAGAGGCTGAAGAACTTGGTGTGACCAGCCAAGGAAGTCTGAGCCTGGTGGCAATATAGATGATTCATGTACTTACAGAGATAGGAGTGCTTGGGGCCAGAGAGGGAGAACTAGTGAAGCTGAAGACATGCTGCAACCAGCGCATGTGGCCGCAAGCTGGCCATGTATTCGAGTCAAAAATTAGAAGAATATTTTTAACAATCAGAAGGCTGAAGTTCCAGAGCGGGTAGGGACAGTGGGACAAACAGCCTCTCGAAGTGGAGCCTGTCAACAGGATTTTGTGATGTACTTGTGTGTGATACAGCAGTGGGTCGCACCTGGCGTACAGGGTCACTCTCCTGCCTATGCCATGATGTATGCTTGATCTTGGTAACAACAGAGTTTCTTCTGTTTCGCTATATATATAAATGAACATGAAATTCCACTTTCATTTTACTACTGCAATATTACTTGTTAAAACTAAAGGAGGAAGTACCAGATTTTTAACAAAGATACCCTTTCTCTCATTTGTTAATTAGGCAGTGGAATTAAATGGGCATTAGTGAAAACAGACAGAAAGGGGGGTGTGCAGGGGTTAAATAGTCATCCTAAAAATTCAATTGATTCTTTATCCTTACCTTCCAGTTGCTTATGATGAAATATTTCAGTAGTTCTCCAGAGATAGCTTACTAGCTCCCCGGAGAATTTCATGGGGTAAAAAGACATGAGTTTCCAATATGATGCAAATATCTTTTATAAGAATTCCTCAACTCCTCATCATATGAAATAAAAAGCCTAAGAAAACCAGTCAACCAACCAACAAAAACCTGGCTCCAGTCCTTTTTATTCATTTGCACAGTACTTTTAAAGCCGACGTATGTTTCCTTTTCCCTTGCAAAGGCCCAGATCCTCCCCCTGCAGAGAGGATCAGAGAGAACAAGCCACATGTGACAGGAGTTAATCATGTAGCTTAATGCGCTATTAGAAGGCACTCAGATAACGAAGTGATGAGAGCGGCAGAAGAGAAGCTGTAAGAGATCATTCCCTTTCGGCACAATAAAGCCTGCAGGAGGGGGAGAAGGGAGAGCTGTATGTGACAATCTTCCTGCCGGTATTTTCCTGCTGAGCTGGGAAACGCTGTAAAGGGCAAGAGAGAAAGGAGAAAGGCAGGCTCCAGATCGGACATACCAGACTGTCCACTGTATGTTTAGCACATCGGCACTACCAGTAGCTTCACTACTAGCTCCTCAGTTACTGCTTCTCCTGAAAACCTTTCAAGAGGCTTAGTGGAAAAGATAATCTGGGTCCAGGCTTTCCATGGTAGTTGTAGGTGAGGCAGTGGAAGCTGAGCAAGTGCTTTAGCTGGTCTGCCCTGTCCTGACCCTGCATCCTGGAACACCGGTGGGGGACAGAGCTGAAGTCAATGCATGTTACTAGTGTCACAGAGTATGTATTTTAAAAACCTAGTTAGTCTGTTGGGTGATATTTTCTCTGAAAGTTTTTACCCCCTTTCTGATGTAAAAAGAAGTGTTACTGAAAAATGTTCATAGCTTTAAGTAACGGAGAGTATGGAAAGGGAAAAGTACCAAATGCAAAATTTAGTTTAAGCTCAGTTTGTGTGCAGCAATTTGCAAATTTCATTGAAATTCATGTGTTATCATTGTGGTGTTAAAACACTTCTGAAACAAGGGCTGCTTTGTGTAATTAATTTTCTTCATGATGCTTTTGTGGTTTCAAAATGTCACATCCAGTAGCGGTTTTCATTTTGAGAATCCTTAACTACGTTTTCAGTCTTTTTTTATGGTTTGCAAAGTGGTCTGTATTTTGAACATGAAAAAAATATTTAATTCGTGACTTGGAAAGTAATGGTTAAACCTAAAATATCAACTGAGGATAAGTCTGGGCCTTAATACATCCTATTAGGTGGCTAAAATCCCATATTTGGTATTTAATTTAAATGTGAAATGTATCCTCCAGTGCCTATAGTGGTGGAAAACTCTATATCTGAAATGAAAAAAAAAACAACAAAACAAAAACTCCTGCTATTTCATGGATGAGCTTTTGCAGATAATGGAATGTGTGCAAAATCTCAGGGAAGGCAGCATCTCTCCTGCAAACCAAAATCTTTGAGCAGTTCATAAGCTACTTTTGGTGAGAGTCCATTTGCCAACTGGGAGCCAGAAAGCCATGGCAAAAGTCCTTTACAGTTACTGTTCTGCCAGATTTCCTGGCATGAATCATGGCGCGGACATGGCCGACTTGGTCTGGAAAGGAAGCAAGCTGGGCTGAAGACACCATGATTTATTTCTTCCCTGAGGCAGTAGTCCTTCACTCAGCTGAACTTTCAGGGAGGCACCTTTGCCAGTGCAGCTACCCCACAGGCTGAAGCTCTAGTATTTCAAGTAAAAATGATGTGACAGTTCTTCCAGTCAAGGTAGTTGTCAGTAAAAAAACCATAGATATTGGAAAGAACAATAGGTTGAAGGCTCCTTACCTTCTAGTTTTGATCCATTTGGTATTTTTAGGCTTTCTAGTGCAATGATGAGAACTGATAACATAATTTGGTATAGGAGGAATTCTCCTGATCCCTTAGCTCCAAGCATTAAATGTCCTGAAACTCATGTAAAAAATTACAGGAGTTTTCAATGACTTTGAGAAATGGCAGTCAAAGCAGGACTGAGATCCCCATGGGAGATGAATGGCGGGTAGCGTGCCTCACTGTTTTTCTTAATCAACCTGTAAACTGATGGCATTACAGAAGTGGTGGAAAGGTAGGAACTGCAAGAACTTTGCCGCTTAGGGCACTACGTCTTTTGAAGCAAAATTGTTAGCTTTTCTGAAGCATGGCAGATGCTCTTTCTGCTCCCGGAGCTGATTAATTATATTAAATCTCTTGTTTCCAAGGACTTAAACAGGCCAATAGTCTCTGCTGTTGAAAGTATCACTCGAGGAGATCTGTAGGAGAGGATCCCCACAACGTGACTGGTGAAAGCACTCTGGTGTGCTTAAGAACAGGCTATAAGCTTATAGCTTAACGTTTGTATTTTAAAAATAAGAGGTGATCTAAGGAAACAAAAGTAATCTAAGTTTCAACTTTCAGTCATCTCTTTCAAGATAACTGGTGATTAGTCAATATTTTATCCTCTGTAGACTATATCAAGATATATTAATTGAGGGAAGAATAATCTGATAGCTTGGACATCATTCTTTCTGGTTAATTCAGGAGAGCCTGAGCCAACTCTGATATTATAGGTCGAACTGTAGCGTTGTACACAATTAAAGATACTTTCCACTTCCTTGTTTTCTTGTCCATATGCCCTATCAAGTTTTAATCCTTCAGGCTGAAGTTTTCCACAATTGGTGTTTGCTTCCAGCACAGGTTTTGTTGTTTCTTACTTTTTTTTTTTTTAAGATTAGAGACACTATCATAACACAAAATGAATAACATGCTCAAATTGAGGGAGTTAGCCTTAACTCTGACATTTCCTATCGTTGAAGTGTTACAGTCTGCAGTCTTAATGTTCTGTTAACATGCATTTGTGTGTCATGTATGTTTAATTTACGGACTACGTTTTATTTTGTTCTCCTGTTAGACTGGCATCGAGATGATTGCTGCAGACAAAGAGGACTAAGTTTAGAAAGAATTAATGGGCATTCAAATGCTTGAGTTCCTATGTAGGCCCTTTATACAGTGTATCTTTGCACATTACATATAAATTATTAAAATAACACCATTGTTTCCTTGGTATTCAAACATAATTTACCATAAAGTATGTAACAATTCAGCAGCTACTGTTCTCCTTAGGAGAAAAAGTTGAAGTTTGCTGAAAATGGATTCAGTTTCTGTTTGAGATTAAGCTTTTTTTTGTCATATAAGCTAATATTTTGTCTTCTTTTTACTATGGCAGCACTAGTTAAATCAGACCCTGCTGGTGAATTGCAAAGAAATAAATCACAACAGACATTAATCTAGATGAGGGCTAAGTAATTAACTTCATAGAAGGGTGGTATATACTGTGTCTGTGACACTAGACTGACTGCTGTGCATAGAATAAATGCAGTATTTAGGCTGCCTATGGTATTCCACCCCTTCAATTAAGTAAACAAATATATATAGAGCTACTCTGGAGTGTATCCTTTGTGGTCTAAACACTGTATCTTATTAAAATCATCTGCATGCAGTATGTGGGGTTTGAGTTCCTGCCAGTGGTTTCATCCATTGTTAACAGTGATGCTCGGCTCTCCCAAGAGTTAAATACAGTGGTACTATAGTTATGTGAAAAGGGTGCTCTTGGTTACTTTGGTGGCCATTTCGTTGCATATTACCTCCCACTTTGTTTCCATCCATGTGTGTGGCATAGGGTGTTGCCTGGAAAAATATAGGCTTTTTCAGGAAAAAAAAAAAAATCCATATAGGTTGAGAAAAATATCAAAGGCGGTCTGTAATTGATTCTGGGGGGCAAGACCAGGGCCAGAATAGGTACATGCCTGCCTGCTCTATGTGTGCGTATCAAGATATTTAATATTTACATTTACGTATCTGTTTTCACCTCAGTGATAGTGATAAAACATCTGTTGAACTCTGGAAGATAGGATCAGTTGCTTAAAGTGGAACTATAGTTCTTGTTTTTCATTTGTAAGTGTTACGATCCTCATTCTGCAAGTGCTCTCTTTTACCTGGAAAATTAGACCGATTGTCTGTTCTACTTTTTAGAAAACATCAAGCTGAAGTAGTTATATTTTATCATTGTTAAAAATATTTTTACCTACAATTTCATAACTGCATTCAGATGTTAATCCATTGCACAAAGTATCTGCAGCAGATTTCTTTTCAATACAGCACTTAATTTTAGAGAGTGATATGGGCAATATAGGTTGACAAAAGTTCTGCTTAGAGAAAATAGCTAAAATGATATTCGCCTGAAGCTACGTTTATTTGATGATGCTATTAAATTGAAAGAATATAAAAATGGTGATAAACCACATACGCAAATAACTTAGTGTGAAGTCTGAGATTTTAGTCATTAAAGTTAGTTTACCAGACTTGCTGTTTTCCACAAACTCAAATTAATCTGAATATTTTTTAAGCTAAGCTTTAATTAGCTATCTCTTCGAAGAGTTTTTAACTTCCCCTTCTCAAAAATTATAATAGCAACAGAGTTGCTATTTTAGAGATAAGAGGAACATTAATTTTCATATAGTTTTTATTTTCCATGCTGGATATGAGATTTTTTTGCAAATAGGGCTGTGTTGAAGCAGAGACAAGTAAACAGGATTGTCTAAAATAAGATCAGCCTTTTCCTCCAAACTGCAACAAACCCAAATGCAACTGATAAAAGATGTGTGTTAATCAGAAAGTTTCAGATCTCTAGCAGCATGATGACTAGCTATAGAAACCCATCAACTTAGATCAGAACAAGGTTTTCTATATACAAAAATAAGAAAGCATTGTACTTCTACGAAATGTGTTTGAATGGGTCGCAGATTTTTGACTTGGGAACTGGTGTCACCCTTAGAGTGTATCTTGGACCACCATGCAGGCTCGTCTGCAAACGTCTAATTGAAAACAGTGTGTGGCAATACAGTTGCACGGGCCGGCTGCAGACCACATACTTTGGCAGTTCGTTCCAAGTCATGGTGTAACGGTTCATTTTCAGATTCTCCTTTTACACCTGTGTCCACGGGACGTGTATGTTAGAAGCGATTATAGTCCGTTCTGGTTGGAAAAATTCGCCCCTTCAGAACAACCCCTCAGTCAGAGACAACGCTGAGGAGGTTCTTCCCACGGCTATTTTTGCTCTGAGGCATCTGAACTCTAGGTGAAGACAAAAAGAAACGTTATTATTAACCTGGTGATTGGGATTGCACAATACTTTCACCAGTGATCAGCGCTGCAGGTTATGAACCAGTGTCTCAGTGACCAGTAGATTGACCCATGAGGTACAGTCATTAAAAGGAAACGCAATAGCTTGAACACAGATGACAGTGCTCCCTTTGAGCCTATGGGACACTGGTTCCTCCAAAGTGGAGGCTGCTGCTGCTGAAATTGCATTTTATCTCCTTCTCGGGAGAGTCCCCAGCCCTCAGAGGAGAGAGCTGTGCTGGACAAGAGCATGGAGGGATGAAGGCAGGAAGAGTCTGTCCGCTCCCATCCCAAAGATTTACAGGCTTCAGGGAAGGCGAGGAGCCAGGAATAAAGTGAAATATCCTCAATGAATAATTCATTTGCTGGAAAGTGGTTTTTCAGGGAAACTAAAGCTATACAGAGATTTGGACAAATTGAGCTGAAACACTCTCAGCCATAAAAAAGATGGATAGGAGGGGAATATACGAAAATCTTGAAATATGTTGTAATATCTTATTTCAACGTTCTGGATAGATTCCTTTAAAGGGCACATTCGAAGTTTGGTTTTTTTTTTGGTCTCAAAATCATTCCTTTTTGGTTTTTGGTTTTTTTTTTTTTTTTTTTTTAATAGACCTAACTTAAAAGAGCAAATGTTACTAGAAGGTGTTAAATGATCTGAAAATGAAAAGAAATTTATGTTGATCTGTGTCTTCAAGCACTGTTTTTTTCTTACTTTTCTGCTTGCTTGGGGAGCCCAGCACTAGCTGACACAAATGGCAGCGTTGAGAGTTGTCTGGTCAGAGCATCTCCTTTTTCCTGAGTTCTGTCTTACAGTTTTAAAAGTAGTAGTGTTCAGAGAAGTTGCTAATAGCACAGTTTCTGGGAAAACACGGGAAATACAGTTTGTGTTTTTAAGATCTCTGGTGTATGGATTGGAAGCTCTGCACACAGAGGAAATCTCTGCCTTGATGAGAAGATGGAGGAGGCTGTTCCTGGTGAACCTCGCATTCATGCTGCTACCTGCGACTAGCTGGCCTGGTGAGCCTCGCRGGGAGAGGGCTCTGTTACTCTCTTACCAGATGCACATAAACCATCTTGTACTAGTGTCGAGGGGAGCACGTGTTTGTGCTTCAGGGCTGGAAAGCTGACAGGTAAGTGAAGTGCTTGGCTAGAGTGATCACCCAGGAAACACAGAGGAGCTTCAGAAGGTTCAAAAATCAAAGGGTTCTGAGGTGGCACCGTGAGATACAGTTTTGTCATGCATTGCATAAATCACATAGAATTGTGACACATCGGCAAGGCAAAGCCAGGTGCTTGTCAGGAAGATCCTGGCGGTCACTTCCCTTGGGTCTGATCATTTTATTCTTTATCTACAGTGGAGAGAATAGGCACAAGTTGGAACAATCTTACCTTTAAACTTCACAAGCCTTGTTGCTTCAAAGTCTTCTGTAACCCCATGGCTCTGAAAAATGAACTGGGGGGACCTACTGTGGTTGACCTATGTGGCCCAGCTAGACAAATCCCTTCTTTCCAAATCTAGATGTTGTTTAGATCCTCTCCAGTGTTGAAAGCACAGCTCAACACGTTATCACCCAAAAAAGAAGAGGGTGAGAATGATACTAGAGACAAGGGGCTTCTAGTTGGCCAGGATCCAGCCACCTCTAGCAGATGGGAAGGAGGAGAACAAGAGGACAGGGAGAACTCAGCTCCTAATTTACAATCCTTTTGCTGTTGCATCCCATCATCTCACTTTCTAGGCCCTTTGTATTCTGTTCTGTCCAGTCAAGAGTTGCCTTCCATTGGTATAGGTATGTATGGTGGACTGGGGAAGCACAGGCTGGGAAAGATTCACATAGGTATAATGTTATTTATCTATAATAAGATAAACTGATAACTGTAACGCCTCGCAGGAATAGGCAGAAATCTATTTAGTGTTACTATCTGGGGGCCGCCCCTGCGCTTGCTGAAATTACCAATCCACCTCTCTGGTGTTTAATATTAATCATGGCTGCTACATATCAGCCCTCGTGTGCAGCACACAGCCAGTCTCAATCTGGGGGCTCAACTGAGCTCACTTTGCATAGGAGTCTGAAGACTGCTGGCTGGGAGGTGCTGCCCAGGGAGGCTTTCCTTTTCCAGCCACGTTATTTCTGCTGGACCGTTCAGCCAGGAGGAGTGTGCTGGAGAGTTCTTATCCAAAATCTGCTTATCTAAAATCATAGTAATGGTGGTGGTGGAAAAATTAATTCTGAGAGTTTGCATCACGTAAATCAGTTTTTTAATATCAGCAAGAAAAACAGTTTGTGAACTAGTTTAAGTGATAAAATCTTAAATGTGTCTAGTATTTAGTGTGTTACATGTCTTTGTTATTTGTTATATGTTATTGATCATGTGGGAAGCACTGACAGATACTCATAGTTATTGAGTGCTTTTGGAAGAATATTTTATGAAAGTGAATTGGGGGAGGAGATCTAAAAAGTTGATAGTGATATAAAGAAAACTTTGATTTTTTTTTTTTTTTGATAAATGACCAATTGTCCTGAGTAAATATCTTCACCCAATTAAAAATGGGTCACCATCCTAACATCTTGAGAAGATGTGTTCCTATACTAAATTCTCATTCCTGTATCCAGCTGAGCACGTGTAACTTCACAAGCAGAAGCAGATTTATTTGGATGCGTAAACTTGTAGTTACACTTGCAGGTTGGTAGGCTTGCAGCCTGAACTCTTTTGATATTTTAAAAGCCAGACAGAAGACAAAAGTACCCCTCTTCCAACAACTTAGCAGACAGAGTTTGGCTAAAGTCACCGCCTTACTTTGATAATACTGGTTTTCCTCATTAGAATTACTATCTGACGCAGCCTAAATGTACCATGGTATTTAAGTTAAAGCAATGTGAGTAATTCAGTCAATTAATTAGGTGCGGGTAGCGCTTACCTTCCATTGTGAAGGGATCAAAGGAGAACACTTAATAGCATTTATTTTCTTGTTCTGCTCCATACCTTAGTGTCAGTTCATTCAAATAACCTTCTGACCCAAATGTTAATATAAGTTATTATATTAAGTTACTATGCTTTGGTGAACATTTCTACCCTGCGTCGACATCATGACTGCTGGGACTCAACACGTGCTGCTTTGTGGTAACTGGAAGTGGACAGAAAAATAGGAAAAATGCCAAACGAGTGAGGAACACGCAGATAGCTCTAAACCTCTGCCTTTCCTCTATGAAGTATCTCCTCGTTTCTTCCACCCCTGCCCTGGTACTTACAGAAAAACTTGTGCAGAGAAGCTGAAAGGGAGATTCCACAGATAGACCCAGGCCTCCAACACTTGTGGGTGTCGGTGTGCCCAGCTGAAGGAACTTGAATGGAAAATGACTGGAAGGGGAGCATTAATTTAGACAAGAATTTGAATTGGAGTTTGTGGATGCTTTTGTCCTTATTTGTGGTCTTTTGCTGTATAACTGTTCTGGTTTGGTATTGGGGCCTTCACAGAAAGAAGTCGGGGGGGAATAAAAGTCAATTTTTCCTTTGACTTCATTATTGCCAAGGCTTCCCTCCACATCCCTGAGGAATTTATATTAGAGAGGTTTCTTCTACTAACAGTCTGTTAGCAGGATTGGCCCCTCGTTGAAAGCATGATGCAGTGCGTGAGATTAAATAAGGTAAAATAAGACAAAGTTCTAAGTAATTAGATTGTGTGTGGGCACTGAATGTTTTCATCTCTGTGCTAAAGGTATTCACTTCAATCATTAATTGTTTTGTGAACTGAGTCATTAAAAATGGCCCAGGTCTTGCTAACACTGTCAGCTAACAGTAATGGATGTAATGCATACATTTGTGGGGAGACTCTTCACGTTTGAGATACCAAGTTGTTTTAATAGGCTGGACTTTGATTTTATTTGTCTGTGGCCATGCTGTGGAGTAAAGGAAATTAAATGATCTCCATGTCATAAATATATTTCATTTTTTTCTTTAGAATGACGTATTGTCTTCTTCAGCCATTTAATGCAATGTAATGCTGTTTAGGACTTTAAAAGACAAGGAGAAATGAGGCTTCATTAAATTCAATAAGTGCTTTGCCTAGGATATTGTTCCACTTTAATGATTTTACTACTTGAAATAAGTGAGACTCATTTCACGTTTTCATTCAAGAGTTTGATAAATGATAGTGCCATACACATCACAAGAAATAAAATTTTTTAGGACACAAGCAGTAATAACGGGGAAATTGCTATACAGCTGGTTTTGGTTGCATCTATGATAGAAGGATCTCTGCACTGTCCCTGAACTTACTATACGCTAGCTTGTATAGGTGTGTGGCTGTGACCAAACCTGTGCTACGGGTACTTGTGTGGTGGTGCACTGACCTCCATTCTGGTGTTACATTTCCTTCTGCTGAAGATTTTTGAAAGAACAGAGCTGTCTTTCAAATAAAGACCATAACAGATCCACATCTGTGTGTGTGAGCATGAGAGACAGCTGTCTCAAATGATTTACTCCTCTAACTCTGGTCTCCGTTCCTGGGAAAAGTAAAGGAGAAAAATGCAAAAAGTGGAAGACAAAGAAGGGAAAACCCAGAGAGTGCAGTGACACCTATTATTGAGGGCTGAGGTGGTTTTCACACAGATTGCATTTCTCAGTCTGTAGCCTCAGTAAATGCTGAACTGTTCTATATTCAGTGTTTCAGCAGGCAAAAAACCAAACTTGTTGTACACCAGCCCTTCATAATGTAACTGAGTCACTGATATATGCACTATACATGGGAAGCTTTAAAACACACGCTCTGTTTTTCTCCAAAATATTGGATGTAGAGGCAAAGCTAGATACAAAATAGTTGAAAAACTCATTGGTGCCAGTGAGATACAGAGGAGATATTTAGATCCAGTATTGCAAATTGCTGTCCGTACGATTAACACTGAATCATAGAATCATTAAGGTTGGAAAAGACCTCTAAGATCATCGAGTCCAACCGTCAACACAACACCACCATGCCCACTAAACCATGTCCCTAAGCGCCTCATCTAAATGTCTTTTAAATACCTCCAGGAATGGTGACTCAACCACTTCCCTGGGCAGCCTGTTCCAATGCTTRACCACTCTTTCAGTAAAGAMATTTTTCCTNATRTCCAATCTAAACCTCCCCTGGCGCAACTTGAGGCCATTTCCTCTYGTCCTATYGCTAGTTDCTTGGSAGAAGAGACCRACACCCACCTCGCTGCAACCTCCTTTCAGGTAGTTGTAGAGCACGATAAGGTCTCCCCTGAGCCTCCTCTTCTCCAGGCTAAACAGTCCCAGTTCTCTCAGCCGCTCGTCGTAAGACTTGTTCTCCAGACCCTTCACCAGCCTCGTTGCCCTTCTCTGAACTTGCAGCAGTGTACATGGAGCCTTCACACATGGTTAACGTTGGGCACATACACAAGCTCTTTCCCCAGCTAGGCTTGCTAGTTCATGTAATAGAGCCTTTTCTAAGTCTCCAGTTATATGTATCGCTATTGGGATGTATGGAGAGGAGAATAATTTGACTGTATTCCAGTACAGGGTATCATACAGCCTTGTGTGCACCTATAATCTGCTAGTGCCAAATGGATGTTGTTAGCCAGCCATCTGCTTGGCATTTTTGGTGGTGTTTTAAAAGAAGTAAGTCAGTATAGATTGAATATTGGGTACTACAAACTGGATTAGCTAAGGTCATACTCATTCTCTAGTCTAAAGGCATCCATTTGCTAAGGTGGACAGCAGTTTATTATATGCCCCATAGTTTCCAAACAGTTGTCTTCTTCAGTACCAAGCACTGCATAATATCTTGAGACAGTTATTTTTTCATATTATATTCAGGACATGATCACAGGGCTTCAAGAGGGCAGTAAAAATGTGGATGGTTCATCTGGATGCTTGTTGCTGTTTTCTGGAATTTAAGTTAATGAAAACAAAGTTTGAGAAAACTGCTTGCTTTTTTTTTTTTAAAATTATCTCAATCCCAGCTTGCATTATCTTCCAGAAATTGCAGTGTTGGATACAGCTAGAAATGACTGCAGTATTATTTTGCCATAGCACTAAAGCGTTTTGACTGGAAGTTTAGCTATTTAGATTACACGTCCCTCTTGAAGCCTAATGTTCAAGAGCTCTTCATTAGAAACATCAATGGTATTAAATGGAAATGGATCTTGCATGATGGTATAAAAAATCAGACCAGTAATGCAGTATCCAGTTGGTATAACATTTCCATTATAATGCATTGCTTGTAATTGTGAATTCCTTAACATAGAGGAGGATAACTAAAATAACACAATATATTTATTTTACTATTAAGAGCTTTAATGAACTTCAGGAAAATAGTTTCAATACAGTGTTGTAAAAGCTCTGTTACCTTCTGCACATTGACCTCGGTCCTGCAAACAATTACACTTGGGCACAGCCTTGCTGACTTCAAATGGCCAGCTCACGTGTGTAAAGTTAAACATACGTCTATATACTTGTAGAGATCAAGGCCTCGACTTAGTTTGGAAAATCTGAAATATTTTAACCAAGGGGTAGATTTTGCAACAACACTCCAGCAAGAAACTTTTCCTCAAAATCAAGCAGGTAAAGCTTTTTTCTTTGCYACTGTAAAAGCTCCTTCTAGCTGGTACTGAAGAGGAAGCTGCCAGATTTCTCCTGGGAACTCGGCAGCACTTTACAGTGTAACCAACCCACGGCGGGTTCATGAGGCCCATGCCTCCGTCCTTCACTGTGCGCAACAGCACTGATTGCGATAGGAGCTCTCCTCAAAGGAGGTGCCTCGGTTTTGGGCGAGAGAGATAACCGGTCTCCCCATGCGGTCTCTTAATTCCCTGTCGGTTTCTCCCCCAGCTGGCTGTTCCGCACAACGATGAATGGACCCGCTTCGCTCGGACCCTGGTGGAAATCCGCGCCAACCGAGCAGACAGCGAAGAGGAAGGGGCGGTGGAGCTATCGGCCTAGAGGAAGAGAAGGAGCAGTGCCCGCCGTCGCCAGAACAGCAGCTTTCCCCCGCTGAGTACGCCCGTGTTCAGTGTCAGAGTCAGTCTTGCTGTGGCTTTTGATGCCAGTGTACGTGCCAGTATTGCTCGAAGCGTTCCATATTAATCACGCTGCTTTACACAAGGCTGAAAATATCCAGAGCATTTTCATACTTTATATTTCTGTCTGAAAAGTAAGAAAGAAAAGACAAATCAACCCTTTATGGGTTTAGTTGTTGCCTTTTAACTACTTAGTAGCTGTATTTAATAGCTAGGAACCCCTGGTTAAACTTGTGCTCACATTGCCCTTCTGGCATAGTCCTATTAAATCCATATGAAGCCAGATATGATTATGTGCAGATGTGGTGTGCTTCACTGTATGGGACTGGGCCAAAGACTTTAGATGTGGTGTTTCACATGGTGACTTACATTATGAATGGATGTACTATACGAAAGTTGCTGCTCCTTATTTATTGCGGTGTGCTGCATGGAACATATTTATTTGAAAGCATTAAAATAAACGATCCTAAAGCATGTGCATAATGAGAGAACTGCATTGTCTGTGTGCTGCCGTAGAGGTTACGTTAAAGTCCACATAACAATTACAGTACATCAGTTGTGCTTAAGATGTAAGATCTATAAAGGTTGGCTTGAGTGGATGGAATGAGTTTCCTTTCCTTTTTTTTTTTAAGATGCCTATTATTTCTAGGCACTTTAACTATATTTCAAATACAGTTGGTCACTGATACTTGTCATGCAAGTTAACACTAACAGTCTGACAAAGGGTTGTGGTTCCCGAGTATGACACTAGTATTGCCAATAAAATGTATCAAGCCCATTCTGTCGCAGTGTGGTTAATCTTGCCTTGCCAGCAGTGCTCAGCGTGTTCATTACCGGTCACTGGCGAGGCACTGGGAAAATGTGACTGCCCTGACTCGCAGAATGCTCATGCAGCTGCTATGTAAATAGATACCTTCGGCTACGGGGACTGGCCAGTAATGGACTTGCATGCATCAGATCCTGCTACAAATTTTACATGAGCAGACACTAATCCATGTCAGCTTCTAGGCTTGATTTATTTTTTTTTTTTCCTCCATCCCTAGCTGTGCATGCTTACTTGCACACACATGCACACGCAGAGCAGCACCATGCTGCTGTATGCACTAAGARAAAAGGAATAGGAAAGACAAGGCCTCCTCAAACTGTCTTGAGAGACAGGTTGGGATAGAGGACGAAGGAGTAGTCTCCTTTATGACAAACTCTTGTGGCTTGAGCAAAGAAATAGGGTGCAGACTGATCTCATCAAGTGCTGTGGCCCAGAGGGACGTTGGTGAACGCTAACCTTAGTGGGGAGGCTGCTAGTTACGTTTGCATCTCAACATGCTGAGCCAGAGCACGGCTCTGACAGATGGATTTAACAGTGGTTCACACTCACTTGGGGGAGGCAGGTGAACCATTACAGCAAGAAACATTGAAAGTCAGACAGCAACAAAGATTTTGTATATAACTTTGCAGGGAACCGCATCTCGTCTTTGGGCAGTCATGTTGAGGAATAGATCATCTAATGCTCTTCAGAGCTATGGGCAAACCCAGAAGTCTCTGCACTGCGAAAAGCCAGAGTAGGCTAAGAAAATGAATCCTTTGGAGAAGCTGGATTTCCCTTATCCTCTTGGTGGTTAGAAATAACTCCCAGTGAGAGTGCATGGGCTAGTTTCTTCTTCATGGTGGGACCTGGAGATATGTCCCAGTGCCTGTGGACATGCGACCTGAAGCTATCTCCCAGTGCCCATGGAAGCGTCCTGCCCATTGGGCTGTGGTAAGCGGGGTCTTCCCCCGGATGAACTAGTTCACACAGCACAGATACATCTGTTGTTGGTCTGGTGGCTCCATGAGACTAGAGCCAGGCGTTAGGGAGCCTTGTGTTTCTGCTGCTCCCCTGGGCACTTTGGGAGCTGTCCTGAAGAACCAGTGTAGCACTCGCAGCACTTTTGTGGCTTAAACGTGAATGCTAATGAACAACCAGGTGAGACACCTGTAAAGCAGCGGTTCAGACATCATCTCTGGGTTGTTTTTTTTCCCAGTTTCTCCCTGTTTTCCTTTCAAAAAGCATATGTAAGTGTTGTCTATGTACGTGGGCAAAGCAGATGCGGTGCAAAGTGGAAGCAGGGGAGGCACACTTTGGCCATTAGTGGGTTACGAGATTAGGAAGATACGCACACGCAGATAGACAGCAAACTAGTGCTGTCACTGGGGAGAAGAGGTGGGTAGCTCGCTACCCTTCAGCCCCCTACGGTCAATCCACATCTGAAAGTGTGGGGACACTGTGYGAGAGCACGCTGCGGTGTAAAGGGAAGGGTGCTTAATCGATGTTAGCTCCCATTCATCATAACCAGTGCAGTGGAAACGGTCGGCAAATTTGCTTCTGCTTTTTCCATATTACCGTTCAGTTTTTGGAACCTAAGGCAGGGGCTGCATGTTCACCTTCCAAGCTCCCCCTACTTTATGGCATTAATAGCTTGTAAAATGGTTTTAAGAGCAGCCTCAGAAGACCTTCAGCATTTGCTGCTGTGTGCAAATGAATATGACCAAAGAAGTCCCTCTTTTTTTTATTTTTCTCTCCTCCTTTTTTTGAGTGGGGTTCAGCAGTACATGGAACAAGGAAAAGATCCAGATTTCCACRGAAATGACCAGGTTTGTATATACAGAGCAACAACATGAAAGGGCCATTACACACAGCTGAAGCAGATGGAAGAGCACCCAATAAGAACAAGAGGCATTTACTCCCCTTCTGCTGGTCATGACTGCCATGCGGTGGAGTTTCTGACCAGCCTTTGTTGCTGCCCTTCCAGGAATCTCCAACAGTTTTTGTTTGATTGATTGATTTTCCTGCTGCTAAACAAATAGCTCCACTTACTGGCTTTCCAAAAGAGCCTGTATGACAAGATGTTCCTCAGAATCTGCCCAGTAGGGAAAGAATATCTGTTGGAGGGACAACACAGCAGGGCATAAGCAATCCGGGAGGTTCCTGGAATGCATCAATGATAACTTCCTTCTCCAAGTGGTAGAGGAGCCAACGAGGAGAGGTTCTGTGCTGGACCTTGTTCTCACCAACAAGGAGGGGCTGGCGGAGAATGTGAAGCTCAAGGGCAGCCTGGGCTGCAGTGACCATGAAATGGTGGAGTTCAAGATCCTTAGGGCACYRAGGAGGGYRYRCAGCAAGCTCRSTRCCCTGGACTTCAGGAGAGCAGACTTTGGCCTCCTCAGGGATCTGCTTGGTAGAGTACCATGGGATAAAGCCCTGGAGGGAAGAGGGGCCCAGGAAAGCTGGATAACTTTCAAGGATCACCTCCTCCAAGCTCAGGAGAGATGCATCCCAACAAAGAGAAGTCAGGCAAAAACGTCAGGAGGCCTGCATGGATGAACAAGGAGCTCCTGGACAAACTCAAACACAAAAAGGAAGCCTACAGAGGGTGGAAGCAGGGACAGGTAGCCTGGGAGGAATACAGAGAAATTGTCTGAGCAGCCAGGGATCAGGTTAGGAAAGCTAAAGCCCTGGTAGAAGTAAATCTGGCCAGGGACGTCAAGGGCAACAAGAAAAGCTTCTACAGGTACATCAGGGATAAAAGGAAGACGAGGGAAAATGTGGGCCCTCTCCGGAATGAAACGGGAGACCTGTTACCCAGGATATAGAGAAGGCGGAGGTACTTAATGACATTTTTGCCTCAGTCTTCACCAGCAAGTGCTCAAGCCTCACTGCCCAAGCTGCAGAAGGCAAAGGCGGGGACTGGGAGAATGAGGAGCCGCCCACTGTAGGAGAAGGACAGGTTCGAGACCATCTAAGGAACCTGAAGGTGCACAAGTCCATGGGACCTGATGAGATGCATCCACGGGTCCTGAGGGAACTGGCAGATGAAGTTGCTAAGCCACTATCCATCATATTTGAGAAGTCATGGCAGTCTGGTGTAGTTCCCACTGACTGGAAAAGGGGAAACACAACCCCCATTTTTAAAAAGGGAAAAAAGGAAGACCCGGGGAACTACAGGCCGGTCARTCTCACCTCTGTGCCCKGCAAGATCATGGAGCAGATCCTCCTGGAGACCATGCTAAGGCACATGGAAAATAAGGAGGTGATTGGTGACAGCCAACATGGCTTCACTAAGGGCAAATTGTGCCTGACAGATCTGATGGCCTTCTACGATGGGGTTACAGCATTGGTGGATAAGGGAAGAGCAACTGATGTCATCTACCTGGACTTGTGCACAGCATTTGACACTGTCCCGCATGACTTCCTTGTCTCTAAATTGGAGAGACATGGATTGACAGATGGACTGTTCGGTGGATAATGAATTGGCTGGATGGTCACACTCAAAGAGTTGCAGTCAATGGCTCGATGTCCAAGTGGAGACCAGTGATGAGTGGCGTTCCTCAGGGGTCARTATTGGGACCGGCATTGTTTAACATCTTTGTTGGCGACATGGACAGTGGGATTGAGTGCACCCTCAGCAAGTTTGCAGATGACACCAAGCTGTGTGGTATGGTCGACATGCTGGAGGGAAGGGATGCCATCCAGAGGGACCTTGACAGGCTTTAGAGGTGGCCCCGTGCGAACCTCATGAAGTTCAACAAGGCCAAGTGCAAGGTCCTGCACATGGGTCAGGGCAATCCCAAGCACAAATACAGGATGGGCAGAGAATGGATTGAGAGCAGCCCTGATGAGAAGGACTTGGGGGTGTTGGTTGATGAGAAATTCAACATGAGCCAGCAATGTGCATTCGCAGCCCAGAAGGCCAACTGTATCCTGGGCTGCAACAAAAGAAGCRTGGCCAGCAGGTCGAGGGAGGTGATTCTGCCCCTCTACTCCTCTTGTGAGACCCCACCTGGAGTACTGCGTTCAGCTCTGGAGCCCTCAGCATAAGAAGGACATGGACCTGTTGGGGCAAGTCCAGAGGAGGGCCACAAAGATGATCAGAGGGCTGGAGCACCTCTCCTGTGAAGACAGGCTGAGAGAGTTGGRGTTGTTCAGCCTGGAGAAGAGAAGGCTCCGGGGAGACCTTATAGCAGCTTTCCAGAACCTGAAGGGGGCCTACAAGAAAGCCGGAGAGGGTCTTTTTACAAGGGCATGTATTGATAGGACAAGGGGTAATGGCTTTAAACTGAAAGAGGGCAGATTTAGATTAGATATAAGGAAGAAATTCTTCACTATGAGGGTGGTGAGGCACTGGAACAGGTTGCCCAGAGAAGTTGTGGATGTCCCATCCCTGGAAGTGTTCAAGGCCAGGTTGGATGGGGCTTTCAGCAACCTGGTCTAGTGGAAGGTGTCCCTGCCCATGGCAGGGAGGCTGGAACTAGATGATCTTTAAGGTCCCTTCCAACCTAAACCATTCTATGATTCTATGATAAATACAAAATTACCCTGTATTTTCAGCAAAGAGGAAGGATCTTCTCCAGGCTCTTTTGCCTACAAACATCCAGAGAACAGAAGGAAGAGCATGAAGAGTATGCTCCATGCGCTAGCACTGCCGGGACGCTGCTGTGCCTGCTCCAGGCATGGAATGAGTTAGAAAACAGCCTGGCTCTACTTTGGGGMCATTGCAAGTGAGCTTTCTGTGAAGGACAAAAACCGTGTGCTCAGACTGAGCTGGAGAGCGCATCATAACCAGAAGGGTAAGAAAGAGCAAACCCAACCAGGGAAAAAGCAGACAAGCGGCACGTGAAGATGAGCAATGTGGGCTAAGAAGGGAAAGGCTGAATTGAGGTTTAGGATGGAGGCAAGGACTGTGAGGTGGATGTGGAAGAGACAACTGTCCTGTGCTTGATGAAGGGAAGACCAAAGTCTCCCTTGATTTCAGTGCTAAGAATCAAAGCCACACCAGCACAAGTGAGAGGCAGAGGAATGGTGTGGCCAGGGACTTGGGATTTGTTCTGAAAGGAGCTGTGAAAGGGCATGGGGAGACATGGCAGGTGGCATTGGGGGTGGGAGCTGAAGGCATTAGCTAAAAGGGTTACTTCACCTTCGTGACATGTACTCTGTTCAAGAGACCCCATGGTAACAGAGGAAGAAGGTGATGGCCAGGGCACACTGAAAGAGCATGTGCACAGCACTGGCCAACCTGGAATCTGGCCACGACACACAAAAACCGAGCGTGGGGCTGGAATGCCAGGCCCATCATGTAAATAATAGCCCTTGGACCAAGTGGATGTTTGAAAGGCAAAAATGAAATGGGCTACCTCCCAAGTCTGAGAGCTCCGCAGACATCTCCATGGAAAGGTCRTCAGAGCAAGTGCTTGCTGCTTGAGATTAGGCTCAGCAGAGTTGCCTCGAGCTTGTTACTTCAAAGAGAGAAGGCATGCGGGACAAATGGTGCTGGGTCGCAATGATTCAGGAGCTGCAGCATTTTCCACAGGGTACTCAGCAGTGCTCCACAGTGAATCTTCCAAGATGAAAGGTACTTCCTCCTGGGTCTCAAAACCAATGCCCCAAGCATTTGCTACTTCTGAAAACATAGGAGCCCCTACCATGTCCTGGAACATCATGAGCTCTTATGCAAATGACATTCTGGATCTCTAGTGCTATGGAAACAACTGGGAATAGGTTCCTTCACACAAGACATATGGGAAAAGCTCTCAAGAGTTTTAGCAACCTTAGATACAAAGCAAACACAGCAGAAAACTGGAAACCCCTCACAGAGCAAGACGACAGTGGGATGGTCCCCACTGACCAGTGAGAGACAGAGGAGACACTGCTGTCACCAGGGCAGCACCAGGGCAGTCCTAATGAAGGACTTGGTGCCTAATGGTGCCTCTTCCAGGAGCAGCAGCCTGTCCTCAGGAAGCTTACAGGACTGGTTCTCCTTCAATGTCATAAGCAGAGCTACTTCTGGAGTAGCACCATCATGCCTGGTACGCACTGGCTGCACAGCCAGGGGTGTGAGCGAGCACGGAGGGAGGCCAGGCAGGTCTTTGCAATGTAACTGGAACAACTGGAACAAATCATGCAAGCAATGGTACTGCTTCCCAGGGCAGTGAGGAATAGTGCAAGGAGCAGTTAAAATAATGAATATGCATCTTAAAATGCCATTTCTGTCTGAAGGGCAACAGACACCTTGATGACATTCTCGCGTTCTGCACTGGGAGAGGCTGCCCGTGCTCACAGCCTGAGCTCTCCGCTGCGCACCACACGAAAACAGAACTGCCCTACGGCACGTGGTGTTAAAGAAACCACTTCATGCCAGGCTGCTTCTGTGTTATTTGCTGTGTTTGAAGCTTTCTGGAGACACTTAAAATACGAATGTCTTGGGATTTCTATATTCGCAACCATTAAATAACTTACAAATGATCACCGTCTCTGAAAATCGTCTTCTAGCTTATGCAAAAATAGCAAGTATTTCAACCGAAAACAGTCTGAATTTCACAGCAGAGTTTAAACAGCAAGGTTGGACGGTTCCTGTTCGTCCCTCTGCCATGTGTGCGCTGGAGAGCTGAGGAGCTCAGCAGTAAGCAGTGTGCCATGCGTGTACATTGTGGAGMGTATGGCAGGGACGTTCCCAAGCAGGCTGTCCCCTCCTAAGGAAGATGCAGAGCGGTTTGTTGGGTTTTGTATTTTTAGCAGGTTTAGAAAAACCTGCCCAAGTTATTTTTGAAGCCTGTGGTATGTTTGTTCACAAAAGTGTCCCTGCAAACTGTCAATATTAAGTCAGCTTAAACCCAACCCATTCCCTGGGGACCAGGCAGAAAAGCATCCCTCAGCTTGTGCTGGACCAAGGAACACAAATACGGGGTAAGTGCTTCAGAGACACCCCCACCCCACTCCCACGCTGATAGGTAACATCACCAATATTTGATCATGTCTTTTTTCTGTAAGTCCCACCCAGCAAGGTTCCATTTTATCCCGTTCCTCCCACACTTTGCATAACCCACCCAGAAACCCGAAGAGGACAAACATCTAAACATTGTCCTCAGGGCTCTTTGTTTGTAAGGCAATCTGACAATTTCTTGGCCTGTAAGCTTTTCAGAGCAGGAATGCATCCTTTTGTGTCTGGAGGAAGCCGACTGTGGGCACAGATCTTCCCCAAGATCTCTGGGCAGAGCTGTAGCATGGTTTGAAACCTTTTGAACTGGGTTGCATGTTAATGAAGCAGTCGCTGGCTTCCCAACCCTTCTGCCCCTGCCTCCGTCCTCTACTGGCCCTGAAAAGAAGGGCAGAAGGACTGAACCACCCCCCAGAAGACAGTTAATGGGGAAGGAAAGGGCCACCATGGGTGGTGGTGGCAGTGTCAGTCCAGCCTTGCTCATCTGCCTGCCAGGGACAAGATGAAGGCTGTGGCCTACTGAGATGGACCTGCCATAGGAGAGCTGTGCCTGAGCTTTGTCCCTGGGCTGGGAGCTTTGTCCCTTCATCCCTGGAATAAAGGATAACTCATAAATATACTGCCAGGCCTGGGAAAGAGAAGGCACCAGTAGGCAGGGGAATCGGTCTGAGTTATGATTTGCTTTGTAAAACACAAGCAACGGTCTTTATTGCACGAGCCAAGAAGTTGTGCAAGTCTTACAATAACCCAGCTCTAATTCCTCTTCCGTTCCCGGCTGTGTTGGGGTTGGGCGTTAGGCAGCAGAGGGACGTGCTCTGGCCAGTGCAGCCTGGGTGTCCCTCTCCAGGCTGTGCGAGGAGGCAGGAGCTGCTGGCTGAACCCATGCACGTGGCCAGGCGCTTCCTCTCCCGGACCGGGGGGAACGTGCAGCTCAGTACTCAGACATCTTCCTGAGCTGCTCACTTTCCACAGAAACCCTTGACAAGGTACGTCAGGCAAAAGTGAAGGATGAAGTGTAAAACCAGCTCCTAAATAGCCTAAAATCTCAAGTGTCAAGCACAGGCAGCTCCCAGTGAGAAAGTTTAACTTTTATGACAAGCCTTAACCAAAAACCCTGACAGTTAATTTTGGAGTAATACAAGGGGCAGCTTTTTTTTCCCATTTCTGAAACGAGGGAGCTGTCATTTGGGAAGACTCAGATCTACAGGGTTGAGAGGTAGCAGCCGGCGGCTGTCAGAGCCCAGCGCAGAGTCTCTGCACACTGGTTTAGCCAGACTCCAAGACGCAGCAGCAGGTAGATGTCATCTTCTCCCCTCGCTTTCACGTGCATGAGTACTGCAGATGCTACTCCTGCCACGACTCCATTTCACTGGTAACTTCAAAATGCAAATTAGTCCAAGAGAATAATTTTCATGATGACCCAACACAAATACAATCATAGAGTGATTTCCATTTCAGTATTTCCACAAGTTATAGTACAATAATGTGATATTGCATACCTAACTCATTCTCCTGCAAAGATATTGCATCGATGCATTCCCTCAGTTTACAGTCAACGTTGAAGGCACCCACCACCCACCCCAAGAAGACAAGCAAGACCAAATTCTTCCTGGTCTTAAGAGGTATCACAGAAGACACCCAACAGTACCTTCAACTGACCAGGTAGTCAGACTGTTCATAACACATTAACCTCCCCCCAAAAGTAAAGGTCAAAATATCAAAGTCTACTCCAATCCTTGTTTTTGACTGAGGAAAAATTTCTTTTTTTCAGTGACATCTACACCAACAGATGTCTTTTCTACACAGGGGAATTCAGGTAATTTGTTCTTAAGCTGCAGGTGTTTTTATAGCCTACATGTCCAAATATAAACTTAATCTTAACCTAACTTTATAACTGAAGTTGAACAAGACATTTGAGGTACTATGCTATTTCCATAACAGAATACCATGTGTGCATCTGTTTGAAAGGTTTATTTCTATCTTCATAAATACATAATTTTCTAAACACTGTGCAAGGCACCAAAAAATTAAGTAAAATCTTTTCTTTTAGAGTATTTTAATCTCTTTTGACTCAATGAAGTAAATAAGAATCTGAAACCACCTATTTGCCAATTACAAGCCAGCAGTTAAGGCAGGTACCATTGATACAGTGCATTAATTTTCTATTGCAGTTATTTAAACAAGCAGCGTTTTACTATAGAAGTGCATATACAAACTGAATTCCAAACACCAGCAACCCAAGATAGGCACCTAGTTATGAAACTTCCTTGTATGTGTAGTAGAATGCCAAAAGTTCTGCCATAAAGTGCAAAGACTGTGGACAATAACACTTTCTTTTGAGCATTTTGATACCAGTAACATAATACAACGGCTAAACATTTATAAATGTGGTTTCCATTACAAAAACATGTTCCACATAAAAGCTTCATAATACAATCCAGAAACAGAACTTGTGCGTGTACATATTTAAAAAGTTGAAGCTGTACTGGCATACTTAGGTACCGCGTATATATTTGCTGACCTCTACAGACGCGCACTAAGTTTATAACCAATTTACATGTACAGTCAAAATCATTCTGCTTTGAGCACCGTGATATCCACTGAATTTTTCCATTTCAGTGATGATGTGCAACATCCGCCCTGGTAATCTGCAACCGAGCATTGCCTGTAAGATGATCTGGTTCACAGCTCTCACCCAGCCCTCCCCAATAAATGGAACCTAAAATTAGTGTCTTCCCAACACAAGCACATGTCAGATGTGGACGAATACATTCATGGTCCCAAACTTAAAACAACTGGTAAGAATTTCACAGTGATCTGGTTAAGGAAGCACAAAGACAAATGATTACATTTAAGATGAAAATTGCCTTAAAACTCAAATGAAGCTAAACTGTTATATGATGAGAAGCTAAAGGAACAAAGTATTAACCAATTAGAAAAGTGGCTCTTTCCCAACTAATAACAAAAAACCTACAGCAATAAACTTAGGGTCCTACTGCTGCAGCAGCCTTTGAGGTAGGTGGCGATGGCTTAAACCGAGGTAGGTAAAGTCCAAACTTGTTTTCAATCCCTGCAAAAGTGGCAACTGCCAATTTATAACCACCGACATGGTCAGGGTTAGGAGCAGGGAGCGTGATCCTAGATTTAGGAACTGGCTCTGATCCAGCTGGTTTTCTGCAAAATAATAAAAATAATAAATTAATTTCCATAGAGTAAAACCAGTATTCACAAAAATCTCCTCCATAAAGTAAGCTGAATGAGACATCTGAGTATACCTCCCAGTTAGTGACTAAACCAAATGCTACAATGTAATGAGAAATACCCTGTTTTAAAACCTTCCAGAACAGTTAGGAGCCTTCATGTTGATTGAGTATGGTCAAATCCAGATAAAATTTGTAGTGCATTAATCAAATCTGCAGTGTGGGAGAGCAGAGGTTCGTAAGTCTCTGTTACAGTGCACAACCAATCCAGGAACCTAGCAGAGTTTAAGTAATTTTTGTGGTGGCTTTCAAACGACTGTCCCCAAAGCTTTGTAAATGGTCTGCAGCTGCTCCTGGGATCACGTTAAACAGCAATACGCACATCCATCTGTATCGTTAACAAAGACAGGAGGCAGAGCTGAAGCTCCAACAAATAGGTTTTGGACTTGTTGACACCTATAGACTTTTTTGGATGTCAAATGCCCTGCCTAATCAGGGGCACAGCTCCTCCACCAAACTAATGAGGACTAATGCAGAGCGTATCCTGACCTGGCAGGCGTCACATTTCCCCTGCAGTTATATCCCCAGCCCGTTATTTAGCCTCTCACTGTCTCAGTTTACACTAACACAGGTCCCCAGCTTGAAACGGTGATATAAAATGTGGTAATGTCTTGCTGTGAAACAGGTACTGGAATATCATCCTAACCTCCACCAGTGTAGTGTGGCTTAAATAATATTTACAAAGCCTTTGCAATGTGTCCTCCGTAATAGCAAGACCCTGACTCTGACATGTCACCAAGACCCACGCAGAACCAAGTGCAGCTTCAGGGTCCCAGGCAGATTCAGACACCACATACTTACACTCCCCCGAAGTCCACGTAAAACCATCTCTGCAGTAGCTCGTAAGTCACCAGAGTTACACCAAACTGAGGAGAAGATCGAAATACACGAGCTTGAAAGAAAAGAAAAGAGTTCCTAAGTGACAAAACCCACAATTAGAAATCACTTAGTAATCAAAGCTCTTTCACACACCTCCTGCTCCTTTCCACAGAGCCTTCGGACCTTCCTCTCGAAGGATCTTCACAAAGCAGTCTACAACGCCGCTGTAGGTGGTCTGTCCTGCCCGGGCTGCCACCTGTAGCCTTGTTTTGATCACATCCGCAGGGGTCACCAGAGAGGCTGCAGGCATACCTACACAACACAAAAATCATCAGGTGGGTACCACCGACTTGTCACATATGCTACATGCCTCATTTACCCAGGGGTAACTGTGCCTTTTGTCCTTAGATCAGGAGAATCCAGCCACATTTGATTTAAGCAGAAGCTGAGAAGGAGAACAAGCAACGAGAGGCAGCCGTTGTGGACGTGGCTTCACTCAGAGAGAGCTTCTCCTAGAGGAACAACCATATCACATGCTTCCTGCCACGCTGGGAGGCACAGGCTGCATTTTTCAGCGCTAACCAGAAACTTGCATAGTTAATAAGCACAAAGTTTTTGGAGGTGAGGTCGATCTTTCCCTTTCCTTTTCACGCCTCTCTGTGGTTCCTGGCATTCTGGTTGCACACTGTGCTAGAATAGCCTGTACACGCACACACACACCCCTCCTTCATGCAGCAATGTCACCGAGAACCAGATAATGCCGTGCACGCTCAGCAAGGCATGAGAGCTACGGTTTAAAGAAAGGGTCATTCTTCTCATTAGGAATGGCAGACTGCTCAGCTGCAAAGCCACAGCTGACATCCTCAGCAGAACACTTGGGGGAAGATTTAAATTTACCCTGGCAGATAATCAACTGAAAGCAAAAAATACCAAATTACCAATGGGTGGTATTTCTAAAATAATTCCTATCCAAACTGGGGCTGCCCATGTTTAGAATTGAAAAAAAAAAAAAAAAGCCAAAAAAAAAAAAAAAAAGCACCGAGACTGTACCCAGAAGACACTGTCTCTTATGGTTTTATTACTTTTCCATTCTGCATCTGTTCCAAACCAACTTGGTCAGATGTAGATGCATAAATCTCCTTTGCTTTTTTTTTTAGGCTTAATAATTCTGTAACAACTTTTGTCCAAACCAGCATGGTTTGGCTTCAAGCACCACAGCACCCTTCCTGCAGACTGCTCTGAAAGATGTAAGCGTGTGCGTATCACCAAAATAAGAACTCCTCCTCCTCTCCCGGACCCCACAAAATAACGCATGAGCTGAACTTGCACAGTGGTCAGTCTGGCAGGCAAGTGCTAAAACCCGGCAAAGGTTTCTGAACTACAGAAATGTTGAAATTCCTCTTTGCTTACCCACCCTAGGATATTGGTTAAGTCTTCAATTTAAAGCCGGACTTTTGTCCTTCAAAAGCCAACCAGTGTTTTCAAGGAAAACCAAAGGACATACTTAGAAACAATTCTGCTTACTACACGTTGACTTCCATCTCCTTATTCCTCATTCCTTATTACTGAGGATATTTTGCAGTTAAAGATGTTTTTAATCTTGGTTTTAGGAGCTATGTGTACAGGACAAAAGACTTTACAGACAAATAAAAATTTACAGGTCGCTGCCGTGAGGAGCTTACAATCAAAATGAGACAAATAGCACAGCAGGAGCTGACAATAAAAAAGAGGAGTGAGGGGAGGAGAAGGAAGTTCATGGAGGCAATAAGCAGATGGAGCAAATTAAGGAGAGATCCTGTAGCTGATATTAGAATCATCTCAGAAAATGCTGTGGCACAACAGGTTGAGACATCCGGTGAACAGTGAAAACCAGAAGCAGATTAAGCTAGATGACATGCATGTTGCATGTGTCCCTAACAATAACAAAAAGGAAGAAAATATACCCAGCACAAGCAACACCCACTGGCAAAGGACGCAGGTGCGCATCTGAGCACAGCCAGCTTGAACATCCCAGCACCACGGGGCTGTGGAAAGGTGGAGTTTCCCACACCCAGATGGAGCTCATGCACACGTCTGAAGTCCGATGACCAGGTGAGATCCCCAGCCAGAGCAGAGACATTAGCCCAGAGACCGAGCCAGCGTTTCAGAGGTGGTGGGGTTTTTGTTTTGTCTTTCCCTGGACTTTCTCGTGGCAAAATAGCGGACACATACACCCCCACCACGCTTTACTTGTACCCAATAAAAGAAATTCCTTGTTTTTGTAAACAGTACGATGAGTGTTGTATCTTTAACACTGTAATTTGCTCATGAGAGTTAACCTAGGATGGGATTCACAGGAAGCACTAGATAAAATTCACATTATAGCTAGTTTGGTAAGCCCTATCAGCAACAATAAAGACTGCTTCTGTGCCTGAACTTCAAAGGGACTGTTATCTCAGTCTGCAATCACCTGACAATGGCTAGAAAGAGAAAAATAGGAAAATCTAAGAAATGACTTGGCTTAAAAATGCCAGCTTATGTTTCAAGTCTGTAAATATGATCTAAAGTTCAAAAATTGTTTTGTTCCATTAAAATGGGTGAGAAATAAGCTGGCTGTAAGCTCCTGTTGGGGGGCTTGGAGGCTGGCTCTGGTTTGGGGTGGGGGAGGGGAAAGGACAAGGGTTTTTTAAGCACCAGTCATTTGAACACCACTGGTTTTCCGAGTGCCAGGTCAATTCCTCTGGACTACGAGCTACTGAATACAGAGCAAACCCAAAGAGCTGAAGCTGTATGCTTCAACAAGACAGACTAACTGATCTGCACCGTCAGGCTTTGGCTATATCCTAAGCCCAGATACTGGCCATAAAAGGTCCCTGGCCCTTCAAGAGACACAGCCCAGTGTATAATCCTGACCAAGAACAGTTTCCCCAGGGAGAAGAAAGCTTAAAATCAAATGAGAAAACATAGCTAAACCCCYAACCACCTATCTGTACTGGATTCATGCCACTCCATCGTTTTTCTCACCCAGCAGGTCGCAGCAGCCCATCAGGGGCCACGCTGGAGGAAAAACTTGGCTGCAGCTCAGAGAGACCAAGCAGCCCCCAATGCACACGATGGAAATACCTGCTGATGGGAGCCCTCCTGCTTGCTACACACTCCCTCAAAGGTCTTGTTGCAAAAATTTTCAAGCCCATTTGTTTCCTGAAGGGAAAACCTTGGACATAGCAGGAGCAGGACTCTCAAGCTGCCCTCTCCAGGAGGCAGCTACCAAATGGTGGTCCCCTTTGGGTGTAGAAGCTGGGTGCCATGCCAGGGACCAGCTACGCAGCAGACACAAAGGCAATCTGAGGCTACAAAGCATGTCTCTTCCCTTAGGCTCTGGCACACTCAAGTTAAATGCATCTGTGACAAGTTAAGCGTGATTTGGCTCTCCTATCCACTATGTAGCAGACTAAAACAAGCGAGTGCTCAAGATCACACTCAGCATGTCTGTCGTATCTGGATACGCTAGGAATCAGCAACCTATGGCACAACAGAAACGTTTTCAAGCTTTTCTGTTTTGTTTAATAGAAAAAAAAAATGGTAATAACCTCACAAAGCCAAGTACCTGCATGGGATACTGTGGGTAGCAAGTAATTGTCATCATTTTGTCACAGGCTATGTCATTGTGTTCGGAGAGCTGTACTGCCAGCATGGTTTTTGGACTCCACATACCAAAATTCAAGATTCTTTTGATCACAAAGAATTTCACAAATGCCGTGATTTTATTTATAAACCATTTCAACAAAACTTTACCAGTCAGCCAGCCACAAACGGCACAGTAACTTCACAAAGAAAGATGACATACGATGACAAAACGTCAGCACTTAAATCTTTCCCTTTTTTTTTCGTCCTGAACATTGTGATTATACCAGGAACTTACAGCATCTTTATTTTTAACATCAACTCACTCTACAGCATGGTAGCTTTCTGTTATTTGGGCACAAGGTTGCAAAATGCGTATAGTTCTTCCGAGCTTTTCAAAGTTCTCACTGCCATAACTATTGTGCTGCAGGTGCGATATAGCGGCATGCAAAAAGAAAGCTGGGCACTTACCAGCTATTGATCCAGCCAAGAGCAGATTTCCAGGGCTAACCCTCCCATCTTCATTTGCAAATGAAGCTTTCAAATGAGCATAACAGGGGAAGTAAATGGCAGAGAAGGGGATGTCACGCAAAAAACATGCCTTAGCACCCTGTGTTGAAAAAGAAAACAAGTTTTGAGAACGAGCAAATTTAACATGAACTATGAACACCAGAGAACAGAGCAACATCGCATTTTTTTGTTTTGTTGCAAAGGGAAAAAAGCAGTTCCTTCTCTCAAAATTTTGAGACATCTGTGTATTTCACCCTGCCGAGGAGTTTCTGTGTATTGTTTCTTGGTTCAGTAATTTCTGTCATTGTATTTATCTTGTCTACTTGTTCTCCCTCACTCCCTAGTACTGTAGTTATTTGCTGGTAATAGAGAAAATGTCATGTGTTGGAGTAAACTCTGATAACACCTTTCCAGAGTTTTAAATAGTTGACATTGTAGCCGTGCACCTGTAGTGGGCGTTTAGGATGTGTCTGAAGAAGACCGAGCCACAGGACAGGTCTGTCCCCTCTCATTCCCACTTGCAATAAATACTTCAGAAAATAGTGCCCAGTCCATGCATCTATGCAGACATTGCAGTTGATAATGCAACATAAATCGAGGGAAAGAGGGAAAGAAAGAGAGTAGGGCTATAACACTAACTCTTTCGCAGAACAGTAACAGGATGATTTACTTGTGATTTTTGAAGTACGGGTGATCTGGGATACAGTTTGTTTCAAGTAAGTTTCAGCTCTTACTGTTAAATTTGCCTTGGTATCAATTTTCTAAGTGGTACAAACAGCCAACAAAATTACCAGCAATATAGCTGGCTTCAAACCTAAGAGGGTGCCAAACAGGCAAGGAAAGTTTTGGGGTAGCAGCAAGCCATCAACTGTTTTTCAAGCAGAGGGAAAAGCAAAAAAGCCACTAGGGGAGGCAACCAAAATAAAATACCAAATAATATCCATGTTCCAACAGCAAAAGGGACTTGCAATCTGCCTTTCCTCAATATGGAGATCCAGAGGCACATCAGAGCCTGAACACACCAGGACTGAGACTGGCAGGAAGGCACGAACAGGAGGTGGCTTTGGAAAATGGGCAAAATCTTCCGAGCTTGAGAAAGAAATCATTTGCGGATGAGCCTAAGCCTCTTCTCTTTGAAGCAAGGGTGGAGTTGTGGTAAAACTGCTTGAGGTTCATCCACGAGCCCTCCCGGGGTGCCTTTGTTACTGTACTTCTCTTGTGTGCAGGTCTACCAGGGCATGGCTCAGTGCCAGACATTTCACAGAGGACATGCTAATATCCACAGAATTTAATTAAATCTAATGATATGCCTGGACATATCTGTAAACTTAGCTTGTACTATAATAGCAGTTAAAATACAGTGCTTATCCAAGTTGGATGCTGGTTATCAAGCAAAGACGCAAGAGCTGCAAGGTGTCAGAAAAACCGAAGTCGCCTTTCAGCGAGGCAAGGCAGGGGCGGGCGAGCAGGATGCGTGACGGGAAAACCAGGTCCTGCGAGCCAGCTCACAGGAGATGCTAATAAGTGCAGTCTGCAGTCAGAGAATGCCTCTGAGAAAATAAAGATTTACCTAAAACCAGCCATTAAGATCTTCTAGTCAGACTTTCTGTGTGTCACGGACTCAGTTACCGAGCACGGTGAGCACAACACGCTCTGCTCCAACCCCAGCTGCTTTCCAGCACACTTTCTCAGCTTATTTCTTGATATTTTCAGACTGAGAACTAACCGCTTCCCCTGACAGTCCGTTCGGAGGTTAATGACTCCTGCTGTTAAGACCCTTTGCCTTGTTGCTCAGCTGGATTTGTCTGATTTATGCTGCCAGTCGCTGGTTCTCGTTATGCCTTTCTAGATACACTAAGGAAAATGCCATAAAGGAACTCGAAGTGCTGCCATTGCAGCCACTCCACTATTCACCCGCGCTGAATGGGGTTATCAGCCACGGCACAAAGCGATACTGGGCTGGATTCTCCTCCCAAAATTACCTGCAAAGCCCTTACACTTTACCTTGAGGGCACAAAGAAGGTGAATCTTTTGTATTCACCAAAGACACTGGACATTCAGGCCTCTCGTGGGCAACAAAAGCCCGTTTCACAGTTTACCTTTAACCTTCACATAGAAAGAAAAGACTAGGGTTTTACCAAGTTCTGTATGAAAAAGCAATTTTTTAATGATCAAATGTCTGCACTGTATTTACCTCACAGAAAAATTACGAAACTCACTAATGAAACATTCACAGACCAACATGGTTTCTTCAAAGATTTATTTTTAGAGCATGCTTTTCCTCAGAGCAAATCTCCTCGCTGCCTTTGCCCTCAGGGGACATTACTTTTATTTTCTTTGCAATGTTGTCATTAAACACTGCGCACATTTTTTCCTCCGCATTTTTTTCATGCTCTGAAATATCTCCACATAGTTAAAATAACTTAGAGAAATCAATAAACTCCAAATGCGAGCAACTCTTAACTCAACCCGAGCTGCTACTATTCCTCCCCCTTCATTAAAATGCTCTTTTTCATGGGGCAGAAACAGCATATTGTTAATATCACTAATAATATACGTTCAGGTACGCAGAGAGAGAGGGATGTCCATCAACTTAGTTGGCTCAGTGTAAACAAAACCTGGATCAAAACTTGGATCCACTTTAATAATAACCCAGCTTGGCTCCTGTCCAGCATCGCAACAGTCTAAAGTTTCCCCGCATCGTTCCATTTAAAGTCTGGGAAAGCATGTTTAAAAGCAGGCCTCATTTAACTTCAAGTTAATCATCCGCAACCAGCCTAGGCCAATTAGGAAGGCTTAGGGAGATTGGCCACAGTATCTTGAAAAGCAAAAGAAACATTTATTTTACTTCTCGCACCTTTTTGATGTGGACAACGTGCTGAAAGCCAAAAGGAGTTTTAATCAATCCCCAGAAAGCTGTAAGGATCATCCGCCTGAGTTTATTCTGGCAGCCAAGGTGCAGACCTGCCAGGCATGAAATTGCTGGGAGATCCTACACACCATGACATGCGCCTCCCTCGCACAACAGCCAGTTGGCTCCCATCTTCAATCTCTTTAATAACCTTAAAGCTCTTAATCTCRGATAGTATCTCACTGAATAAACCAACGGAGGAGAAAAAACCCTGATTGTCAAAGATTCAGATAAATAAGCCCAAGTCAGTGCTGGGGCAGGTTCTTTAGCATGCTAATTCCTGCTTATACCAGCTCTACCTGCAAATAAGGCTCTAAACAAACTATTTCTACTACAAGGGGAGGGTAATTACACTGACAAAGGCACCTCTGTGTCGGGTTGGGCAGAAGGAGCCGGCAGGTCTGGGAGACGCAGGCTTAACCTAGTCTCCTGCAGTGAATGCACATTGTCTAGTGCAGGGGGAAAAATGCCAGACTGGGGGGACCTAGCAGCATTCAAGACAACAGTGGTGCACCTTGTCTGAGAGGGTTATTTAATGCTTCTGGCACCTGTACTTACAGCCACCCCCTCTTTTTCTCCTTTACAGGTTTAGAATTTATTTGGCATGTATAATTGTTATTTTGATCCTATAGCTACAAACAATAGGCAGCATGTCATTTCTTGATCATTTTGCATTCTTCTTGGGTTTTACTACAGACTTAACCCTTTGGAATCAGAGCCCTAACAGCACCTAACAGGTTTTGTAACAGTCAGTCAAATATTACTGGCATTTGCTTTCAAGGGCTGTAATTTTTTCTACTGTAAAATGACATTGTCTTAAAAGCTGCTATAGGTTTTTATTCACATATTCTTATACCAACCAAAATATGAAACTGATTTAGCACATCAAGTTAGAGGAATAAAATGCTGATTTCAAAAGCTGTGCCAGCAATTCAGATTCAGTTTGCAGACAAAAATTATAGCACTTCTTAGTTGGAAGGGTTTTTYTGGTTATTTTCAAAGAAATTTCTGAAGAGCAGGTTCTCACATATGACAACACAGTCACAAATAGGCATGGTGGATGCAAATTAATGTAATTCAAAACTTTTACTACTCTGTTTCTTATGTTTATCATCCTGCTGTAAACCCACAACTTCAAGAGGTGAAATACCTCAGCTGTTATCAAAGCGGCCAGGTGGGAGCTTGGTACACATCCTGTCACCTGAGATTACACTTTCCAGGTCAACACACCAGAAGCCCGTTTATGAAGTTGTCAAAAAAAAAAAAAAAAAAAAAAAAAGACTTTTGGAAGCTTTTCTGACTAGTTTTGGAAATGCAAACTGTGTTGGCAATATCAGCCAAAGCAAAATCTGAGCTAACTACCTTCTAGTAATTGTAATCATAAACATTACCACAACCAACATATGCTTTCCTCGAAGAATCATTTAGTACCGTATTATTTACCATCTTCTTGGGATCACAGAATAACTTTGTTGTGCAAAATTATGGAGTGGCACTGTCTGTTATGCTGTAAAGCACTATTCAGAAAGATTATTTATAAAAAGAATAATATCTTATTAAACATTTTATGACAGATATTATATGGATATGAGTTTCTATGATGTACAAAATAAGTAGGTGTACTTACAATGTGTATCTACATGAGCACTTTAAAGATGTCTTTCGAAACCAATAGAATATAAATTCAATGGATTTTAATGGGACTTTATGCATATTACGGTGTAAGACAGGCAGAAGACAGAAAACACATTAGCTAATCTTGTATGATTACTTCAATATTCAACTGTGACCAGAAATTAAATAAAATCTATTAAAAATATTGAAAACCAGATGTGTACCCTCTCCCATTTCTGCCAACACAAATGACATTTGGCGTTAGGTTAAACGGTATTTTCCCTGACTGGGATATGTTGTCTCTATATTTTTAAGAATAGCTGTCATCTACAGAACATCTGTAGCTAAAGAAGAATTYGCTAGTTGTAAGCTTCCATGCCGTGGTGCTTTCACAGCAACAATTACTGGCAGAAAGAAGACAAATAGAGGAAACAAATCCCTTCTGCAAAAGCGCTGCTATGTGTCTCCCTGAAGGAGCAGCTGGGTTTTGAGAAGTACAATGTTTTAAAATACTTATTTACACAAGTAGTTCAGAATTTTAGACAAAGGCAGAAAAAAATATTTGTTTTCTAGCTTTAAAGAACTACAGGGGTTCAACGCAGCAGTTAGCCTAATGAGCTGTATGTGTCAAATCTTTTTATTGCTGGAATTAACATGCATTTTATTTCTAAGCTGCATACCATTACAGAATTGCTAGTATCTGAACACCCAGTGAAGGCACAGTGACTCTGGGAGAAGGCTTTGACTTTAAATTGTTGTACTTACTATGATGGACAATTAGTTGAAGTGAAAAAACCCCCTCTGTTTTTTCAGACCTAGTGGTCTTTAGTTCTTCGGTGGGGAAGGAAGAGGAGAGGAGATCTAAATTATCTGACCTGGACCTCTATGCACTGTGATAGCAATTTTCCACCAGATAAAAACTTTTAGTGTTACAAAGGTACACCAAGATAATACTGATCTTCAAGGACAGTCTCCTCAAAGCACTAGGATGGTCCATTCCACTGTGCAGAAGGTTGAGCAACCATGTCAGAAGGCCAGCATGGATGAACAGGGAACTCATGGGAGGAATTCCTAACAACATTAGGATTGAGCTAAATGCTGAAAGTACAAAAGAAGCAGAGGTGGGTATGGGCTGCCCAGGAGAAATACAGAACCACTGCTTGGGCATTCAGTAATTGAGTCAGAAAAGCCAAGGGTCAGCTGGGGTTGGATCTAGTAAGGGATGTGAAGGGGGAATAAAAAGGTCTTCTGTAAGTACATCAGCAGCAAAAGGACAACTAAACAAATTGTGAGGCTGTTGCTCAATGGGGGCAGGAAACCTAGTGACAAAGTACATGGAAAAGGCAAATTACTTTTGCCTTGCTTTTTACTAGCAAAATCTGCCCTCAGGCCTCTCAACTCCACGAGCTTACCAGAAAAGTCTGCAGGAGCACAGCATTACCTACAGACAGAGCACTTAAGCCATCTGCACATACACAATCCGTGAGACCAGAAGAGATACCTCCAATGGTGCCAAGATAGCTAGCTGATGTCATTGTGAGGCTGTTATTACCTTCAAAAGGTCAAGTCAGTCAAGGGGGTTCTGATGACTGGAAAAAGACAAACATCACACCCATCTTGAAGAAGAGCAAGAAGGAAGATCTGGGAAACTACAAGCTGTTTGGGCACACCTCTGTCCCGGGGAGGTTTATGGAGCAAATGCTCCTGGAAGCCATTTCCAAGCATATGAAGGGCAASAGAGAGATTGGGAACAACCAATACAGATTTACCAAGTCACAGCTGACCAATCTGTTCGCCAGACCTGTGGATGAGGGAACAGCAATGGATGTTGTACACCTTGACTATAAGCAAGGCTTTTGAGATGGTCTGCCATAGTATCTTCATAGCTAAATTGGTGGAACATGAGCTGCACTCTCAGCAGATTAGTGGATAATACTGAATCGGGTGAGTAGCTAGTGTGCTATAGGGCAAGGCTGCTATTCAGAGAGACCTTCACAGGCCGGAGAAATAGGCTGACAAGAACATCATGAAGTTCAAATAAGCAAATGCAAAGTCCTGCATCTGGATTGGAATAGCCTTATGCAGCCGTACAGGTTGAGGCTGAGTGGCCAGAAAGCAGCTTTGGAGAAAAAGTCTGGAGGGTACCGGTGGCCAAGTTGAGTATGGGTCAGCAGTGCCTCTTTGCAATGAAGACAGCCAGCCACACCCTGGGCTGTAGTAGCAAGGGTGCAAGGGAAGTGATTATTCCCCTCCATTCAGCACTGGTAAGACCACATCTGGAGTCCTGTGTCCAGTTCTGGTCTCTCCAGTACAAGACAGACGTTGCCACACTGGAGTGAGTCCAGTGCAGGACCATCAAGCCAGTTGGGTAGCCCATGGTGTATGAGGAGAGGCTGAGGGAACTCAGTGAGCTCAACTCCTAGAACAGCAGGCTAGAGGGAGACCTTATTGCTCTCTTCAACTACTTAAAGGGAGAGTGCAGGGAAGACAACTCTTCTTGGAGGTGCACAGTGGAAGGATTAGAGGCAATGGACAGAAGCTGGAACATGGCCAATTCCAGTTAGGCATTAGAAAAAGGGTGAGGGTTTTTTGGTTTTGTTTGTTTGTTTTAAACCATGAAAGTGGTCAAATACTGAGTCAGATTGCCCGGATGACCTCCAGACTGGCTTTCAACACAAATTATTCTGATTATAACGTCAAGTCTGCAAGTAGAGCAGAGTACAGAGCAGAGATCTTGGCAGAGTACTACTGTGAATTGTTTTGTGTCACTAGCACAGTAGAGCAGCACATTAACACGCCAATGAATGACCCAAAAGAATATTAATCTCACTAATATAGAGGGGCATCAAAACTATGCAACCCAGCTTCAGTGATCCTCAAATGGCTATTCATTTGGACTAGAATGCTGGGATAATTATGATCATAATCAATACAAGATTCACTGAGCTGGATGCAAAAAGGGTTTACATAGCATTTCCTTTGTTAATTTGTTGACATGAGACATATGATTTATTTGTCTGTGCCTTGGTTTTCTCTGTTAATGCAAGACAGGAACACTGAAATTACCTATATCAAGGGTGTGTGGGCATTTTATTTTAAAATCCAGAGAAAGTGCTTCATAGGTAGAAATTAATACAAAATATAAGAATTCAAACAACAAGCAGTAGATCTTGTTAAGACATGCAGGAATTTGCCTCATGAAGCTAAGACCAACACACGTAATTATTTGAATCTTCTGGCTGCAGCTATAATTAATGAAAGCACATTCTTCCTCGCTAACTAGTATATGGGACTCTTACAGATTTTCACCCAAATTTCAGCATAAAAAATTCATAGGAACTAAGCAAAGCATGCCGGATTGATCTATGGTGGTAAGAACAGCTTTCAAGATGATTTATTTCTGAACTGGGAAAAGAGAATTTTCACTGCAGTCCTTGCGATGCGGTAAACGAAACAGCACCAAAGCGGAGYGAGAGAAACAGGAAAGCCAGTGTGCAGCAGACTGGATGACCAGTCCTGATTTAAGAGGTTTGTAACTTATCAACACAGAAGTTAACTCACATTGACAAGCAATGGAAACACTTCAGCTCTACTATGAGCTTGCAGACTGACTGGCAATGCTCTCATTCATCACAAAAAAACCCACCACTTAAAAATATCTGTGCTCATATTTTGAAAAATTATCATTATGGTAGTATTAGYTTCTGGACTCCATCTTCCTGTTAAATATGTGATATCCCTCCATTTATTCTATCTCTATAACAAGCCTATTTTCTCCACTGCTGGCAGTACAGACAAATCACTGAGCTTTGCTCTCCGTGGATTTCACCAGCCAACTGTTAGGTTGAGGGAATCCTTTTTCTTCCCATCTCAGAGCAAGACCTTTAAGGAAATTCTGTAAGCAACAAAGGATCCTGTCCCTCTGTACAGCTTCTTGTAGTATCCTGCCCTACTTGGCCTCATCTAGACAGTGGCCATCTTCACCTTTTCCAGGGACACAGCACTACAGGCACTTGATAGCCATTAATCCAGACATCAGAAGTGAATTATTTGGGTGGTCAGTGGTGGAAACTGCTGTAGAAAACTGCAGTCAACCCTTCTTAGAGCAGTTTTACATGAATTTCTAACAAGTCCAGTGGAAAAGGAGGAACATTATGGTCTTGAACCAAAACTGATGGAGTAGTTAATTTTT